>WFKH01011801.1:13613211-13665444 GCA_016163765.1 Magallana hongkongensis
GCATGTCAACATAATTATCTCGCATGTTGACATAAATTTCTTGCATGTTAACATAATTATCTTGCATGGCGACATAATTATCTTGCATGTTGACATCATTTTCTTGCATGTTGACATAATTTATCTTGCATATAGGGGGCAGAAATATGCCACCATAGTTTCCTTATATGAACCAATAGAATAGCGAAAACGTTCAATTCTGTGTGAACTTTTTCATGACGTCTCAATGATAATCGCACGCGCTAATCGTTTAACGGTTGCATTATTGTAAACATAAAAAACACGGTTATTTTAATAATTCGGAACAAGTTGCCTTTCTCAGACGTAAATATAAGTAATAAACAGCAACGTTAAAAAGTTCTTCCCTTCGGGCTTCACAGGATTTGATCCCGTGACCAACCAAGCTCATATCCCGGTGAACTTCTTAAAATGCTGTTTATTTCTTAAATATTTGCATAAACATTGTGCTTTCCCACTATCAGCCCACATCGAGGAGTTCATTTATCTATCTATACGACTATATTAAAATAAAAGACTCGAATATTTGGCCTTTAATACCGATAAATCGGAAAAGTATTGGTTTTTGTTTTATATATTTTAAACATCATTGGTACTTGAAGATTACCAATTTGTTTTTATTTTTTCTCAATTAAGCTTCGCTAATTAATAATCAACGAAAATTTCTCAAAAAATTCCGGAAATCATCCAGATTTTTTAGATTTTACAATCTTGCGCGTGCGCATTACATTCACGCTAAATCACACTGGTGTTCAAATCAGAGAAGAGCAAAAAAAAAAAGTACTTAGTTGATATATATTTGTTATTTTATAATTTCTCTCATAAGAAATCATAAATATATATGAACAGAATATATAGCAAATTTCCAATGACAATTTACACGTATTTGTATTATCGTTTCTGAGTTTATCCATGCCAATGTGATATTGTGGAAACATAAGCTTAACGATTATGTTTACTCAGAATGAAAAAAAATTCCACTGATGATAATGAAAAACCATCAATTGTGTGTTATAAACCTTTCATTGTAGTGTTGATTTTCACTCTCAAAAAAGTAGGTCAATGACCTACTTTTTGAGTTAATGGCCACTGAATATTTTTGGAAAATTTAAGAAAAATCACTAAAAATTTTACACTGTGATTGAGATTTTCTTATCTATGAAAATAATACAAACTGCTAAACTCTTTCAATAATGAAATACAGTTTATGGATGGCAATGACACTAATTAGATACAAATTATTAAGTTTTCATTGACAATTTTTATAAATATTCCAGTCCGAATTTCCTCTATCAGTTTTCAAATCCCTTCCCATTTTTGATTCAATTTTAAAAAAAATGGAATGATGATAATACTTAAACATTTATAGTATTAAACTAATTATATTGACCTTATTCTACTGGCATAAAATTTATATGAGGTCAATGATCAATATTTTGAGATATGGTATCTGTTATCGTTTTTAAGCATTTTTTAAATATTTTTATAGTGTGTGTCATACGATTATCTAAATGAAAAAGTGAGATAAAACCAACAGAAAATATGCAAAATTATGTTGACTAACAAATAAAATCTTAACTTTTAATATTATAGTACTGCCAAAAATATTTCAGTGAAAAATAAAATTTGAAAAATTTAGCCGGAATTTCCTCTGTTCTGCTAAAAGTCAAATTTTGTTGGAAATTAATTCCATAATATAGTAAAAATATATAGTGTTATGTCAATAAATATTACTTTCGATAATAATTTATGCTTTTAAAACAAATTTTACTCATGACATTCAACTTTATAACAATCGAATTTGAGACTCAAACCCTGAGTAAACAACATCCTTAAGGCAAAGAAATATTTGATTTCATGCAAAAAATTCACATTATATTTCTTAGGAGAGTGTAGATAGAATAGAGGGGGGGCCAGGTATAGCCAGTAGAACTCTTTAATGTGCAGCGTTTAGAGCTTCCTTAATGTAAGCTCCGGCGTGATTCGAACTCATGACTTGATTTATTGCTAACTGGGGGTCAAACCCATTCTGCGCTACGCAGTTACGCAACAATTTTTCAAATAAAAAACCAAAACAAAACAAAAATACCAGAATTATATTCACATTCATTGTTTATTGCAAAATTACCTTACAATTTTAAAATGTCTCGATGTTTCTATTTCGTAAATTTCCGATACGCCATGTCAACCCGTGCCCGCACGGGTCAAAGTCTAGTTAGTCAGCCCGCGGGCTGACTAACTAAGTTAGGATGAAACTTCAATTGCGCTTGCGTAAATTGGAATTCTGGGAAGGAATTATAGACAGTTCGTGTTAGAGAAATTCGAAGAAGTTATAAAACTGCTCAGTTTCTAGGTCAAACTGCGTATCGGAAAGCTGTCAATGGGAATAGTCTGCAGCCACAGTCTAGACTCCGCGTATATCTTCCCGACCTCTTAGTGAGATTGGAAAGTAAATATATTGGTAGTGGTTTGCGCCGAGACCATGAAATTCATAGAGCTATGTTTGCAAAGTGACAACTTTAAGTATTAAATAGGTTTGCAGTCATACTTTGCATTTTCATCGCTACACGCTTATCTCCTCACCAAATGTACAGCTGCAAACTAAATATGTACCTGCAAATAATTATTGTTTTGGAAACTATTTATCTTGTATTTTAATAGATTGTGTATTCCGGCACTTTCGACCTAAAAATTAAAATTCCGCTGGCTGACTTTCTTAGCTTTTTGAAAAGCTAACCTTGTTTTTCTATAATCGCAATTGCTCTGTCTGTATCCGCCATTGCATCAAAGACTTTCAGACAGTGAATTCTCAACAAATATAAAATGATTTTTACTTGTATATATAGTGAATATTTTTAATAACAAAAATATGTAGTATTCATGTAAATTATCTAAAGTTTAACATACAATATAAGAAATTTTAGTTTTATTCATTTTTATTGTTAATCAAATACAAATGTTGTTTATTATTGTACAATTAAATATACACAAATAAAACAAAAGTGTTTGATTTTTATATTTATTTGTACAAAATTCAAAGTACAAGGAAATATAAATCTTCCTAGATGGAAAGATACCATGATTTATGTACATTACTTTTGCCGTACTATGACGTCATAAAAGTGTGACGTCATGGATTTTTCCATGACGTTATAGATCATTACATAAGTCTGAGTTTAAATTAATATAAAATACATGGTTACTGTCTTGATATATAAGCTATATTTGGGCGAGGGTAAGAAAACGTGACAGAGGGCGAGGCTTGCCGAGCCCTCTTCACGTTTTCGACCCGAGCCCAAATATCGCTTATATTTTAAGACAGTTATCATGTATTTTGTTTATCCTGCAACAGAATATCACATTATATTTACATTCTACTGTGTTTTTCCATTAAATTCTGTGATCTTCAAATGCCTCTAAATGCAACAAGTCGTCAAAGGTTAAAATGACGAGTTTTATGCAAATATAAGTAGTAAACAACGATTATTTAGTGAACATGGCGTTATGAATAGCAATTGCTCTGCTGGCATATTATCCATGAGGCGCTAGCAGTGAACATGGCGTTACATAACGCCATGATCACTAAATAACGTTGTTTATTTCTTAACTAATTCCTGCAAAGCTGACGTTAGTTACTCCGTAATAACCGATGGTCACCCAGCATCTTTGCCTTCACCTCGACTCAATAATTTATCAGAAAAAAAGTTTATGCCTCGATAAACTAAAGCCTGGGATAAAATAAATAAAATGTTTCAATAATTTCCGAAAAACCCTCGTATATATATGTGTGTGAATTACGTTACACTGCTTACACCGAGCAAATCAATGTTTTATATTCATGATGCATAACATGTATTTCTTAATCTCAAAATAAAACTCCAGTAACATAAAAAATAATAAAATTTCATTTAGTAAAAAAATAAGCATACTCACACCATTGCAGCAGTCAAACGTTGCTGAGTGTAAACTTTCTTTTTATACAAGTGCCCGTATATGTTAAAGACCCGACTTTTAGTCATCATCCCTAAAATTTACCATCAATAACATACCACTTTTCAACCAAAGAAGAAAGATCAGGTTTAACCCTGATTTATTTGCCAGATTTGGCCAAGCGAGTCCGCTGGATATCCAAGACTGGGTGTGTTGATAGCAATTAACTTATGAGCATCACCCCCTTTTATCTATCGCAAATGTAATTTAGTATTTTTTTTTATTTCTTTGAATATTTTTTAAAACATTGAAAATAAATCGGTTCTGTACATGCAATACTGCATAATCGCATCACGAAGAGATTTATGTCCAAAGTTATATACATGTATATATAACCGTATACGTTTTTGAAATTAATAACGGGAATTTAATGCTTAAAATGAGTTAGAAAGGGCCAAAAGAAAAAAGAAACGTTTATATAGGTGCAGTGCAAGCTCATGTCAATTATTTTTTCACGACAAAAAACAGTCACGAATATCCTCGAAAAATGTCGACCATGCCTTCTCGTTGACTTGAACATTTTGTTAAACCAATAAAAAATTCTATTAGCTAGATTATACATACCGCCCGAACAATGTAAAAAAAATCACTAAAAATCCGTCTAATCAAGTAGTTTAGAATGGTAAAGATTAGAAAGGTAAGAAAATCTAGTACTTTAATGAAAATTTGCCCATTACTGCAAGGGTTATAGAAGACGATTTGTTCAGACTTAGACGGAATAACAGATACATCAATCAATATTGAATCAATTAGTTAAAAAGCTTCAGAAAAAAATATAAAAATAAATTAATGTCTTTAAAAAGTTCTACATGGTGGAAATGAATTATAGGATAAATAAAAAAAAAAAAATTCAAATAAAATGATATTTGTAATCAAGTTTTAAAACAATGTAAGAACCACCACTCCCCCCACCCCAATTTACATTTGCTTTTGAAGAGGTATTCAATATTATTACTTATTAGGTTAGTTACTGACTCAGTACGGAAATATATTGGGTTGATCAATCTCATAGACGGCGAGGCGAAGCCGATCCGTCTATGAGATTGACCAACCCAATATATTTCCGTACTGAGTCAGTAACTAACCTTATAAGTGTTTTGTTTTCCCGAGGACTATCAAGCGACATATTTATTCACAAATAGCGATGATCTACACAAAGCCATGTACAAGATGCCCTACATCTCGTCCAATTTAACTCATTTAATCTCTTCAAAATTATCAATCCCACCTTTCAAATACTGTTTAAAAATCTTTGCTTCACCCATGTATACTTACAATGTTTTGTTGCTATTCAATTTTAAACGTTTTGTCCCTTTCCTCTCCAGAGATTTGAGCAAATTTCGACGCTGCCATTTTGTTCTGCTCCAGACACAACAATGTGACGTCAATATTCAAAGGGCAACTACTCTAATTTTAAAGAATTTCAATGGGCAACTACTCCAAATACTTTAAAAACTTACGGCATGCGGTTTCTGTATTAAATACTATGAAATGTCGAAATGAGTAAGCGAAGCGTCGGCCAATGACGGCCATATTGCCTAATATTAATTCTCACCGAACAAATATAGAGATATATGAGGCAATCACGAGCTATGTTAAAACCAATGAAAGTGTGACATATCAGTCCAAGGGAAAACACATTATTATAGCCGCCTCAGATATTATGGCCGCAAAATATTGACAACCCCATCTATTTTTAATTCCTATTGGAGATGGGTTCAAGGTATTATTGCCGCAGAATATTGACCCCCTCCCCGACCTTATAGTTTTCATTTGTTATTGCAAAGGGGGTTCAAAAAATAATGGTCGCGAAATCGCCCCTCATATTTATAATTTCCATTGGAGATGAGGTCCAAATATAATTGCAGCGAAATGTTGAATATCCCCTTTTATTTTCAATTGCTTTTACAGAGGGGTTTCAAAATAATATGAAATCGAAATATTGACACCCTCTCTGACAGATACATGTATCACGGCTTTTGAACATGACATAATTTGAATGCACACAATAATTGTATAGAGACAAACTTGCTTAGACAACAAGAAAAAATATAAAAGACAAGGTATACGGAAATAAAAACTTTGCTACAGAATCTTCAATATATTTAGAACAATGAGAATTTAAGATATGCAAAAAGAGATGCATTCATTAGTATATGAAATGGAAACCAAACAACTAAAACTCTAGGACTATAAAATTCAAATGTATACTTAAAGCACTTACGTATATAATGCAGATTTTTCAATACACCTACAAATGTTTATACAAAAGAATGATCTAAAATATACTTTAATAACATGAAACATAATATAAGATGTCAATTCCAAAAACTATTCCCCATGTCCAAATCACGATATGTATTTTTTCGCATGGCAAATAGTAACCGGTACTTAGTTTTGTTTTGAATTATTACACACATTTTTATTCTAATTTGAAAAACGTGCTATAGACGGAAAGTCTCAATGAATCGTGTTATGTATTTAAAAATAAAATTAACGTCATCAAACTCTACGATGCATTGTGTATCAGTAATCGAAATATTTCTCAGTGATGGAGAATTGATTTATTGCAGTTTAAAGACTAAATTCTTTTGAATCTAAACAAACAAATAACACTGATTTGTAGATAAAGATTTAATTGAGTCTAAGCCAGTCTTTGCAGATAAAGGATTAATACAGTCTACGCCAGTACCGGTTCCATCTTTAGAATGGATAGTATGCCCTTGACTCCAAACGCTACGGCTGTAGAAGATGCGCTTTCGTAATCAATGACAGCGAACCAGTATTTTTCTTTTTTTTAATTGTTTTAACGGGGAACCAGCTTATTAAACGCTGGCGTAGAAATATATACTACAAAAACTATAAATTGGTCGTATTACTAGTATTATTAATCTCATTATTTCAGGTATTCATAAATAAGTATTCTTGGAAAACAATGCTTCCGAATACAATACATCGAATTTGTCAATTATTTTCAGTACTATGTCTTGTCGGCCGTGATGATTTTCTATTCATGATCTGTATTTAGGACCAAACACTGTTTGGCCAGAGTAAATGCATAGAAGAGTTGATTAAAATCAACTCCCAAAAAGGACAGAAAACTAGAGCAAAGATCGTTGCAAAGCAACGAGTAGGTCTTCCGTTGCAGCTGCGAGGCGAAAAAAAAAACGATTTGCGATTGACACTTTCTTTTTTTTCTTTTAAAGTGACACGGTGACTCAAAAAAGATGTTTTACTTTTTGATTATGAAAACAGAAATACGAAGAAATATACGAAAATTGATTATAGGGATACGGGAGGTTTCACGCATTTTAAGTCATCACCTACATGTATCAGTTTACAGGTCGTTAAAAATTATCCGGAATTACACGTTAACAAACCAAGCTATCCTGGAGACTGTCACGTGATTGGGAATCTGTCTAAAAATTGTAACCTGATGACCTATGTACCTGTCATACTATGTTTCGAACAATGTCAACACCATCAATGTCGCGGAAGAAGTGCACTGATCAAACGGCAAAAACATGATAATTTTAAAGCATTTTGGCCAAAAAAGTATATATATACTACTAAAATTATGGACTCGATTTTTTGTGCTTTATTATAGGTAAATGGGATTGTCGAGAACTTTCTATTGCTAAATTACAGATGTATATACATTCTAAGTAACTTAAATGTGCCAATCGGGAATTTTTTTTCTACTAGCGTTTGTTAATGATAAATCAGCAAAAATAAGTCTTAAAAATCCGGAATTTGAACTGAAATAAATTTGGTCTTTGTAATCGCCAAGACCTGAGCTTTCGGGTCACATAGATTCTAGTAAATGGAGTGGACCCACATTTGACGGTTTTAAAGTGAACAAGTTCTACAAAGGATCTTGCTGTCTATCAAAGAACTATACAATTATAGAATTTTAATAGAGTACATAGTAGGAATATTTCTTAAGGCTTCTTCATAAATGCACGCATACGCTTTGTATTCGCAGGGGTTGTTTTAAGGATGAGTTGTACTATACATGAAACGATTTTTTGTATTTAAAACAAATAGTGTATTATACATTCAAAAAATTCAAAAAATAAAACTTATCTCTACACATATTCTTTTTCAAAAATACTTTTTGAAGTGGTGCTGTGGCGATGTCAGACCAACGAATTTAAGAGTTTGGATCTCATTTCAGTTGTAAAAATTGTGTCTTCAACTGTGACGAAAAGCGGTCAAAACAAAAAATACTAGTATTCCACATACGCAATAAAAATGGTTATTTTTAACCATATGAAAAAATATCTGAATGTGCAGGGGGGGGGGGGGGGGGGGGGGGGGGGGGGGGGGGGGGGGGGGGGGGGGGTGAAGTGAAGACTATATCTAACCCAGGGTGGGAGACTCTCTTCCATTATCTTCACCTTTAAGGTCTAATGAAAAAAATCTTTTGGAGAAAATCCATGGGTTGTACAAACGGCATGGTAAGATATGCTTCACGGAGCATGTCCATTTTTTAATTTTTTTTTATATTTTGTACGCATTTTTTCCTATTTAAGAAAATGTACCGTTTAAACGCATAAAAACAAACGATATTTCATATGACATCAAATTAACTTATGAATGCCATTTTGTGAAAGTTTCAATTAAATTGAAGAATTCCTGACCGTTTTATCGCCGAATTTGGACGAACAACGCTTGAAATATGAGTCAAAAACGTTGACGTCAATGGATATCTTGGAGCACCGTGCCTTCATTTAATTTTCGCGGGTAGGTTAAGGAAGCATATGGACAATTTAGCGTCATATTTTGACTGTTATACATAAAATCGTAAGATTACGTTACTGTTTTGAATCAGACTAAAAACTTGTTATTTTCCGATAAAATAGATGTTACTGCAATAAAATCGGGTAGTACATTACTGCCACCATGGTGCATTATCACGTGATAACTATAAATAGCTAACA
This sequence comes from Magallana hongkongensis, assembly GCA_016163765.1. Classification (NCBI taxonomy): domain Eukaryota; kingdom Metazoa; phylum Mollusca; class Bivalvia; order Ostreida; family Ostreidae; genus Magallana; species Magallana hongkongensis. The sequence goes on from WFKH01011801.1 coordinate 13,622,163, forward strand.
TTTATTTCTTAATATAAAATGAGATAGAACAACACTACCCCGCGGTTTCCATAAAACAATAAACATATCAAGTAAAGGGAAAACATCTCAGTTTTATAAAAACTGCTGCTAGAATCCTATATTTTCCTCTAATAAATAGTTATACGTCGAGTTCTCTAAAAACCTTCCCAACTTTTATACAGTTTGCACGGAAAATTGCTTGCTGTATCAAAGTCACACATAACATGGGATTCTAGCAGCACTTTTCAAGTTTAGCAATGTTCAAACTATTGATACGTGTTAAATGCTAAGTTCAAAATATACGGGGTAGTGTTGTTCTCGTCGGAAGTTTATATCGTAAATAACGACAGAGGAAAGCCTGGCCGAGAAATAAAAGCATAATTACATATCTTTTAGCGAATATTTGATAACGTTAACATATGTTCCAGTATTCTCTTGCTCAATTCTCAACAAATCACACCAAAATACTTTATTAGAGTTCTTATATTTCTTATATTTTGAATCTGTTTACAATGCTTTCCGATCAAATTTAAACGACATTCCACTTTCAGTCATGACGTCATCAATGTGTTGATGTACGTAATGCAGTCTAATTTCTGTAAAAACATTATCTCTGTTATTTTTAATTTGAATTTGGTCTATGTTTTGCTGTTTTAATATATGAATAGGTATTAAATAACTAAGATTTCTTATTTCGCGGATTTACATGTATCTTCGATTTCATATGCTTCCTTAACACCCCTGCGTTGTGGGCGCGTAGGAAAATCTCTGATGAAGACCAAAAGGTTAGATGCTGCTATTTTTATAAGACAAAGGTTTACAATTAGAATCACTGAGGTTAAAAGATGGAAGAACTGGTCTTTTTAGCTGCTGCAGCACCTCACCACCCCCCCCCCCCCCCCCCCCCCCCCCAATACAGCCCGGATCTTGCACCTTTAGATTTCGTTTTTTTACTTACCTAAAGTCGAAACTGCGTGAAAAGAGATTTCGGACCTAAATGATCTACGATATGCCACAAAAGACATTATACAAAAACTTTACAAATAATGGTATGCACGTGCATTTTATAAATTGGTTAAATGACTTGACAAGTGTGTGGAACTGAGAGGTGTGTACTTTGAAAAAGAGTAACATGTTTGACTTTCAGTTGTTTGACGTCACCTGGCATCGTGGAATATGAAATGGTGCTCCGTAAATCTACTTCATGCAAAGTAAAAATCGCTGTATCTTTTGAAAAAACGTTCAAATTCATAGGATTTTTGGCATACTTATTTTCAATTGGTAGTCTTTTAATAAAACATCCTAAAAAGTACACAGTAATTTTGCCGTTAATGACTTTGTCCGCGAACTTTTCTAACAACCCTCGTATCTGTGATTTTGATGCTGACGATTCACAAAGCGTCAATGAGTGATTGAGTTTAGCGAGCGGCCGATGTAAAGTAGACTGATATGCAATATAGTTGTATTTAAAAATTACAACTATTTTATATTATATTAAATTGATTCATTAATCATAACGACCCATGTTTTAGTATGCATTGATGCTCTACAAGATACCAAGCACAATTAAATCTATTTTTCTTATTTAATAATCGATCGTCTTTTGAGAAAATTATTTTAGGATTTTTTTTTTATGTTTTGCACTTGAGTATTAACCTGTATTACATTTGCGGATAATTTCTGACGGTTTTCTGTGTAGTTTCGAGCATCATAACACGGAATTTAGCAAACTTCGTTTAACAGGTATTTGGACATCATGCAATTTTTTGCATGGCATAAAAACGTACGATGAGTATGTAGTTTATTGAATGCTGCACAATGATTAAGCGGACTATTTGCCTTTGGAGAATAATTTAATCATTTCGGTGAGTCTACAACGTCCGTATAAATTATCTTAAACATGCCGTGCTTACAGGTATGCAAACCGATCGGCTACCTGCATGTAGTATGACATTCACACAAGCTACGGACTTATCAGTTTATTTAGTTTAATAAATTTGTAATGACCACAGAATTCATAATTTTAAAAAACAATCCACAGCATACGCCTTGCATCATGTACATAGCACATTTAAGCATCATAGGTAAAATGTAAACTAAGCTTAAAATTCATGCAAAATCGAAGATATTAAGATTATAGAGAGTAGTAGTTTTTTGAGTCAGATTCAGACATAAGGTACAAGCACGCGAAGCTTGTGTATTAGATAACCGCAAATAGCTAGTCGATCCACGCTCGATTGCTCTCCTGGGTCACATGCGAGGGGTGAGTTACGTAATCATATACACAAAAGCTTCAGGGAAGGGTGGATTTAGAAAGCCATTGTAGTTATCATATGCTTAATAGTTTTTATTTATATCATCTGCTTTTTTTTATTATTTTTTTTTTATTTTTTAAAATTTTTTCATATAGATACAAACATTTTAATAATATAATTTAAAACAATTTTTTGTTCATTCACTCACACTTTTATGTTCACATTCACCCAAATTGGCAGTGGTTGCTTGGTTAATAATGGCAACAAAAAAATTAAAAGACAAAAGCAAAAAATATAATATAATTAATATTTTTTATAATATAATATAACAATACAATACAATACAATACAATACAATACAATACAATACAATAATACAATACAATACAATACAATACAATACAATACAATACAATACAATACTATACTATACTATACTATACTATACTATACTATACTATACTATAATATAATAATAATTATAAACAAAGAAAAAAAATGAAAAATTACTAAATTTTATCAAAAATATGTTTCCATACATGCCAGTTGTTGGTAAAATTTTGCATTTCAAATTTTTGACATGATTTATATTTTTCAACTTTGTATTTGTTACATGTATATAAATAAAATAACAGCCCTGATAGACTAGGCAGTAAATTTTTTTAAAGACAGCAAAATAAATATTGCTTTGTATACAAAATGATAATGTTTACAACTTTATTGTCTTTTGACAATGGGAGTTCACCCTATAAAATATTAATAACATTAAAATCAATTCGTAGAGAAGTTGATTGGTAAATATGCATGCTTAGGTTGCTCCAAATTGTGGATATTTTTTCACAGCTTACAAAAACATGTTGGATTGTCTCAACTTCACGTTCACAAAAGGAACAGCAATCAGAAGATACAATATTGATTTTTTTCAAATAGTAATTTACAGGAAGGATTCTATGAAATAATCTGTATTGTAACCATTGAATAGATGAGTCATTGGTTGTCTTAAAACATACGTTGAAAGCATCATAAACACATATTTACACCCCATATTTTACCAATTCTGAATTTCACTTGGGTATTACAGTTGGAGTTATTTTACATGCAATTAGCTGTTTGTAGATGGGTTTTGTACATTTGTTTCGCAAAAGAAAAGGTTTGTAATATAATGGATCATACGGAGTGAAAGATCTCTTAAATAAACATTTATGTACGGTAAAAAAGATTTTTGATATGTTGATATAGCACTAACTACACTGTTGTATTGCATTGTACAAATATGCAAATCAAATTTTTGTTGAAAAGTTACATGTGACAAAAGATTTCCATTATCATCTAGAAAGTCATTGATGACTTTTACACATTTTTTATGCCAACATTTTATAAACACTGTTTTCATACCAACTCTAATGTGGCTATTATACCAAACAGGCATGGATAAAAAGTTTTCTTCAACATATTTATCATAAAAAGATTTTATAACATAGAGCATTCAGTTAAATACAAATGAGATTATCAATGTCACAAAGAACAACTTTTTCTGCGACAGCCATATCGAAATTTTAACCGTTTTTGAGTTATAAAGCAAATACTTTCAAGGGCTCTAGATCCCTAAATTCAGGGGCCAGCACCTTTTGTATGGTATTAAACGAAAGCCCTTCATATTTTGTACAATTTTAGTTCTATATGTGATTACAAAAGTTTTCAAATTAAAAAGTTACGGAGCAAAAACATAAGAAAAATTTAACAGTTTTCAAAACATTAATTTGGATTTAGTTTTTTAAGTGGTTTAAAAAGGAAATTGGAGAAAGTAAAACTGGGAGGACAACGTTCAAAATATCTATATTAAAGATTTATAACTTAAAATCACTTGCTACGGACCATCTCGGATCCTTCGTCCGGAATGGAGAACCCATAAAATATTTAAAAAGGGGAATAATTCGCAACAGGAAGAAGCAATTTCATATCTTTTTGTGTCGTGGAAAACGTATCATCATTTACAATCGAATAAAAATTAAGCGAGATATTACAATTTGAAAAAACGTCTAGAAAAAGAATAACAATAATGAAGAATTTCCATCAGAATCAGTATAAGGTCTTCCGTTGGAAACGAAAGACCTTAATTAGTATAATGAATAAACACCTCTAGTCATGCATGGGAACCATTCGTCTGTATCTCTTGCCGTTAAGGCTTTTTTCCACCTATCATTCCATCACTTTTGGTTTGGTTGAACTTGGCCGAGATCTTTTGAGTTGCTCTGGGTTGCCGATGCCACTTTTAACATTATTTCAAAGTAACTTTTTATGCAGATTTCCAAATATTTAAAACAATGTCGAGGACAAAATCGACAGTAAATTAAAAGTCAATATAACCTGTCGTATAAACAATCCGGATACCAAAACTCAAGCTGCCCTGGCGCTTTATACAATAAACATTTTGTTCATTTTAATTGTTTTCAATTGAGACTGTTTCTCTTTTATAAAACTGTAAACAAACTTATATTCGCCTGCGAGAATTTTAGCTAAACAGGTGTAGGTGACAACTCAGGCACTGGTCTAGTAAAGGCCTGATTGCGAAATTAAGTAGTCGCAAACAAGGTTTTCTCAGGTAAATCGCGAAATAAAGTCGTCGCGAAAAAAAAAATGATCTAGTATAGTATTAATCGCAAAAGTAGCCATTTAACATAAAGCACGTGCTTTTATGTTTTTTATTTTATTTATGCTTTTCTTAAGAAGACACATCATTTAATAAATTAAAAATTTTTATATCGTTTTATATCGTGATTATATTTATAAGTGAATACTTAGAAGTTTAATGAAAGTTATAAGATTTCCTTTGCTATTGGCTATGGTATTCTGGTGACCGATAAAGCATGTGTGCCTCTTGTTTTTAAGCTATCGATTTAAAGAACGTACTCGTAATTTAATTTTAAGGCTGTTGTTTAGAATGGTCTTGAGCACGATTGTTATTAAGTTACAATGATATTTATGCGTCATAGTCAATAAAGTCCAAAGGTTTTAGTTTTGAAGGTAAGACAGTTTTTTTCTTCGTTTTCCACATTTCATATTATCTCATTTTGACTTCAAGGAAGAAATCATTGGAAATGTTAAGGCTTCACAACGAAACGATATGTGTCATCCATATTTGACACTCATCGTGGCTATGTATAAAAAAAAGTCAAAGCTTGATTTTCGATATTTCTATCAGTAAATATAAGCATTAGCAGTCATTTACAGGTAATACACCAGACTGAATAAGATTAAAGACACTTTTTTAGGCCACAGAATCATGGAACAATCTTAGACTTTAGTTAAAATTTGTACAATGTCTTATTGTGTAGTGAAAAATGAAATGCTATTAAAACGTGTCTCTATATTACGTTGATAGTTACAGATTTTAAGTCTAATTTAATAATATATTTTAAGTTTATGAATGATTAAAAAAAATTAGACATAAGGCGGCTTAAAATACTTCATGACCCCGATATTAATTTGATTAAAGTTTTTTTTTTCCAATAACATAAACTTAAAAAAACCTATGTCAACAGTTATTATTCACCACAAGGCACCATGTACTTATTATGTACAAATAAGAAATTATCATTGAAGTCGCTAGCTTGAAACCATGGGGATAATAAATGTATATTGGATTATGCGTGTTTATATGATTATGTGGAGTGCTTGCACTATACATTTAACTTGCTTAATGAAACAATGATTTTTTTAAACAAAATATTCGTAGTATGACCAGCTAGTGCACTATCCGCTTACCCGCGTCAAATGCTGGAGTTTAAAACAGCAGATGGGCATTTCAAATTGCTACCTTTGAGACATTTATTTATATTTTATGTGTCAGAATCAGTTTTCGTATACTGCGCTTTATCTAAACTTCAGAGCAGGTATTGGAACGTGTTAAAGTGATTCAGTATTGCATTTTAAGGCTATTTTGTGTTGCTTTATCTTTTGGAGATTTGGGAGTCCAGCAGTGTTCGTGTAAACGACTGCAATGGAAAGGTCGAATAAATTGTTTTATTATTTATAAGAAGTACATACATGTATTTGCATTGTGAAGTGATATAGGTCTGCCAAAAAATACAAACTGGGAATCGAATCGGAACGTGGATACTATGGCATAAGGTTACTGAATTAAAGTATGCAACATTCAGACTTCTCTTTATATCTACTGATCCATTGATCATATAATCTACAATTTTGGTATTGCTCCCCGTATTCATCCCGACCATGCAACCACTTCATTTTGTAGAGCAACCACTTCATTTTGTAGATAACTTATAGTGGTAAATGAAAATAGTCTAAACCTCTGAGATGAATAGAGCCCGTCCCTAACACCTGATCAATTATGGTGCGCATCTCGGCCTTCTACATGTAGCTCATTATAATCATGTATTCAGTTCCCCTGTTTAATGACCAGAAGAAGCGAGGTATATTTTAAACGGTTTTATTCTAAGATGACTTTTTAAGATTGGGTTAAGGAAATGGAATATAAACAAAATTCTTCTTTAGAATATTCCATGAGTAAGACACTGCCAGATTGATCTTAGGTTTTTAGGTCACATGAGTCACTCAGGTTTTTTTCCTTTGTCGTGCGTTAGGAATTAAACAATTTTAGTTTCTTTATAATACTTACGTGGCCAATTCTCTTTAAATGTGGTATGATGCATCTTTGGGGTAAGAGGAACCTAAATTGTATTCATTACTCTTGATGTACAGGGGTCCTAGTGACAGGACAAACATTTGGCCATTTATCAAAAATCTTCTCCTACACATCTGAAAGAAAAAAAACTCAAATAATACTAATGTAAGCAATGAATCCCTCTTCTAAAATTGTGAATTTTATGTCCGCGAGGGTGAGGGCTTTGACTCCAGGGCTTGGCTAAAATAGTCATATAATGTTTAAATATCGTCTTCTTTACTTTTGCTGATACTGAATAAAAACTGACTGGATGATACATACAGAAAGACCATAAAGCCTTCTACTAAAATAGTTAATTCCCCCGAGTTTGGGTTTAGACTCCAGAGCGTGGTCAAAATAGTCATATAATGCTTAAATATCGTCCTCTTTACTTCTGCTGATACTGATACAATATTGATACTGATACAATAAAGCCCTCTTCTAAAATTGTAAATTTCACGAAACCCCCCCCTTCCCCCGGGAAAGGGTTTACACTCCAGGTCTAAGCCAAAAATGGTCATTTTGTTATTGTATACTCAGAATAATGTTGAAAAACCCTCTTTCGTCTGAAACTAAATAGAAAATTACAGTATATTTAGAAAGACCAATTATGCTTTATACAAAAAGTGTAAATATCATGATCCCCAGAGAAGGGGTTCTTACTGCAGGGTTGGTCCAAAATGGTCATAATAGTGTAATTTTATAAATCTATAAAAATACCATTTAGCTGCCTACTGAAATCGTAAATTTGGCACCAAAGGGGGAGGGGTGGTCATGGAGTATATGATGTTTAGATATCTTGTTTTGTTCTGCTGTTAAATTTAAATGAAAGATGAATACACAATTAGAGGTAAAAATAAGACTGTCGATCAAATTAAAGATATCATAATAGCCCTTTAGGCAAAAGTTTAGTCTCGGGGGAGGTTGGTGGTGGTAGAAATGCCTGAATACTAGCCTAAGGCATCTTTGGTTTTTCCTTTATTGACAAAGTGCATTTTTTAGAATTTGCATAAAATTTCTTTTAATTTATTCCATTAATAAAAACATAAAAAAGCAAGACTGACAGTTAACAAATTTCGGCAAAATTATTTCCCATCACTAAAGCCAATAGGTGTTTTGGTATGCTTCTGAGTTGTTAAAAATATTCAATTGAGAAAGATTTGTTTGAACAACAAAATTAATTTTTAAAGATTCGCTCTACCTTATTGTTATCCAATGCAACATACATGCAGTTTATAGGATTTTATATAAAATCCCTACAGGGGCATACAATTCTTTTAAAATTAGGAGACAGAAAACGGTTAAGTTGAGTCATTTAATTGACTTGAAAGAAAAATGTTTACCGTATCAATTTTAAACTGAAAATTTATGTTCATTTCAATTCTTCAATTGCTAATATATTTAAAAGCTATTAAAGAATAGTTTTGAAGATAAGGCTGATTCTCTCATTTTTATCACACTTCACGAAATTAAACCTTGCACTTCAAGGATGCACAATCAATAAAGATTCTAATCCTCCAAAACGATACGAAAACATACCTGACTTGTAAGTGACAGTACATCATAAGTATTTGACACTGCTCGTAAAAGAGGCAAATTGCAATTATCGATTTGTTCTGTTCACTTTATTAGTTTGTGATTAACATATAATGTTGCTGTTGTAGTATTGGAAACTAAAAGCATGAATGTGACCCAAATTGAAAGTATTTTTTGTTGGTTATTAGTAACGAATAAAACGTTTTGAGGCATAAGAGATAAGAAAACATTCGGTCATAAGTAAACGACCAGTAATTTAAATCAATAACACTTATGAAAGCTATTGATATATTGATTTGACGAAATCTCTTGATCTAATTTAACATTATTTCGTAAAAGTACCATTATATAGAGCTTACAGCTTTCTGTATGAGTTTCTTTATCATCTTCTTATTGATGATAGTAAAAATTCGAAGGATGGCCATTAAGTGTTGATTCGTAAAAAAAAATACAATATCCGATGACTTTGCATTATGAAATAAGGCATCCATATTTGTATGTTCGGCATTTACAATAATTGTGTTAAATCTCCCCTGAGCTGAGAGGTAAATTAATCTTTGCACTATGAAATAAGGCAGCCTCATTTGTATGTTCGGCATTTACACTAATTGTGTTTTATTTCCCCTGGGCTGAAAGGTAAATTAATCTTTTCTAAACGCTTTTATCTGTCACACGTATAAATTTAAATTTTTCTCTACAAACGATTTGGCCAAATTTCACCAACATGGCACAAATATCTGTGCCTTCATGAGTTTAGATTTAATCAATCTAAAGGCAAAAACTCTTTTAAGAGGGACATAATGAAAACCACAGTGGATGTTTTCAAAAGCCAAAGAACCTTTAACATCAAGCAATGAAGTTTCATGCGCCAGCCAGTGGCACATCTTATCCGGAAATATTACTTCCACCTATGTTTTACTGTATACTAGCATGCTCTGTTCTCTTCCGGTATTCATAATAAATGCGCGGTTTCTCCAACCACGTTCACGAGTGTTGTGATTTATTTATCCATATTGGCGTGGTGGCAGCGTTATTCCTACCCACGACCCCAAGAAGTGGTTATTCCATACGTCACACCGTAACGTATTTGTTACCGAGGACACTCGTGAGTGGTAAACTGCATTTTTAACTGTTTATCGTGTTTGTGATTATCATGGCGAGCACACCTCCTGCACCGAAACAATGGTGTTTAACAAAAAACGAGACTGTCACGTCATTCGAAAACTGGAGGCAAAACTTGATGTACACTCTTTCACTAGACAAAAATTTTGCCCCATTTCTTGTCGCCGATACCTGGTGGGAAAAGAAAACAAAGACCACACCATACCGAGGGTTCTCAGACGACGACGAAAACATACCGGAGACAAACCGGCTCACCAAGGAGCAAAAGGTGAATGTATTAGAACTATTGCTAGGACAGATTGCAAACTATTGCCCAACCATCTCTCTCAATATCATATTGAAAAATTCTACATCTATTGACCAAATCTGGCTAACAATCAGATTACACTATGGATTCCAGACAACGGGGGCCCATTTCATAGACTTTGATTGTATTCGTTTCGACATAACTGAGAGACCCGAAGACCTATTTCAAAGACTCACAGCCTTTGTGGAAGACAACCTTCTGCGGAAAAATATGGGGATAACACATCATAACGAAACAATAGAAGAGGATGAAGAACTCTGCCCGTCCTTGGAAAATGTTATCGTGTTAACATGGCTAAGACTTCTCCATCCAGGTCTCCCCAAGCTCGTCAAGCAAAGGTATGGGATGGAATTGCGCGCAAGAACTCTTGCTTCAATCAAACCTGAAATCTCGCAGGCGCTAGAGTCACTTCTGGAAGAACTTCGAACAAGTGAGGATGCAAAGTCCATGAGAATATTAACCAACAGATTCCAGAAGCCTCAACCCAAATCTACCGGCGCATACATGCAAAACTCATCAAGACCCAAGGTGAAATCGTGCCCTTTATGTAAAACAGCAAACCGTCCCGACAGGCACTACCTTAGCAAATGCCCTTTCTTACCATCACAAGACCGCAATTTTATAGCAAAAGCTCGCGCCATATCTGACATATTTGAGCAAGAAGAACACACCATATATGAAGCTACCGACAGTGACGAAGATCATCAACCTATTGCTACCAGTCGCATTCAGGTGAGGCAGTCCCCATACTTTGACGTATACCTGGGACATCATCCCGTCAGATAAACCATAGACAGTGGAGCGACTGGAAATATGATACGCGCTTCAACAGCCACCTACCTCAACGCTGAAATTACTCGCAGCTCTCAGTCTGCTCACCAAGCTAATGGTTCATCCCCCCTTAAAGTGATTGGCGAAACAAGATTCACCTTCGTTCGAGACAACCATAAGCTATATTTCGAAGGACTAGTTGTCGAAAACCTTGACAGTCAAGTGCTAGCCGGCATACCGTTCATGGAAAACAATGATATAGCTATCCGCCCCTCCCGATGTCAGGTACTTATTGGGAACGATTCCGTATACCAATACCAGTTTTCAGACACTGAGATGCAGAGACATGCTGTACGCAGAACACACATTGTTCGTGCTCCTTCAGAGTCCACAACTCTTTGGCCCGGTGAATTTGTGGAGGTTGAATTGCCATCAGAGATGGCACACTCTGATTCTACATTTGCTGTGGAACCGCACCCATGTAGCAGTGAACCGTGGACCGATATATGGCCTACTCCGTCTCTTCTTCAAAGCGTTGCAGGGAAATTACGCATACCAAATCTGCTCCACGACACCTCAAACGCAATGAACACTTCTGCAAAGTCAGAACAACACATCTACAAGAGAAACCTACGGCGCCAAACACATATACACCTAAGACACCAGTCACCATGTCCCATAGCCGCCATTCTGATCTTGTCCAAGTGGATCCAGACAACATGCTCTGTGACAACCAAAAAGCTGCGTTCAGGAACCTTCTCATCAAGTTTGACGATGTTTTCAACCCCAACTTCAAAGGCTACAATGGTGCAGTCGGACCCCTTGAGGCTAAAGTGAACATGGGTCCTGTACAACCACCCCAACGGAAAGGACGAGTACCTCAGTACTCAAAGAACCAACTCGACACCCTTCAACAAAAATTTGACGAGCTCGAAAATATTGGAGTGTTTAAACGTCCTGAAGACGTAGGGATAACTGTGGAATACGTCAATCCTTCGTTTTTGATTAAGAAACCAAACGGCAGTTTCCGTCTAGTGACCGCCTTTGCCGATGTAGGACGGAACAGTAAACCACAACCGTCCCTGATGCCCGATATAGACTCAACACTAAGACAGATAGCCCAGTGGAAGTTTATCGTCATCACAGATCTGACTAAGTCGTTCTACCAGATCCCATTAGCCAGGGAGTCCATGAAATATTGCGGTGTTGCCACTCCTTTCCGTGGAGTAAGAGTATATGCAAGATCTGCCATGGGAATGCCAGGCTCCGACACAGCATTAGAGGAGCTTACCTGCAGGGTTCTTGGCCATCTCGTTCAAGAAGGAATTGTGGCTAAAATTGCTGACGACTTTTACTGTGGTGGAAACACACCAGAACAGCTCATCCACAACTGGGAAAGAGTACTAGATGCCCTTCAGAAAAGCAGTCTCAACCTATCCGCATCTAAGACCATAATCGCACCATCACAGGCAACAATTCTGGGTTGGACATGGCAGCTTGGCACAATTCGCGCAAACAAGCATCGCATTTCCACACTTTCAAGCTGCGACCCACCACAAACAGTTACTGCCCTTCGCTCATTTATCGGCGCCTACAAAGTTCTATCTCGAGTCGTACAAGGTACATCACAGCTCCTAGCACCTCTCGATGATGTTGTAGCCGGAAACGACCCAAAGGATATTATCGTGTGGAACGATGAGCTGCTTGCAGCCTTTCAAAAGGCACAGGAGGCATTAACCACAAACAAAGCCATCACCTTGCCTAGACCAAGTGATCAATCGTGGATTGTTACAGACGGCGCCTTGAGAAAATATGGACTCGGTGCCACTCTATATGTGGAAAGGAATCGTAAACCAATCCTAGCAGGATTTTTTAGTGCAAAGCTCCGCCCAAACCAGCGACAGTGGTTACCATGTGAAATTGAAGCCTTGTCAATCGCTGCAGCTATCAAGCACTACAGCCCTTACTTAATACAATCCACCTTACCTGCCTGTATACTAACAGGCAGCAAGCCTTGTGTTCAGGCATATGAAAAGCTGTGTAGAGGAGAATTTTCAGCCAGCCCTAGGGTCTCTACATTCTTGTCAACAGCAAGTCGCTTTCAGGTCTCCATCAGACACATTTCTGGTCAAGCCATTCTAACCTCTGACTTTGCCAGCCGAAACGCCCCAGATTGCGACGACCCAACCTGTCAGATTTGTACCTTCATAAACCAACAGGAGGACTCTGTTGTGCGGCACATCACCACCAAGGACATCTTAGACGGAACATCCAAACTCCCCTTCACAAGCAGGGCGGCATGGCTCTCTACCCAATCTGAGTGCTCCGATCTTCGACGTACAGCCGCTCATTTGCGCCAGGGTACTCGCCCGTCAAAAAAACTGACTAATGTGCGAGACGTTAAAAGATACCTTAACGTAGCCTCAATCTCAAAGGATGGTTTGCTAGTAGTTAAACGTAACATCCCATTTGCACCATCTAGAGAATGCATTATTATCCCCAGACAAGTTTTGGATGGACTACTAACCTCTCTGCATATAAAGCTCGACCATCCTTCTGGCCACCAGCTGAGATCAGTAGTCAGTCGGTTTTTCTATGCATTAGACTTGGACAAAGCCATCGAGTCAGTCACAAATACATGTCATCAATGTGCCTCGTTACAGAAGATGCAAAATTCTGTGAGAAACAAAGCTCCTCCGACCCCCCGGAAACCGTCGGCTCTCCCTACGCTGCGGACGTGATGAGGCGTGAACGGCATATTATTTTGGTCTTACGTGAGTGTGTAACCTCGTATACTTTCACCAAGTTGTTAGAGTCTGAACGCACCCAGGAACTTCGTGACGCTATCATTCAGCTATTAGTAGAAGTTCATCCCCTTGATGGTCCGTTCGCCATCATTAGAGCTGACCCGGCCCTGGATTCAAGGCCTTAGTAAACGACGAGCTCTTGACACGACACCGTATCGCAATTGAGCTTGGTCGCCCAAAGAATGTGAACAAGAATCCGGTCGCGGAGAGGGCAATCCAGGAACTTGAAGTGGAGATACTCCGGTTTGACCCAGATAACAAAGTAGTCTCGCATCTCTCCCTCGCCCTCATTACAGCTAGACTCAACACACGCATCAGGAACCGAGGACTGTCAGCCCGTGAAATGTGGTCACAGAGAGGTCAGTTTTTGAACACTCAAATACCAATTATAGACCAAGACCTCATATTAGCACAGCATGAGCTACGACAGAGGAATCACTCTTACAGTGAACGTGCGAAGTACCCATGCAAAAAGATTCCCCCTGAACCAGAACTGTGCGTGGGAGATATTGTATACCTTCGGTGTGATCTAAACAAAACCAAGTCCAGAGACAGATACCTAGTTGTTAGCATCGACTATCCATGGTGCAACATACGTCGATTTGCTGGCCAACAATTTCGTCAAAGTTCTTACCGTGTAAAAATCTCTGACTGTTTCAAAGTACCCGTCATCAGCAACCCAGCACTGCTAGCCGATAAATCTGACGAATCATCTGATGAAGAACCCGAAAAATTATCAACCAGTACTAGTCTCCCTGCTTTACCGGGTATCCCGAAAGAAATATCCAGATCCCTAAGCCAAACATTAGCGTTGAACCTTCAAGTGCAGTAGATATCAACAACCCTACCGAGCCTCCTGATATCCAACCTAATCCGCTTCCTGAAACGAATTCGGTCAATGAAGACATAATATGTCCACCTAATGCGCCTACCAGACCACAGCGCCAACGCTCAGTGCCCAAGAAGTTTTCTGACTTTGTAATGTACTGAATTAGTTTGTTTGTGTTGAACATAGGGGCAGAATAATCCCCTACACCTGAGGGCAGTCTACCCGCTGATGGTGTATTTTGTTACTCCGTGTTACAGTAATTTGCAATGTTTTCTTTAAAAAAAAAAAGAGAGAGAGAAAAAGGAAAAAATGGTAGCGCCAGCCAGTGGCACATCTTATCCGGAAATATTACTTCCACCTATGTTTTACTGTTTACTAGCATGCTCTGTTCTCTTCCGGTCTTCATAATAAATGCGCGGTTTCTCCAACCACGTTCACGAGTGTTGTGATTTATTTATCCATATTGGCGATGATGAATGGTAAAGTTTGTTGATTTCATGTCCTCCACGACTTAGGAAAGAACCCTTATGAGGGTTCACAGTTCATCATAAAGATAAATAGAATAGAAAACAACTAATTTTCATGAAGAACACGTGGAATATAATTATTAAAGCTTATACGGAATGTAATTTTTTACAGTGTATCATGTCATTTCCCTTAGGGTCACATAGAGGCGGAAATTGGTGTCCAAGTTTAGAAATCTATCTAAAAATTGATATAAAACTTACAAAAGACGTTTCATATATGAAAAAATTAAGTTTGTATTAGGTTGCTTATTTAGTTAAACTTTATCACTGAGTAAAAAGGAAATACCACATTTGGGATGGGTTAGTTTTGGTTATGAAGAAATAATAGGAATCTCCTTCTCGAGAAAATGATTTATTTTATCACCTATGTTGAATCTTCTAGTCAAGAATAAAATTTAGTATATGTAGACACAAAGACATAATTTACTCTTGTACATGTACCTGCAAGTAAGGCTTATTATTCATTCATCAATAAAACCTTCCTCAGTAAATGAATATTTGACATTAAGTCCATTAATTAGAAATTATACATGAATGCAGATAGCTATTCTCTTTACATCTATAAACATCAAGTAATTATTTTTTTTTTACTTTTTACAAAACTTCGTCAAACTGTGTACATTATAACGAACGACTACTTTTAATGTGATTTTAGTCGTGCCGGTTTTACGACCAATATGAATCAAGTTCTAAACAGTGTATGACATAAGGGACAAAGTGTTTTTTGCAGCGAAATAAATAACAGTTGTCTAAAATTTTATACATGTTTATTGTATGGCCATATCGTCCCCTCCCTAGGGCCTAAACCCCTGACCCAGCTGGGGCCATGAATTTCACAATTTTGGTAGAGGCATTCCTGTCCATCATAACCATGTGTTTTGTTTCTTTGCTAAAAGTCCAGTGGTAAAAAATGACATTTTTTTTCAAAATATGCATACATTTTTACAATTTTAATCTTAATCAACATTTCTGGCGCATGAGGGTTGTAGGTCATGAATATCACAATTTATCTTCCCCTTCCTCTATGGATGCTACAGCAATGTTATTCCTTCTAGTTTTATCCCCCACAAACAAAGTTGGAGGGGGTATATAGGAATCATCTTGTCTGTCTCCGTCTGTCTGCGCAATCGTGTCCGGTCCATATCTTTCTTATGGACAAACATTAGAAGTTCCTACTTAACCCAAAGATTTTCATGACCGTAGAGTGTTTCTTGATTTTGACCAAAGGTCATTTGGGTAAATTCAAGGTCACTGGAACGAAAAGTTTATAATTCGTGTCCGGTCCATATCTTTCTTATGGAGAAACATTTGAAGTTCCTACTTCAGACAAAGATTCCTTATGACCTGAGGGTGTGTCATGATCTTAACCTAAAGTTCAAGGTCATTTAAAAAAAAATGCATAATTCCTGTCTAGGCTAAATCTTGTAATGGAAAATGTTTATTAGCTTCCTATTTCTTTCAAAGATTGCTGATGACCTGAAAATGTCTTGAGTTTTTGTCATTTTTCGCACGTTCAAAGACACTATAAGAAAATTGATGCTTTCATTTCTTTCCAATAGAGAAATACTTAAGTTATTATATTTTCTTAGCGGAGGGCATCATTTGTGAGCTTCTTCACAATACCTCTAGTTTTAGACAAGAGGATGAAAATGTTCAAATGTTAAAGCACGAAGACGGACGAAAACAGATAGCAATATTTCAGTGACTTAGGTGACTAAAGATTCTAAAAATGGAATCTTATGCACAAAAACATTAACGGTTCCGAATAATTACAAGTATAATGACCTTTATTCTTTATTCTTAAAAGAAGCCATCTAGAATTGCTTTGAAATTTTTTTTTTGTCGAAAATTATATCACATTTTTCCAAATAAATAAGTGAAATAAAACAATCACAGCATTTGCTTATATTGTCTAACAGAAGGAAAGAATTTTTTTTCAAAGTTGCTGATTTTAATGTAAAAAATAGTCTGAATTTCACCTGATTACAATTAAACTAGTCTGAATTTCACCTGATTACAATTGCCACAACTTTACCTATGTCAGAGCATATTTTTTAAAGGAGACGAAATAATACATTTTTTTAAAATATCAATTTAGAGTATATTAACATCAAAATTAAAAGCTGCTTGTTCCGATTCTACATCAAATTTTATGTACGCTTTTAAAAGATGGTTTTGCTTAGTAATAGGCATATGCATTGTAGTACATTTTCCGGTCAATTAAGCCAATATGATAAACAATATTTATTTACAAAACATTAAGGGTATCGCTTTATTTAACTCCTTATTATAATCCACGCAACCAAGTTGCGAGGGGTATAACGTTTTTGACCATTCGTCAGTCAGTCCGTCAGCCAGTGAGTCAGTCCGTTAGTCTTGTTTTTTTAAGCGCAACTCCTCTTCAACCGCTGAACGGAATATCGTGAAACGCTGTAGGTATTTAGGACACAATATGTAGATTTGCATATTACAAGGAAATTCCGATTTCATTATTTTTCTGGGAATTTCGACCCTTTTGAACATTACAATTTTGACCATATGTTGCATAAATAATGAAAAGTTGGTAAGCGCAACTTCTCTTAAAACGCTGCATGGAATTTAGTAAAACTTTTTAGGCATTTAGGACAATTGTGCAGATGTGCATATTACAAGGAAATTCCGATTTCATTATTTTCCTGGGAATTTCGGCATTTTGAACCTTAGAGTTTTACCATTTGTTGAATATAGTAATTCAATTTGTATGCGCAACTTATCTTAAGGTCGAGAGCTAGTAAATGAAAGGTGTCTACAGTTTTATGATAATCAAGATAAAAATTCTTTTAATGATGCTTCATAACAATAGCTTTGTTTGATATGGTGTATCGGGGCTTAAATTTGTGTTAAACACAATGAAAAATCGAGTTTTAAACTGTTATTTTCTATAAAATATGAAGGAAATCAGTAACAAATCTCAGAGGTTTGTCCATTTTTGACTAATGAAAAATATCAAGAATGCCTACAGTCTCTCCAAAAATGGCATTAAACAACCTCTTGACCTTCTCTTTAAAATGATATCAAATTGAATATAGGTATCGGGATTACTTTTTCCATAATTTAATATAGAATGTCTAAAATTGTTTCATTTTCTATATAATTCCTTTAAAGCCGTCGAAGTTTAAGTACGAAATTTTTTAAATTAAATCAATTATGACGTCAGAATGGTTCTAGCACCAAATAGACACTCTGGAATCAATTACTAGATCTTGACCTTAAACCGCTGCATGGAGTTTAATAAAACTTTGTAGGCATTTAGAACTCAATGTGTAGATGTGCATATTACCTGGAAATTCCATTCCATTATTTTTCTGGAAATTTTGGATCTTTTGAACTTTGAATTTTTTTAGTTGTTAAAGACAAAGGAATAGATGTGCATATTTGCAGGAAGTTTTTAGCTGATGATTTTTTTGTGAATTAAATGCATACCTTGTCATTCTTTATGTGTTAAGTAATGGGGGAGCGTGGGGTATGTGAGCTTGCTCACTTTTTCTTTCATTAAGATTTGCACCCGGCGTCGAGGCGGGTATGATTGTATTACAATACCCGCAACTTTATTTTTTATAATCCTATTCTCTTCTATCGTGTATCAATTCTATCATATAGTGCGTGTATACTTTTATATCGTGCGTTAATCCTATCCTATCGTGCGTAAATTCTATCAGGTTTTCGTTCAATTTATCAGGTTTTCCGATTATCAAATCGTGTTAATTGTAAGGACCAATTAATTTTATTTCGAAGTAACAAGTCGTTCAGTACCCGTAAACGATAATATATCGAACAAATAATGTACAACTATGAGCAGCTTTCGATCAAACGTCAAGCAAGCTAAATGGTTCCAATTACTTTATACGAAAGATATCAAAAGCAAAATTTAAAAAAGATATTTTAATCATCTCTATAAGCATTGGGAATGAAAGAGTTTTTAGTACAATCAAAATTAATTGGAACAAGGTAAAATATTTACCTGTATGTCGGATATTAATAGTCACTGACGTAATCTTGCGGGTATTTAATTTTTTTCAAGATACATTCTTTATAATCATGATAATACGAAGTTTATTGTTGATCTTCTGATCATCCTCTAATTTTTCATGTGTCAAAAACAAAACCCCCAGTACATTCATTTTTTAAATAATCATTCTTCTCAAAAAGTCATAAAAATTAAAATTTTTATATAAAATCTTCATTTAGACTATTTTATTTCCATTTGTTTCCATTCTGGTTTCCATTTGGGTCTATTTCAGTCATTTTATGTTCCATTTGGGTAAATCGACGCACCGGGATATATTACATGTAAATCGTACACGGAAAGTGTCCAACTGCGTAAACAATAAAGTGTATGTAATTTAATTCATTTATTTCATGCATTTATTTTACAACAATAGTGATATTTATGATTTTATATTAATTTAGAACAAGATTTTTATTTTAATTGTGCCCACTATATTCTGTATGATTTGATGTCGGGTTGAGCTGTATGGCGATCGGCTGGCTCTTTGGTAATAAAAACAATGTTTACAATACAGATAATTAATTGATCGTTTTAGCTCAAACTTTTCAATTAATTCAATTTAACTGACGCAGCTATGTTTAACAACTCGACATGTTTCTATTTAAAAAAAAGAAATTCGGTTTATATCTTATTTTGTACGTTTTCTTTATCAAACTATGCCATTATCAGGTTAATCATGAAGATCTTTTGACGGGAATATACATTTATCATGAACATTGTTTATCCTTTCCTATCGTATATCAATCCTGTGCGTGTATCCTGTTCTATCGTGCATTAATCTTATCCATTTGTGCGTGAATCGTATCCTATCGTTTATCTTGTCGAGTTGCGGGTAATGTACGACTTTGACATTCGCTATATAAATAAAATAAGATTTCAAAAATGTTTAGGCAAATTAAAAGTAAACCAATGTACATACATTTTTCTTAAGTTTCATTTGTTTACAATCTATGAATAAAATGCAGGTTGAATAAACCCAACCAATCAGGGGACGAAACACAGCGGTGCTCTTTTCTAAACATTCCTATGATGCAGTATTTGTGTTCCCGTACAGAATTTATTTTTATTTACTTTGAATATTTATATCTTTGACAGGAGACTGATTCTGCTGGTGTAAATAGGTGAAAGTCTGCGACTTTCTATGATAATTGGTTTGTACGGAAAACTTTTTGATACTGTTATAGCCAAAAAGTAGGACCAAACAGATTTGGTTCGATTTAAACAACAAACGAGGTTGTATTTCAGGTACATTCTAAACTCAGACGAAAACTCGAAATTCAGACATAAATCATAGTTTTAGTTATTTTACTTCTTTAGAAAAAATAAGATTAAAGGATTTTTTTCAGAATGAATGTATTTTAAGACACCCAATTTTACCATTTTATAACATTATTGATTCGTTTGATCCTCAAGTATCTATTTTTTGATTGACCCTTCATATGTGAGGCGGTTGGTTGGAGCTTTTGCTTAAGTTCTGATTTGTAGATAGCTTATCTCGCTCAGGTATATTTAAGAGCATGAGGTCCTGTTAAGGAATGATATAAGTAAACTGGTTTGTGGTGAATGCGCATTCTTCATTAAAGGTAATTGAAATTAGATACAAGTCCGCAAATTAGGATTTTAACAATAGTTTGTATTAAAATTTCTTTTATTTTATTTTTTAACTGTATGGAATGGGTCAGTAGCAGCTAAACCGACCGAAAAAGGATGTTAAATTTATTGAAAGTCATGATATTGACAAGGTATGATTTTTTTTTTTAGAAAATCTCTTGCAAGAAAAATGAGTCCAAACAGAATAGGATTTACACCTTTGGTAGTTACTTCTTTGGTTGTGGGAGGAATGGCGATTATTACCCACATCACGGCTGTGGTGTATCCGGAGTGGGACGGAATAGATACTCAATGGCGTCCTGCACCAATGATTACATTACCAGTTAAGGCTCATGGTTCCTTGTGGGATTTCACTCTAGTAATTGACGGAACAAGAAAGATGTTTTACCAGCCTACTCTACAACACGTGACAGACCAAGGCAAGTTATGTATTCTATGATTTAACAACACTCATAGAGTAACTATGATTTTGAAAAGACAAGTTTATAGCAAACGGGAGGAAAAGTCTGGTAATTTATTTAAGGTGTTTTGTGAGGTATTATAACATGAAAAGGTTATTGATTATAGCTGTATGTTTATATTAATATATCGTAAACATAGTAAAATCTGTTTAGTAATTAAAAGTAATATTCGTCTACTGAACAATATCATTAATCTCTTTTAATTTTACAGATAAAGTGCATTTGATGTCGAATCTAAATGGAGGTTTAATTATGATATACTTATTTAAGAACAAAATCCACTTTTCCATCCATCAGCAGTCATTTATACCCTATAAAGTGATGTTCTTAATTGTTAAGAATTTCTACAAGTTCACAGCGACGTCAAATTTTCGATTGACAGCTAAGATAGTCGAAAAAAAGAAAGATAATATTTGATTGTCACAGAACTTTTAATCAATCAGTGAAAACATGGATAATGTTCTAAGTAAGTTAGATCAAATAAAGTAAAAAACTTAGCGATTAAGAAGGGGTTCGGTCGCTTCGCTCCGTCCTTACCTTTCTTAATTGCTTATATTTTACTTAATATGATTGAACTATTACAAAAATTGACCAGCAATTTATTTCATGAACGTCAAGTTTTTAAAATACGAAAATCACATATCTTGCATGTAGTGACAATTATTTGTCGAATGTTTTCCCTAACAACAAAGTTAAAAGGGCATTGGCGATCATTCGGGCACAGAGCAACCCTGTTTAAGACTTATGCACATGTAGATTAGTGCTTAAAGTGTAAAGAATTGAAAATCAAAAATAAGCTCAATGAACATGGCTGATAAACACCACGCTTACCAACAACATTGTCTATAAACTTAAGGCTTACGGTTCTTTAGGGGATTCACTTTAGTAATAGACAGTACAAGAAAAATCTTCTACAATCCTTGACGGACACAGGCAAGTTTTGTATTTCATAGAAAATAAATATCGGCGTTCTTTTTAGTACAACTGTAATTGAATTTTGTGCTCATGTCCTAAATATCAAAAACATAAAATTGTGTAAAATAATTTTTTTTAAAACCCTATTTTTGTATTTTGTTAACTATTCTACTTATAAATCATGAGAAGTACATTTTGCTTTAACAAGCATTCGTTGCTTTCACTATTTCTAATCGCGTCATGGTCATTTTTAAAAATTAGCATGTTGAAAAAACCAAGCGCATAAATAGTTTCGAAAGAAAAGAAGCACAGGGGTGTCAAATCACACGTAGGAACATGAAATGAGAGAACTATAAATGAACATGAACATGAACATGAACTATAAATCCTTTGAATAATACATGTACATCTTCGAGTTTACTTTTTAGCCTGGAAGAAACCCATTGTTCTGATCGCAACCACCGGAATCGGATTTGGACTAATGGGAGATGGACTTATGGTTCTGACAGTGGTATTAAGAAAATGTACAAATAAGGTCTTTGTACATTTACTTGTGAACATGCTATCTACAACGTCTCTTATATGTGTATGTGAGTACACTTTCAAACTTTAAGCTATCTTCCTAAAGCTTGCTTCTGACAGCACTCTCCTTGTTTTGCGAAAAATAACATTCCTATAGATATAATGTTAAATCGTTAAATAAGTTTGTTCTATGGAGTCTTTTTTCACGGTAGACTTTATGGATACATAGTTTGATTCATTTCCGCTGAAAACTGATTATAGCTTCAATCATTGCAGATACTGTGCAATACTATTAATGTCATTTAAATCTTTATTTACAATTTATTCTACAATTTTGGGTACTATAAAAAAGTTCTAAATGTTCTGACTCAAAAACCCTTCATATGTGAGCAAACAAACAATCAAATAGTGCAGTTTGGTAAGGTTGTTGATCTTTGGAGGATCAAATACCTTTGACCTTTGGGCGCCTGTAAAGTACGAAACGAAATCGAAACGAAACCGAACGAAACCAAACCAAACCAAACCAAACGAAACGAAACCAAAAATCGAAACGAAACGGAATTTAAACAAAACTAATATCAATTTTGACTACATAAAAGTGAAAATAAATTCATTGAAATAAAATTTTGAACCATAAATATAACTACCTGCATGTTTCAGATTGCCACTGTAAATTTTTACGCCGATTATCTGGTATTTGCATAAATTTAATTATGTAAATAACTGATTCTCTCCATTTTACACGCATGCACATTGTATTGGATTCATCTTTACAATATTTCATATCAATATGAAAAAAATAGTGTGGTTGGAATGTCTCCGTAAATACTGTAAAGTACTATATTTAGCGTGTACGATATTTGGGAGAATATGATTTTTAAACAAGTTAGCATGAATTTGATTTAGCGCATTTCTGAATGTACTTTTTATCTACTTATATATTTTACATTTGGCGATGTACTTGATTTTGCGGACGCCGTTTTCCGCCAAAAACGTTAAATAGGATACACAGCCAAAGGACTAAAGCCAGTTTTTAATACGTTTACAGTTTAATCTCTCTCTCTCTCTCTCTCTCTCTCTCTCTCTCTCCTCTCTCTCTCTCTAATGAAACCAATTAGAAACATAAAAGATATTACAGTATACATGTAATGTAAATCAGGTTTTTTTTTACTTTATTATGTATTTTTTTTTTTACAAATTACGGGTAATCGGCTTAAGAATTTACAACGGCAATTTGACACATACAGGTTGTTTAACATGTATAATTTATGGCTAAAAATTTTAATCAATGAATTTATTTTCACCTTTATGTAGTCATAATTGATTTTTAGTTTTGTTTAATGCCGTTTCGTTTCGTTTCGATTTTGGTTTCGTTTCGTTTTGTTTCGTTTCGATTGGTTTCGTTTTGTTTCGATTGGTTTCGTTTCGCACTTTACAGGCACTTTACCTTGACCTTTTGCGTGTTTGATATTTTCAATGTTGCTTAACAGAATTAATTACAAAATTGAAGCAAAACGTAATCTGACAGTATCAACTTCATTTTCTTTACATAAATATTTAAGTAAACACTGAACACGTAAAACCAATTTTAAAACAGTACACTGTAACTATTGCGAAAATATTTCCGAACAATGAAGTTTGTGAATCGAACAATTTCATTTTGTTCATTATTTTGAATTTAACGAAAACATCCTGTACACATAACCTCGCAACTTATCCACTGAATGGAAAAGAAGATTTTAAACAATAAAACAATAAATAACATCTCCTAAATGTTATATTCTAAACTGCTCACACACACACACACACACACACACACACACACACACACACAGAGAGAGAGGAGAATACAAACAATAGTTTTGGACAGGAAAAATTTAATTTGAATGTTAGATGCTATTTATAACGTTAAGGAATTTCGAGTATTCTTACCACTGGGATGACTGATATTGTTCGGCTTTGTACAATTATCCATGATCTCAATAAAAAAAAATTGCCGTATAGTTGTTAAGTTTTTCTATTGCAGCATTTGAGTGCCTAATGGGAGCCATTTTATACAGGTATAACTACACTAAACAACAAGCTCCAAAGGATTTAAATTATCATAGAGGCATCCCATACGACCAACATGTTCTCCGAGCGGGGTTTTACCTGGAATTTGCTGCCGGAGGATTGTTCATACTTACCGCATTACTCTTCATGTTGGATGTCATGATATCCAATAGAAAAGATACATCGTCTATCAATCCAACTTTAAATGAGGAAAGAGTGGCGTCTTCACACAGCAGATAGTTAGACAAACTCAAGAGTACAGTGTTAGCGAGTTGATATCAGAAAATTATATATATGATTGTACATATAAAGTATGCAGGTGTCTTATGAGTTATGATGGACACCACAGTTTTGTAGTATAAAACACCTAGTCTTTATATCGGTGCTGAAAAAGAGATTGATCGGCATGTGTATTGTTCTTTGTTTTATCAGCTTTTTAATATGCTTCGATTAAGTTGACCGATCATTTATTTGTCTGCTTTTCACGGGTAGACGCCTACATTGTATTAATAATACTGTGCCGGACAATTACGCCAGATGAGATATGTACCTTTTAAAATAAATATACCACAGGAAGATAATTCCCTTAGGAGAAAAAATTTTCCTACCGGAAATATTGAAAATCTTATAGGATTTTCTAAAAATCCTACAGAAATTATATTCCCCACAGAAGAATAGTATTTCCTGCAGGAATTTAATTCAAAAAGGTAGTTTTCCTATAGGAAATTAAGATTTCCTATCGGATTTTAAAATCAGTGTTTTATCTTCTCATTGTCTTACCTCGAAACTGGTAGATACTATAATGTTCTATTAGAAAGACGCGTATGTCCTTTATGTACTTTAGAGATTGGAGATGAATATCATGTCTTTTTTATTGTCATTTAAGAGAAAAATTCCTTAAGTAGTTTTACTACATCAAACCTTCTGTCTTTAAAGTAATTCAACTATTGTCATTACAGAATATAAATAATTTTGCAAATTAGGTAGATTTATTAAAGGGACTTGAACACGATTTGAGTTCAAAATTTTATTTTTTGTTTTTTATGTATAAACTGGTTTACTTGTGCATTTTGAATGATTGACCAAAATTTGAATGTTTGAAGTCGTCATAAGAGAGATACAGAGGTAAGAACTCATTGATATGTAAACAAAGCTCGAGTCTTATATTTGTTTACAAATACTGATAAGTAATGAATTAATATTTATTTGACAAAATGACTCATGGCAAACAAGATAAACTAATTCAATGTGTTCATAAATAATATTAACAACAGAAAAAAGCAACATTTGATTGAAACTTATACCAGTACAACACTTAAGTAAACGATAACAAGATTCGGGCTTTGTTTACAAAACTCTGTATCTTGCTTATAATTCAATATTTGACTTTCAAGTTTTGACAAAGCATTAAATATACCCATATTAACCATTCTAAACAATAAAAATGGAAAAATAAAATTTAAACTTTTAAGCTCAAATCGTGTCCAAGTCCCTTTAAAATGCCTTTGTCATCAGAAAACTCCATGTGTTATCTGTAATGAATTTATGCCGAAAACAGTTCTGTATGAAAAAATATCAGGCAGTTTCGAGGCCCGTTCAATATTACTTAAAACACTGCCATTGAATTTCATTGTTGATTTACTCGAGACAGTCCTATTTTGAAGGATATCAGTACTGTAACCACTGGTAACGGTCTGATATGAAGAAGCTCACTAATATTGCACTGTCAGAGGTAAAATTTTAGACTGCTGGAACAAAGGAATGACAGCACAGCAGTGTTTTAATGCTTGTTTTAATATTAATATGTTTTTATCAATTGTCTTGTGTGTCTATGAGCTGTATGGCTAATGACTAATAAACAATACAATAGTTCATTTTACTGGATATACTACCCTAATTTATGTACATTGTTAATGATTATCTAACATTACCAACTAATATGGGCATTTGAATACATGATTAGCAAAAGTGTTATTGAGTGTTTGACATCGCTAAGAAACGTAATTATAGAAACGTGACTTTGGAATAAATATTAAAATTCATCGGAAACTTTAATAAAATCACGATCAATTTTGTTAGTTACTTTTTGAGAAGTTCATAGCAACGGCAATTACCTTAAGTAAAAATCCATCAGACTTTTTTTTAAATTGCATTAAAGTAAAGGACATACTGTGAATTTTCTCTGCAGTTGATATCAATATTTATATTTTATGTATGTATAAATACCCATTCAAAAATGCCTCAAAATATTAGAATTTTCCTTATTGTTCAGTTTGTTACTAACGCAGCAGTTCCAAAATTTCATTTTTAAGTTCTTGATTCCCTATTCATGAAAGTGTGAAAAAAAATTCAAGATTGACATTTCAATTTCAAATTAAATGAAGAAATCATATTTTTAAATCTCTGTATAGTTACCATGGAAACACTTTTAAAATATGCGTGTCTTCATAATTTGTTTTTTTCTTTTGAAAAAGGACTTTTTTCATGTTTAAATGTATGCTTCCCCGGAAACTCCAATATGTTTCCATTACTCAAAATATATTCTCAAAAAAGCTTTAAAATGGCCTCTTTAAAATCCTTTCCCCCTGTCACCATGGCAACGGGACCAACATAGCAAATAATTGATGGTGTTAGGCTTTTTTACTCATTATATACTGAATATTCTATTAAGTGATGTATTTAATCGTTAAGGATTTCTCCAAGTTTACAGCGATGTCACATTAAGATTGACAGCTTAGAGAGCCGAAAACAAAAGAGAGGTGTTATTTGATTGGCATAAAACTTTTGATCAGCTAATGAAAAAGTGGGTTATGTTCTAAGTAAGTTAGATCATATTAAGTAAAATTTACGCAATTAAGAAGGGGCTCGGTCGCTTCGCTCCCTCCGCCCCCTTCTTAATCGCGTAAATTTTACTTAATATGATCTAACTATTACGTAGAATCTAAAAGATGGAAGATAAAACATCAGTTTTAAATTTCAAAATTGTCTGTTCATTTCCATTAATAATATACAAAGGTGAGGTGCATTTTTATTGGTTTAATTTAAACATATTCTATTGTATATATAATATACACTGGATTTGAACACAAGTTCTGACAACTTACTCACCCTAATACAAATAATTTACATTTTTTTGCATATTTTATTAAAATATGAGATCATGCATTCATGGGAGCTTAAGGTTTTTATCAGAAAACAGATACTCAACAATATTGATAGTGGTATTTTAGTAAGCTTCTTGGTTGTATAAATTATTCAATTAAAATAAGCTACCTTCAGTGTTAAATAATGCAATGAAAGTTATCGGAATTTTTCCAGAAACTGAAAGCTGACATGAATTCATAAATACGCATTATTTTCCTGTTATCTCCGACTGCTGCCATATAAGTTGTCGATTTCTATTGTTACGCTGATCGCTACATACCCCCTATATAAGGCCAGGCGCACTATTCATGCTCACCGCATTCAGGTATTTCAATCACCCGAACACGTTACTTTGGACGGAACGATTTGTAGAAACGCGCTTTGAACAAAAATAATGACAACCACTGCACTGCCAAGGAATATCCAATGAAAGACGAAACAAAACAGACTGAAATCCAGGCACACATATTTCAAAAACCTTCGATCATTGTAGAACGTTTTCCCTGTGTCGTACTGTTATAACATCGTACATGCGCAAACAACACACTGTAGTAGATCGTGCAGTGTCAGCATGGACTTTAGGAAAGGGAATGTTTTTGTAGAAGCTTGTAAAAACGATGTTACGTTGTTACTTTCTTGGATTTATTATATCAGTTATCTACTGTGCTGGATGTAGTGCGGCCGGGTCTACAATAAGATGCAGACGTTATGCACTCTGTATGAATGACACACGTGTTCGATGTTCACGCGAAGTAAGGCAGCACTAATTGTGCAAGATAATGCGGATACCTTGGAAATTCTTTCAAAGAATAAACTATCTTTTATGTTTTATTGATTGTAGTTTCCTTTATTCATTTTACAAACATATAACTACAATGTGCTGTTCAATCATTTAGAAGTCCGTGCAACCTAAATGCCTTGATCGGAGAGCAACCGACCGTAATTTTCTCGGCAGGTATATATACCCAGTGACAATTGAAGAGCGATCGAAACTAATATGGCGACCAATTGCAAATGCTTCTATGAATTCATGTCAGCTTTAAAGGGGCATTCAGTTAATCATTGTTTTGAAACTAGGTGACAGAAACATTTTAATATTAGCGAGTCGGTTGGATAGACTTGAAAGCAAAATATTTGCTATATTAATTTTGAGCTGAAAAATTGTGTTCATTTTAATTCTTTGATTTCTAAAGGCTGTACAATTCTTTAAAGAATAGTTTTCAAGATAAGACATATTCTCATTTTAATTTTTCACAATTTATTATGTATATTTTATTTAAAGAGGCGTTTAATCTAACTAGTCAAAAAGACACGAATTTCATTACATTTAACACTTCACATTGTAATTCTCGATTTTCTGTCAATTATAGTAGTTGGTAATGAACAAATAGATATTTGGTATTAGAAATACAAAGCATAGATAAAAACAAAAGGACATGTCCTTTGTTGGTTGTAAGAAAGGAAAAAGGATGTTTAGAGACATTTAGAGATGAGAAAAGTCGGTCATAATTAAATGACAAAAAAATCAATACATTTACGAAAGCTATCTATATACTTCCTGGCCTTGTAACATTATCAGGTAAAAGGGCGATTATTAAGCGCTTTTTGCAGGAAATCGTTTCTATTTATGATTATAGTTAAAAAAAAAGAAGTCATCAAAGCCTTTTAGATATATAGTACTCTAGAAAAAAAAAGACAAGCGTACAGATGTTCGATTAAATTTTATATTTAGATAAAAAATAAACGTTTATTTTTTAAATTTATTACCTTACATTTTGAAATAAGACAACCGCAAGTTTTTTATATTGTAAATGTATTCTATAATTGCGCGTTTTAGCTCAACCGAGATTAAAGCTTAAGAGATCATCTATGTTCACATTTTGCCCACGGCACATTTGTCTGTGCATCTGTAAACTTTGCACAGTTTTGACTTCTTCTCCAGAACAATTGTGACAAGTTCAACCAAATTCATATACTTATAAATGAATAAATTTTGCCAATAAACTATGAAATGCCTGTACCAGAGCTACTGCTTTCCCAATGCTCTTGGAAAATACAACGTTATTATATTAATACATAGTAAACTTTTGAAAACACAGAAACTCCAGGGAATATCGCACTCTTATCGCAAAATAGGTACATGTATAATATACATGTATGCATAAAAAAGAAGCCATTCAATAATTTGTTGCGAAACCTTAACTTCTGCTTCCCTGTGTAAGCATTTTCTAAACTTAAGCTTTTGCAGTCAGATTTTGTTGGAAGGAAGGAATGTGTGTGTAAATGATAAGGGTATAACAACGAGGTTGCACACATGTAACGTTTACTTTTGTAATCGTGGCTTTATAGATTAAATTTAGACATTACAAATGTAAAACGGAATATTGTTTAGAAAAACCGGGTGTTTTTTTTTTATCAAATAGCTTTTATTTCCAGCTTTAAACAGAATGATTCAATAATAATTCCCGAATTTTATTTGAAAACAGTTTAATATTTCATGTATTATTGTAAATATACTATTAAGCATAAAACACACTAAAAACAAAATCAGAATATTTTTTTTCAAATGCAAGCTTACATTTAATTTAAAGATAAGGTTTGTTTTATTGTTAATTTTCAAAGAATGCACAATACGGAATGCATGAACAATAATTAATTGCTTTTGTAGGAAATATACACAAATCCAGATTCAAATTGATTTAAACAACAAATGACATTGTATTTCAGTTTCCCTTTAAACTCAAATAAAAAAACAAAGTACAGACAATTAGAAACTTAAGATGGGTCATTTTTATTAAGTCAATATTACACATTTCAGTGTCACAATTTACATATTTCTCTTAAAAAAAATAAAATAACTATTCTATAACTCTGGCAAATTGTCCTGTATCCAAAACGGTTGACTTAAGTGAGAAGTATTTAAATCCCTAATAGAATATTTATATTTAGAACATTTTAATAATTGGTCGTTTTGAAGTTAACGTGATCATTGAGTCAAAGGATAAGAAAATACCACACTTATTCAATAATTTGTCGAGGAAGAAATGTGTGAGGAAACGATGGACACAATCTTTAGCATCTCATAATTTTTTACGAAATTAGAAAAAAATGTTTAGGCTTGTTTACAAATCTTGACAGTTATAGATCTTTGGTGAAGCTTAAACGATTAGGAATATGCGGTCTACTTTTGAAGTAAATGCCATTGTATGCATGTGTATTTTTGTTATAATTTAAGTATTGTTGTTTTGTGTTATTTTCTGTTTCAAGGTCCGGTCATAGTTTTTCCCATTGATCTATGCACCGATATAGCATATTTTTTTTAATCATTAGTATTTCATTAACTAAAGAAGTACCATTTTCAGGATCTTATTTGCATGCCTTATATATTTGATTGCTTAAGCTTACAGTAATTCATTCCTTTATATAGTTTTTTTTATTTAGATACGGATCTGTAATTCTACCAAAGATGCAGCAATGATTGATCAGTTACCAAACATTGCTAATTATGACCAAAATGATTATGAAGCTTGGACTTGGTGTGTACCAAGTCATTTGGTCTCAGCAAGAAATCCCATTCTTTGAGGTGTGAAACATGTAATAAGTCATGCTATTTATACATTTCCTTTTCTTCAGAAAACTTCTGTTTGTAAGAAATATGGGTTCAAGCAGAACAGGATTTACACCATTGGTAGTTACTTCTTTGGTTGTGGGAGAAATGGCGATCATTACCCATATCACCGCTGTGGCGTATCCGGAGTGGGACGGAATAGATGCTCAATGGTACGAAAGCCGAGAAGGATCATTCGAGATTCGAGATTCAAAATACGAGATTCGAAATACGAGATTCAAAATTCGAGATTCAGTATCTATATAAACCAATCAGAAACAAGGTTACAATGAAACAAATCAAAGCCAAAGGGAAACAAGATAACACATTCATCGCGTTTGTTTATGGTAAACGATTGCATTTAATCTTTTTCAAGGTTAGACTTTGGAATTCAGACAGGGTAAGTCAAATACAGTGCTCTCTATACTTTTGTCATGTTCAACTTATTTATTTAGAATGTGTATGTTCAGTCCACGTCATTGATGTACGGTTTTGTAAAATCTACCACGTGTTCTATTATAATACTTGTATAATATTAAAATACGTAGTTGTTAACTTGTCTTTATCAATGATAGATTTAGGGGCCCACTCGCCCCCTAAAATAAATGTCGAAATGAAGTTGAACATAGTCCATTTGGCAATGAAATTGAACAACTCATTTTAGCATTTCACACTCCCCGTGTGGTTATACTATAACTATAACTATTTTTCTAGCCTCTTCCCATGTTTATTATAATACAAGCTGTAATGTTTGACTCTTTTATTACATAATTCATTGATCATTATCCCCTTGCGCAACTTGTTGCGAAGGTGATACAGCATCCTTGCCGGCTGACATATTCAACACTATTATTGTTGAAGTAAATAAGGTAAAATATTTATTAAAGTATCGTTAATTTTAAAAAGTTATATTATGTACGACTTAAAAACACTGACTTCCGGTTGACTACTGTGAAACTAAAGTGAAAGTAAACATTTGTAATCAACAACGTCAGACAACGTGATAATATTTTTTTGGTTTATGCCTTTAAGGTGAGAAACAAACGTATTGTAGTAATAATAATTAGTAAACAATTACCAAAGCTAAAAGTTGAAGCGGGCAGGAAATTAAATTTATCCCATATTTATCGAAACAAGCAGCGCAACCGAATTTCCTAATTAGTGAAAGAGTGGAACTAGTTCAAGATTTAGAAGGGACTTGAGGAATATCCCCGACAGTTATCATCGAAACGTCGTTTCATATTAACTGATTAATAGCTTAAGATCTGTTACTTTTAATTGATATAATAATATTTACATTTTCCAGTGTCTTTGCCTGTGATAACACTACGTATCGATTTTGTACTATGTAACCCGTAACTTCAAATGACGCCAAATTGAGGCACCAACGGGGTTTGCTTATTATATTTAAATATTCAATAGTACGATGGCTTACATTATATGAATATAAGTAATAAGGAATCATTCTTTGAATATTATGAGGTGATAATTTCGGTCGGGGCGTGATCAAATCTAGGGCTTTATTGGATTTGATCACGCCCCGACCGAAATTATCACCTCATAATACTCAAAGAATGCTTCCTTATTCCTTAAATAAGACATGCCAACTCGAATTTTCTATAAGAGCAGATTACAGATTGCTATATGTGGATCTTCGGATACATTTAATTTATATTATGAAATATTAATTTGCTTACACGAATCATTTAAGATTAACGATTAGAAACATGGAAAATTGTACAACAACGTAAATATACCCCCACCAATGAATACAACAAAGAGTATGGGGATAGAGATAAAAGATTTAATTATGCATAGGGGCCTAATTAATTCAAAGAAGATTTAAGAAGCTTGATTCTTGTGTCATATTTACGCTGATCCAAATTTATATATATATGCTTAATATATGTCCTGATATTCCACACAACAATTTAGTCTTCTCAATTACATGTACATATTCCTAAATATTGAATCCCCCCACAATATTTCATGTCGTGGGAGGATACTTGGCTTAGTGGTGGCCTTTTTTACAATGTTCCAACTGTATGAACGCCCTTCTACATTGAAAGAAGATTTCCTATTTATAGATTAACTTTTTTTGCTTATAATCATTTCACTGTAAGGTATTTTCTATATATGATTTCATAATAATATGTATGTAGTTGTATGAAAGGATTATTTAAATGTACAATGGATCAACATGCTTATTGAAATGCTACATTTATATTTTCAGGCCAATATGGTTTTGCCAAGATACACACCAGCTCTAAATCCTGAAAATTTATCAAAAAAATACTCTCGACAAGGATACACCAACAAGGAGATTTCACAACTTATGTTAGAAGTTTATAGAATTAGAATAAGCGAATCATATATGAAAAGAATGTTGATAAACCAAGGTTTGAAGCGACACCCTGACAACATTGACATTTATAATGTCATAAATGCAATTTTAGATGTTACAGAAAATAGCGGGCAATGTTTTGGGTACCAAAGTAGTTCTGGCACATAAATGATAACGTAAATTTGGGTAGGACCATCTTCACACATGCGATGATGCATTTTTGACTTACCTAGTTCCTCTAGGCTAAATGTGTTCTGCCTTATGATAAAGCTGTATTCTTGTGAGTCCATCTGTGATACTTATTTTATGAGGTTCCATGACTTTTATTGAATGCGATCAATTTGCCGACGTTATAAGATACAGCATTTGATTGGATAATGCTTATACCTTCTGTTTGAAAACATTTCATTGGTTGATTACAGATATTGAATCTCGAATCTCGAATTTCGAATCTCGTATTTCGAATCTCGTATTTTGAATCTCGAATCTCGAATGATCCTTCTCGGCTTTCGTACAATGGAGTGTAGTACCAAAATCGTCATTTAAATTACCTATAAAGGCTCATGCTTCCTTGTGGGATTTTACTGTGGTAGAAGAAAACTCAAAGTTAACAAAATTCTTTCACCCTAATCGAGAAGACACGAACACAGGCAAGTTATGCTTTCTAAGATATAACAAGATTTTATATTAATATTGCTAAGCAGTTTTTCATGTCTCCATGCGTCACGGGCCTCAGACTCTTAAATTTATCTGATACAATTTCAAACCAATCAAAAGTTCTGATTTTGACCTTTGTCTCTAAAAAACTTTTATTCAACGTATGTTCAAAATGACATACAAGTAAAATTATAACAACTAAGAAGACAAAATTGCTGAATTTTAAAAAGTGTTTGTGCGTGTAGTTTTGAGAGAGCAGATTACTGATAATAATTGATAATGTAAAAGCTGCTTGATCCGACTTTTTGGCTATTACGGTATTTTCCATACAAAACAATTATCTAAAAAAAGGCTTTCACCTATTTACACCAGCAGAGTCAGTCTCCTTTCAAAGATAGAACTTTTCGAAGTAAATAAAAATAATTTCTGTATGGGAACACAAAAAACAGGCAAATGCATAATGGGGCGTGTTATGAAAGGGGCGTCTCATACCAATGTCACCATTAACATTACATATTAGGACTCACGGTTCCTTGTAGGATTTCACTCTTGTAATTGACCAATCCAAAAAAAAAAATCTTTCATTTTCCAAATCTACAGTACTTGACGAGCACAGGTAAGTTATAATGAAATGACAAGTCATACATCTTTTTCAGTTTTATATATGTATTGCTTTCTATACAAAAATTAATTTATGAAAACAAATGGCTATTATCTTATACAAGTTTAAGTTGCTTCTACTATTTATTAACTTACCATGCTATTTACGTATGGCTGTAAATAACAAAGCCTAACACGATGTCAAAATACAAACTTGAATATCACCTAGAGGTCTTAGAATATAGTAAGAGAGGAGCTAAACAGAGTAATGGCTTTTATATGTCTTTAAATTTTGATTATAAACCATAGAAATATTAACAAAGTATAATTGAAATCATGAAAATTTTTCTACAATAGTGGAAAATTGCATGTGAGAATATGCTCATAAGATGTGCAAAGAAACAAAAATAATCTTAAAATAACCCCACGTTTTTCTTTCACAGCCTGGAAAGAACCCATTATTCTAATGGCAACCACCGCAATTGGAGTAGGATTAGTAGGAGAAGGACTTATAGTCCTCACAGCGTTATTGAGAAAATGTACAGATAAGAACGTTGTGCATTTGTTTGTAAAGATGGTAACTACAACGTCTCTTTTATGTGCATGTGAGTTACAAAAAGTTGCACGTTTTAAAATGCGTTTTAAGAAATTTAGTTAAAACTTAATTCATTGAAATTTGAGAATCAGAAACTATCAGAGAGAGAGAGAGAGGAGAGAGAGAGAGAGAGAGAGAGAATAATTTTAAAGTTATCTACGTTCTTTACCAATTTCTTTTTTTTTTTTCAAATACTTCTGATTGGATGTTTGGATGTGTTCAGTTAGCTATATCGCTTTGATAAAGTATCATTTCTGCAGCTGATTCTTTTTGTATTACAGCATTTGAGTCGTTTATGGGCGCCATTTTGTACAAGTATAACTATACTAAACAACAAGCCCCCAAAGATTTGAACATGGATAGACATCTTCCTTACGACCAACATGTTCTTCGAGCTGGTTTTTATCTTGAATGCGCAGCCGGCGGGCTATTTTTACTTACCTCATTACTTTTCATTTTGGATGTCATGATATCAAATAGACAGGATACATCGTCTATCAACCCAACCATAACTGATGAAAGTACATTGTCTTCTCACAGCAAATAGCTAGCTAGAGAGGTGACAAATTCATGTGTGCAGCGTGTTGGAGTCAGCAAATAAAGACAACATCATTTTTCTGGTAAACTGATCCTTTAGTTTCACGATCAAACAGTACACCATCAGCCCAAGTCCAACCTTTTCCAAGGCTAAACTGAAAAAAGATGCCATGATGTTGTTTTACATCGTTCAAATCGAAAATTTAAAAACTATGTGATTTTTTTTATTGTTTCTATGTTTTCGCACTTGAAATATGATGTATTTGTCTAATTAATGAATTACAGTATACATGATTGATATAATAAGAAATAATGAATAAATTTTCTACTCACTTAATTAAGTGGTTGGGTTATTTTTCTTCTTCCCAAAAAAGTGCATGTAATTAACTACACTAACGATACATGTAAACGACTGTGATATTTCTGGCAGAATTTTACATTTTTCTTTTGTCTAGAGCTCAGCATTTACATTAAGTTTTAGAGGGACATCCAGTACTCTATCCGGCACTATGCAATTTCGAGTAAATTTCTGACAGTTGCTTTAATTTTATTATTGATTAATTTCAAGCTCTCTGATTGGCTAAAATGAAAAGTTTTATTAACCTGCACAGTATCGCCGATGTGAATATTTCTACATTGGACTAAAATTAGACCGAGAACTAACAAAATACTACAAATGGTTATCATCATTCCCGTCGTTTAATGAAATTTTGCGTTTTTCAATCTGTTCGGTTATGACTTCAAACTGAAATAATGAATTCTGAAGTCCATGCTGTCAATACACGAACTGCTATGTACAGTGTGTGATTTGCGCATGTGCGATGTTATAACAGCACGTCACAGGAAAACGTTCTACAATGATCGAGGATTTTTGAAATGTATGTGCCTGAATTTCAGTCTGTTTTGTTTTATCCTTTATTGGATATTCCTTGCTAGCGCAGTGGTTCTTTTTTAAATTCAAAATGCGTTTCTACAAATCTTTCCGTGTTCGGGTGAATGAAATAACGAAGGCGGTGAATCTTGAATAGTGCTCTCGGCCATGTAGCGATTAGCGAACAATAGAAATCGAAATCTATTATGGCGGTAGTCGGAGATAAGGGAAATAATTTGCGTACTTATGAATTCTTTCGGCTTTAAATGAGTGCAAAAGTCCAGTTGACTTGCCCCCAAGAAACTAATGTTGTTTATCTCGTGTGAACTTGCTTCATAATGTTACTCGTCTGTACCACTCGTGTCACGTTACATAAATTTCGGTAAGCGTGTTCGATGTGACGATGTCATTAAGCATTTATTAAAAGGACAGGATCACTTGCCCGACTGGACAAGTGCATTTGTATGTGAAGAAGTCTCCAAAATTTAAAAAGTTTGGTGATAAGTTTATCGGTAGCTAAATAGTCTATTTATAGGTTTATCGATTAGTTATTTTAAATTTCGATTCCGACATCAAATTGCACTGCAATTGGGTTACATTTGATCGGGATCGAAGTTCACTAATTTCACAAACATCTTTCAATATTGAACTGTAAAGGTGTGGATCTTAGTTCTTACGAAGTTTTGAAACACCCGATCGAACACACGTGTTAAGAAAGACTAAGGAACAAAAGATAGTAAGGATAAAAGATTATGAAAAGAAATGTGATTTTTTAGGTTTCATTAATAGACTTCGATGACTTTCCATGTTTAGTTTAAAAACAGCTGAGAATGCAACATCGGATGGCAAAAAGTTTAACCTGATGCTAAAATGTCTTGCAAAATTTCCCATGACAAGGTTACAGCTTACAAATCTTGTTTAATGTTACATGGAACAAATGCCTTTAGGAAGACACTTTACGTTTCCATTTAAAAAGTCAACTAATTAATTATAGCAAAAATAATTATTATTAAAGGCTTCGTTTTAGTAATACAGAACCGTAGTTTTCAAGTTGACACTATTTAATCTTTAATATTTAATTTTTTTCGAAGAAGTGCAGTTCAAACAAGTCAATGTCTTGGTCTTCATTTAATTTTTCTTTTACTTGTCCGAATGGACAAGTAAAAGAAAAATTAAATGAAGAGCCCTGGATCATTTGAGTCTCTCGGGTAACCTATTGTCGTTGGTTGTGCATTGTCCGTTAACAATTTTACAAAAGGCTATGGTACTCAAGTGACCGTCAAGGCCTGAGTGCCTCTTTTGTTAAATTTTGTATGTAAGGTATTTACACAAAATGAGTAGATGTGGATATTGCCAGGAAATTCCGATTCCATTATTTATTTATTTTTTTAATTTCGGCCCTTTTGAACTTAAGGGGGTTTGGCCCTTTGTTGAATATAGTAATAAACAGTTTGTAAGCGCATCTCCTCTTAAACCGCTGCATAGAATTTATTGAAACGTTGTAGGTATTTAAGAAACATTGTCTACATTTGCATATTACAATGTACCAGGAAATATTGATTACATTTTTTTTTTTTTAAATTTTGGCCTATTTGAACTAAGAATTTTGGCCCTATATTGAATATAATAATGAACAGTTTGGTAGCGCAACTCCTCTTTAACCGTTGCATGGAGTTAAGGTATCCGACCCATATTAGGACCTAATTTTCCTAACCCCGAATACCAATCATGTGTTAAATACTCTGATATTAATTTAAAGTATTTAAGAATAGAAAAAGATTTACCGAGAGAAATTTTCAAAAATATTATTAACTAAGCAGTAATTAATTAATGAAAATTGCATTAATGTCAATGGGGACATGCACATTTTTAAAAATAAAAAATTAAATATTAAGAATATCAATAAATGCTTCGGTGGAAAGATGCATTTCATCATTAGGAATACAAAAACTATTGAAAATGAATTTTATACCTGAATATTTTTTTAGAATTAATTTTTATAAATTAAAAGCAAAGGGGAGCAACTCTTCCAAAAAAGGAAAAGGTCAATTATTAGGACACATTCTGCTCTTACATACTGACACTTAAACATGAAAATTATGTCTATAAGTATACTAAGTATGAAGCCCATATATATCTGTTATGCATCCAGATTCAATGAATCTGGGGCCATTATGGATCGGATACCTTAAGTGCAACTGTTTAGTTATTTAGGACACATTTAGGATGTGCATATTACCATATTTTGATTCCATAATATTTCTGGGAATATTGGCCCTTTTGAATATAGAATCTTGGCCCTTCATTAATTATAGTAATGAACAGTTTGTACGCGCAACTCCTTTTAAACCGCTGCACGGAATTAAGTGAAACTTTATAAGCACTTTGTACACAATGTGTAAATGAACAAATACCAGGAAATTCCGATTCCACTAGCTTACATCCGGCACCAATTATTAAAATCGGCAATGTTTTCTAAGATCCATGGGAGTAGAAGTTAAGGTTTAGTACACAATGTGTAGATGAACAAATACCAGGAAATTTCGATTCCACTAGCTTACATCCAGCACCAATTATTAAAATCGGCAATGTTTTCTAAGATCCATGGGAGTAGAAATTAAGGTTTAGTACACAATGTGTAGATGAACAAATATCATGAAATTCCGATTCCATTATTTTTTGGGGAATATTGGCCATTTAGAATTTAGGCCTTTTTTGTTGTAAAAGACAAAAGAATAAATATGCATATTTGCAGGAAGTTTTGAGCTGCTTATTTTGTGCGAGTTATGCTCTTTATCAAATTATATTGTGTATTTAATACAAACATTGCCATTCATTATGTGTAGCATTGTCAAGTAAGGGGGGAGTTAAGGGTATGTGAGCTTGCTCACTTTTCTTTCGTTACAATAAAAATAGATCTAAGCTATCGATAATATTCAGTATTTGTCATTTTTTCAGTCTTGTTCTGAAAAAAATCAAACTTATTGTAAAATTTCTATAATTCAATGTATAAAAAAGGGGCAGCTGACATATATTAAGGGATATTATCCTTTTTCAAATCATGTGCAGTTTGAGTATATCAATGCAAAAGTTTTCGTTTCGAGCTAAATGATTTATCCGCTTTTGATTTTTAGGTCACCTGAGTCACTCAGGTGAACTATTGCGATTCGTCTTCGTCCGTAGTCGTGCGTCGTCCGTTAAAACTTTCACATTTTTAACTTCTTGAAAACTACAAGGCCAAATGTTACCATTTTTGGTTTCAAGCATCTCTAGGAATAAGGCCAGCATTTTTTAATTTTTAGGGTTACGAAATATTTTTCAAAATGTTTGGGGGGGGGGGGGGGGGGGGGGGGAAAAAAAAAAAAAAAATAAAATTGAAAAATTTCTCCGTCGAGAAAAAAAATAAAAATAAAACAATTTTTCAACAATATTTTTTTTATTTTTAAAATAAGAACATATGTTCAGGAGCTGCCATTTTTTAAATATGTAAGTACTTTTGGTTGTTGATGATGTTCTTATCATAACATATTTTATCCATGGGCACTAAAAATTTGTGTTTATTATTGTATATGCATGTTTAAAAAGAAGGGTTTTCTTTTTTATATACAAGCACATACTATACATATACGTTAAGACCAAAAGAATTAAGGGAGTTTTCACTTCTCCCTTGCAGAAAAATAGGAATAAGTTTGAGAAATCATTTAGTTGATTAAGTTAACAATGCTATTCTCAAATTCAAAATTTAAAATATTGTTACTGAAAATAAATTAGATTAGAAGCATGTCCATAAATGTCAGTAAAAAATCAAACAAGTTTTTAATTTAAAAATGCTGATCTAAGTTTTAAAATTTTATTTATTTACGTAATTATACCTTTAATACAGGAAATGTTTCGTTATTTTGTTAGCTTAATGACAAATTAAATCATTCTCTTTCCTTCAGTCATAAGATTCCTGTGCTTCAGTGTGTTTAGGGTTATTAGTCCAACCCTATGACCCACTTACAACCGTTATGTAGAGGATCTATTTCCAAACGGTTAATTATGATTATTTTAGTATTTATTTTGCAAAAATGTCTTTTAAATAAATAACTTATCATTTTCTTGCCAATGAGGTTTTTTTTTAAATTTACGGAATTGTGAACTTAGAAAAAGACTTCAACTTCTCTTTCTTAAGGAAATCCTGGCTAAGTTGCCGATCACAAAACTTAATAGGGTCGTAAACTGTAGGGTTGGACGAAAGCAAACAGGAGTAGGCCCTATAGTTGTTTTTTTTTTTTTGTAACTTCTAGTGCCCGTGACTTGATCAGAAAGAACTTGGTCTTTTTAATCAATGCATGAACAACAATAATTCAGACTACACATACGTGATTGCATCAACATTTATTTTTTTTACAGAAAGAAAATTTGGGGTCGGAGGAAAAAAATAAAATTAATAGCTAGTTCAGGTCCTTTTATTTTTTTTTGAATTTTAAAAAAAATAGGGTCGGCGGGTTTGTAATCGAAATTTCAAAAAATGCTGGCCTAAGCGGAATATAAATTGTGAAATATATCACCATACCACCCTCAGGGCCTCATGGGCGGGGCCAAATAAGCAAAAAAGGCTAAATTTTGAAAAATCTTCTTCTCTACTCCCACACATGTTGGGGAAAAAACTAAATAAATGATTATGATGTCCAGGAAGACCTCTACCAAAATTTTTAAATTTGTAGCCCCTGGATCAGGCTCTAGGTTTGGGCCAATATGGCCATATAGTATAATGTATTAAATCTTAGAAATTTTTTTTTACTCCCACACATGTTGGGGAAAGACTACATGCATGGTTATGATGTCCGTGAAGCCCTCGACTAAATTTGTGAATTTCATGGCCCCTGGGTCAAGGGTTCAGGCTCTAGGGCGGGACCAATATAGCCAGATAGTGAAAATGTATAAAATCTTAATATAAAATCTTCTTTTCTACCCACATATATGTTTGAGATAAACTGAATGCAAGAATCTGATGTTCATGAAGCCCTCTACCCAAATTGTGAAATTCATGGCTCCTGTGTCAGGGGGTTCAGGCCCTAGGGTGGGGCCGTTATTGGCATACAGTCAAAATGTATTAAATCTTGGAAAATCTTCTCAAGTTCTACAGTAGTGGGAGATAACATGAATGCATGAAGCCCTCCATCAAAATTTTAAAATGCATGGGTCAGGGTGTTTAGGCCCTAGGGCGGGGCCAATATTGTCATATATTAAAAAATCTATTAAATCTTAGAAAATCTTCTCTACATCAGCAGCAGGGGGAGATAAACTAGATGCATGGTTATGATATTAATTAATGAAGCCTTCTACCTAAATTGTGAAATTCATGACCTCTGGGTCAGGTGTTCTGGACCCTTGGGAGGGGCAAATATGGGCACATAGTGAAAATATATTGAATTTTATCATATTTTCTTCTGTACTGTACTTACACTTTCGTCGTGCATTGTTATTATGTACATAAAGTCCTGTTCTAAAATTCGCTACCCATGGGGCAGGGATTGAGGGGGGGGGGGGGTTATTGAAGGGAGTAACAGATATGGCTGTATAGTGAACATGTATTTATTTTAAGGTCACTTGAATCACTCGGGTTATCTATTACCGTTTGTCGTCCGTTAACAATTTAACATTTTAAGGTCACCTGAGTCACTCAGGTGCCTATTGCAATTGGTCTTCGTCCGTCAACGTGCGGTGTGCGTCGTCCGTCGTGCGTTAACAATTTTACATTTTTAACTTCTCCTTAAAAATTACAAGGCCAATTGTTACCATTTTTAGTGTGAAGCATCTCTATGGTAAGAGAAATCAAAGTTGTGAAATTCATGGCTCTACCACCCCCGGGTGCCATAGGCGGGGCCAAACATACCCCAAAATGCCAAATATTCTTCTCTACTTGCACACTTGTGGGGGGAAAAACTAAATGCATTGTAATAATGTCCATGGAGCCCTCTACTAAAATTGTGAAATTCATAGCCCCTAGATCTGGGGGTCAGGCCCTAGGGTGGGGCTTATATGGCCATGTAGTAAAGGTGTATTAAATCTTAGAAAATATTCTTCTCTACTCCCATATATATTTGAGAAAAACTCAATGTATGATTATAATGTCCATGAAGCCCTCTACCTAAATTGTGATATTCATGACCCCTGGGACAGGGGCTCAGGCCCAAGGGTGGGACCAATATGGCCATATAGTAAAATTGTATTAAATATTTAAAAATCTTCTAGATCTTCTCTACTCTCATATATATTTGAGAAAAACTTAATGCATGGAAATGATGTTCAAGAAGCCCTTTATCAAAATTGTGAAATTCATGGGTCAAGGGTTCAAGCCTCAGGGTGGGGCCAATGTGGCCACATAGTGAAATTGTATCGATTAAATATTTTTTCCGTATTATCACAGCTGTGGAAGATAAAGTCTTGCATTGTTATTATGTTCATAATGTCTTGATGTTAAATGGTGAG
>WFKH01011801.1:13665454-13689911 GCA_016163765.1 Magallana hongkongensis
CTCGACCTTTTTCTTATCTCAGGGTCAAATTAAGAAAGAGTCTAAAATTTTGTCCAGAAGATAACTCTAAAACCCTTTGACTGAAAGATTTCAAACATAAAACATGGATGAATGATATAAAGAAGAGTTAAATCTAGCAAATCTTTGACCATGACTTATTTTGAATCTCAAGGTCTTTTATAATTTGAAAAATATTATCCTAGTTATTACATTAGAATTCCTTAAATTAAGGACTTGTACATGTACTATATATGAATGATTTAAAACATAGATGAACTCTAAGAAAAATATTTGACCCTGACCTATTTTTGAATATTTAAGGTTAAAGTTAAAAAAGATTTTGGCTTAACCTGAATACACTAATATGACATTTCGACTACCATTATACTTATTTACCTATTAAATTTACCCCATATTACAAACCAAGGGGAGAAGGGGAGACGTGTTTTTTTTTGGTAATTAAAAATACCCAATACCCAAAGTTTTCATCGTTTCTGTGATCTGAAACGTCTTTTGTTAGAAGCCATTATTTTTTAGGTATCTCCGAATATTAAACGTCGGGAGAACAATGTTGTTCCTCTTTGCGTCTTACGTTTACTTTTTAACAGAAGCAGGTAAACTCTTAAAGTTATGTTCACACATTACATGTAACCAATAAAAAACTATTATATAACAACACGTTACAGTGTTTGTTAAAAATTAATTTGTATGAAACACTACTCGATTGGAACCGCACAACATACTCTTCTCTTCGGTGTCAATGGTCAAAGTGATATATTTTGATTTATCTATTTGTAAAGGTATAGTTTTATTGTTTTGTTAAAATTAAATAAAGTACGTATAATTGTACAAATAGAGAACAACACAAACTTTCCCTCACTCTTATATGGGTGTAATATTTATCAAAATGTGCAGAGAATGCTTTGTGTTTAGTTCACTTATAATGATTTTTAGATCACAGTTTTTGCTTCTTTTTTGCTTGACTTTTAAGATATTCATTGCTTTTTATATATTTTTTTTTCAATATGTTAACAACACAATTGTCAAAACATGACTTTGTATATAATGAGAAATTTACATAAAATTGACAGTTACATCAGAATTATATATAGGGTCATGCAGGGTTTTGATATGGTTCTCTTGCTCATCATAACCCTGTACTCTCTTAAGAATGCCTAGTAATAAGAAAGTCAGAAAATTGAAAACAAATAAATGCTTATTCCCCAAATCCATCCCCAGCACAGAGGACTCTGACCAGAGGTTCATGAAGATTTAAACTAATGGTTAAACGTCAATGGGATAATCCTTAC
The DNA here is from genome assembly GCA_016163765.1 of Magallana hongkongensis. Classification (NCBI taxonomy): domain Eukaryota; kingdom Metazoa; phylum Mollusca; class Bivalvia; order Ostreida; family Ostreidae; genus Magallana; species Magallana hongkongensis. The sequence goes on from WFKH01011801.1 coordinate 13,666,765, forward strand.
ATCTGTTTAAAATTTCAAATTCGTCTGTTTATTTTCATAAATAATAAACAAAGATGTTATGCTTTGTTTTTATTAAAATGTGAGATCATGCTTCCATTGGAGCTTAAGCTTTATGTAGGAAAACAAGTACTAAAAAATATTCATTATATGGGCATTTTAGTAAGCTTGTGGGCTGTATAAATTTTTCAATTAAAAAACTACACTCAATGTTATAGAATGCAACCAAAAGTATCGGGACTTTTTTCCGGAAACTCAAAGCGGCATTCAATTAATAATTATTTTGAAACTAGGTGACAGAAACATTTATATCAGTTGAGTCAGTTAGGATAGACTTGAAAGCAAAATATTTGCCATATTAATTTTGAACTGAAAACTTGTGTTCATTTCAAAAATTCCATTCTAAAAGCTGTAGAATTCTTTAAAGAATAGTTATGAAGATAAGACATATTATCTTTATTTTAATTCATCGCATTTTATTGTCTATATTTCATTCAAAGAGGCGTTCAATCGAGTCAAAAGGACACGGATTATAAATGCATTTCATATTAATTGACATTTCATATTGTAATTCTCGATTTTCTGACCATTATTGTAGTTGGGGATGAACAAATAGGTATTTGCTTTTAGAAATTCAAAGCAATAACGTAAACAAAAGGAAATATTTCCTTTGTTGGTTGTAGGAAAAGAAAAGGAGGTTTAGAGATAAGAGAACATTCGGTCATAATTGAATGACAAATAAATCAATACCATTTACGAAAGCTATTTATACTTCCTGGCCTAATAACATTAGGCAGAAGGCCATCATAAAGCGCTTTTTGCAGGAAATCTTTTCTTCAACGTGTTCTATTAATGATTATTGTTATAACTGAAAAATGAAATCATTTTAGTCTTAAATATAGTACTCTAGATAAAAAGACAAGTGTACAGACGTTTGATTAAATTTGATATTAAGATGGAAAATAAACGTTTATCTTAAAATTATATGACCTCACATTTTGAAATAAGACAGCCGCAAGTTGTTTATATTGTAAATGTATTTTCTAATTGCGCGTGTTTTAATTCACCCGAGATTAAAGCTTGAAAGATCATCTATGTTCAGATTTGACTACCCCGAAATAGAAAAAATGAGAGTGAAGCGGTAAATACGCTTTTGGTATTATCCAAGTCGCTGGAAGTTTGTATCAAACTGATAACTTGCTAGACTATACTATAAAATAATTACGGAAATAGTGAATATATTTTTACGAAAAAAATTAAAAAAATTTTTATGAATCAGGTAGCGACAATTTGTGAATAAATAAATTGCGTCAATTTATTTTATTGGACATTAATGGGAAAACCTTCCCAGAAGATATTCAAAACGATGTAACGGAAAACATCTTGATGGAAAGTGTAGGGTGAGTTCATAATGCATCAGATATATATATACACACACTCCGAAACTTTAATTATTATAGCTATGACGAAAAAAATTAAAATATTTTTAGTTACGACCATATAAATAAGTGTACTGCATAAGGAACAAAAGTCAAGAGCCTAAAAAAGCTGAAATAGTTTTATTTTGAGTCTGCTGAACAAATGTAATTTAGGCCACATATAATCAATTCTTAGATTTTCATTCCCGCCCGCTTGAAAAAGAAAAAAATTTGGACACAGTATATAAAAAAATCTGGTTCTACATTTTAGGCTAAATGAGGTTCCAGATCATATTCCAATAAGATAATAAAAAGGAACGGTAAAAAAGTTGGTGGTTTTTTTTTAAATGATAGAGAAGTCCTACAATTCTTGTATGGTTGGGGTTCTCTTAAATTGGAGAACTCGTACCCATACTCTGGAAAACTCATACTACCCTAATATATTTTAGTTGTCATGCATGTAATGCATCTAATGCACTCATACATAGTATATAACAATAATATATTTGGCAAGAAATCATTTACATTTCAATTACTGTTATATCAGATGCAGTGCTCCAGAAGTTGACGCAATGAGAAATGTGCGAGTCTTATTTGCTTTTTTTTCATACATGTAGGTATGGATTGTTATTTTGGAATGTTCTATTACATCTATTCACTTCTTGCTTTTATCATAATTTTTACTTTTTGTTGTAATAAGCTGTTAAGTACCAGTTTCTTGCATAATAGTTAAAAGTTAAATGTATATTGTAGAGAAGTTTCGCAATCAAACAAGTACGCGTATTTAAACGTTTATGTTACAAGCTGGAACTACGTGTACCTGCTCAAAAGCTTTCTTGTTTAGCAATTATAACGTGCACTTGTAAATATTTTAGAAGAAACTCTTTATATCCTCTCCTTTATTCTGTCCAAGTCTTTTTAGCCCAGTCGAAAACTTAAAACTTAATGCACATGTAATGTTAATTGTACACCATCGTTTCAATTTTTGTTGAATTAAATCGCCAACAAGGAAATATAAGCTTAAAGTTTGTGCTAATAGGTACGTGAAGAAATTCGTCATTACCAAAACTGATGCCGAAATGCATGTATTTCCCCTTCTGCGATAACATTTACAGTATACCTGCAATGAATTATCATTTTGGTTACAAGTTCTCTTAAAAGAATCTAAAAGAATTCTTACCCTAGAACAAGTGTCCTGAGGAAGCCCGTACTACATGGACACGACCTGACTTGTTACAGTAAAAAATGACGTCAGCCAATAAAAGTAAAACAATCCTTGAAAGCAAATACCTCTAAATCACGTTTTTATTATTCAATAATATAATTCAATTCATTTATTGACAATTACCATGTTGGCAAACAGTCATGAATATGAGTTACATAAAACAAAACATTAAACATAGCATGCAAAAGTTAAACATTAACTAATAAATCTACAATGGACAAAACATTGGGTGAACAAAACTAGACTTGTGCGAAGACTATTACTAGTATTGGTATTCATAAAATTGTATAAGTGTTCATTGTTGACTTTCCTTTCTAGCGTTGAAACAGTTTTTTAGAAAACAACATATCCTTCTAGCAGCTGTAATGTTTTTAGGATTGACAAGTTCCTTAATGGGATTGACATTTGTATATGTGTTCACATTAAATATATCATTATAATTCAATCTACATTGATCATATTTTGAACAATATAATGCAAAGTGTTTCTCATCTTCAATAAACAATTTGCAAAAATTACACAGACGTTTTTCTCTTGGAATAGGAAGTTAAGAATATCTACCAGTTTCAATAAATAATGAATGAGCACTGATTCTTAGTTTTGTTAGGACAGATCTGTCACATTTTTTAAAAGGTAGTTTTAAGTATTGTTGTAGTTCATATTCATTTTGATTTACAATTTTGCTATAAAAAGACAATTTTCCAGAGTCAGCTTTACATATATTGTTCAGTTGTTCATGTATTTTGTTTTGATAATGTTCTTTTAACTTGTTCTTTAAAATTTTGTGACAGCTATTCAAAGAATTGATATTTAATTTTTGTAGCAATGAAGACAGTTTTCTTTGCCAAGATACTCTAGAAGACAATTTTTTGTCTTCTTTGAATGCAAATGTTACTAAGTAATTATTATAGTCATTTTTGTATTCCATATCTTCCAGTCTCTTATAAAATTTGAACATATTCTCAATACATAGATAATACAGAGGAAATTGTCCTAATTCACATAAAACAGCAAGATTTGATGCCTTTCTGTGTACCCCTAAGATGTCTTTAAAAATAAGGTGTTGTGTTTTTTCAAATGTAAATTGTTCTGAAGACATTAAATCACATTTGAAGTCGGATATCCATACTTTAGACCCATAAGTCATTATTGGTATTATTATTGATTGATATAATTTTAACATAATTTCCACAGAGAAGTTAATATTTGCAGGAAAATTTGTTTTCAAAGCATAATATGCCTTTTTTGCGCGTTCTGATAGTTGTTCGGCTGCAAATTTCATTTTTCCATCTGATGTAAACACAACACCAAGATATTTATATTCATTTGTTATGTTAATCATTTGATGTTTGTAATAAAATCTGTACAAAGTTTCATCAACTATTTTACCATTGAAAATCATAATGTTTGATTTTTCCATATTGACACACAGTTTCCAGTCAGAACAATATTTTCAAAGAACATCTAAACAGTTTTGTAAACCAACTGGTGAATCTGATACCAGAATGAGATCATCAGCAAAAAACATATGATTAATTGGCATAGTATCAAGATAAGCAGGATATATGGGTACATTCTAAAAATAAATAACAAAATCATCAATAAAGATATTAAAAAGTGTTGGACTTAAATTGTCACCTTGTTTGACTCCTCTGTTTGCTAAAAACTGTTCACTAATTTGATTTCCTTTTCTACAAGAGTAGTATGTATTTGTATACATATCTATCATAAGTTTGAGGAAGTTACCACCTATTCCTTTTTTATTAAGTTTGTATAAAAGTGCAGATCTCCACACAGTATCAAATGCTTTTGAAAAATCCACAAAACATACATATAAATTTTGGTTTTTTGTATGAAGATATTTGTTGATTAGGGTTTTCAGTACAAAAATGTTGTCAGTGGTCCTATGATTTTTTCTAAATCCACATTGATACTGTCTTAGCAAGTTATTTGATTCAAGATAATTATCCAAGCGTTTCTGTAAAAGGCCTGTAAAGAGTTTTCTTAAACAACTTGTAACACTGAGACCTCTATAATTGTTTGTATTATTAGGGTCGCCATTTTTGTATAATGATGTATTGAGTGAAAGATTCCATTCTTTTGGCATCTTTCCATTTTGTAGTAAGATATTAAAAAGTTTTGTAAGAGTTGGTAACAAGGTATTGTTGTTGGTCTTAATAAACTCATTCAAAATTAAGTCGGGCCCAGCACTTTTACCATTTTTCAGTTTCAAAATGCTTTGTTTTATTTCATTTTGAGTAAACAAAAAGTCCAAAGGTTTTGGTTCCATATTTAGTTCAGCATAATTGTATTTTGAGCTTTCCTCGTCAGTATAATGAATGTTTAATAAAGTTTTGTAGTGATCAACAAATTCTGAAATTCCGACAGTTTTTGCATTAGTTTTCCTAACTTTGTTTTCTTTAATTTTATTCCAGAATTTTTTTGAATTTTGTGGTGACAATGAGTTTATTTCATCTGCAATATAATTGTAAAAATTTGATTTAAGGCTTTTCCTTAGCTTATTGTAGGTCTTTCTAAAATTTACAAAAGCATGTCTTAGTTCACAGTTGTTTGGGTATTTTTGTACTTTCTTCCCCAAATTTCTTACTTCTTTTCGAAGTAGAGAACAATCTTTTGACATTCACTTTGGTTTTGGTTTAATTTTTTGGCGTTTCTTTGTAAATCTTGTAGTTTTAAAAGGAACACTTTTGTTTGCTGCATTAATCATAATATTTGATAGTGTCACAACAAGATCATTTGGATCATATGATTTATCATCTTTTACTTGGTTAAGTAAACTATCAAGCATCAAGATTTGATTTTTGCTCTTTATCAAATTTTTGTGTGTATTGAATGCATACATTGCCATTCAATATGGGTAGCATTGTCAAGTAATGGGGGAGCGTGGGATATGCGAGCTTGCTCACTTTTTGTTTCATTTGTATGGATTTTCTCAGGAACATGTTTACCGACCGTATTGTAAACGTCATGATATTATTACTTTTGGGTTTTTTTACCTCTGTTTGCGAGAAAAAAATGGGCCCAAACAGAACAGGATTTACACCATTGTTGGTTACTACTTTGGTTGTGGGAGGAATGGCGATCATTACCCATATCACGGCTGTGGCGTACCCGGATTGGGACGGAATAGATGCCCAATGGCGTCCTGCACCACGAGAACCAATCACAATACCTATAAAGGCTCACGGTTCCTTGTGGGATTTCACTGTAGTAAAAGACAAATCAAGAAAATTCTTTTACCCTATTCAACATTACAGGGACAAAGGAAAGTTTTCATCAAATCATCCGGGTTCGTTTTCAGTTTAGTTTATTTGTGTGTCCTTGCCTTGATCTATAAAATATGCAGCTTCCTTTCTATTGATACATTTATAATACATGCAACTAATGCTTATTGCTTATACAAGTTTACAATTCTTCCACTTCAGTATTTATAATTAAACCACGGTATATATGTACGAAAGATAATAAACCAAAGAAATAACTAGAAAATAATAATTGGAATAGCGGCTAGCAGTTTTCAGAGGATCATTAGAAAGGAGATTGCTCCAAGATACAAGCGGAACTAAGAAATATCAACTATCAACTTTATTTCATTGAATCATGATGATTTTTCTACAATGGTGTCAAATTGCACGTAAGATTTATTAGGACTTAAACTGATATTAAAAATTCACATTTATTTTACAACTTAGAAGAAACCTATTATTCTGATGGCAACCACTGGAATGGGTACTGGGAGAGGGACTAATAATTCTGACAGCGTTATTGAGAAAATGTACGATCTTCACGTTTGCGTAAAGATGATAACTACACTGTCTCTTGTATGTGTATGTGAGTAAACTCTAAACTAAACTAGATGTGTCGTAAATCCACAAATACCTCCCGCAGGCAGCAAAATTTTAAATGCCATATGTAGTTTTATATTTGTTTGAACAAAAGATTTTTTTTCTAAGTTAAAGGGGCATAACTTTGTCTGTTAACCTTAGAATAAATAATACGGGCTATAATACTATTCCATTTATTAAATTGTTCAATATTTGGCCTGTAAAAAAATTTCGACAATGCTTTTTTGTGGCAAAAGTTGAGAAAAACTACAACAAAACAAAAAAAATTAGACGTGTATTTTTTAATCTACATAGTGGACGAAGTTAAAGTACATTGGTCATTTAAGGTTAAAATTAAATAAAATAAAAAACTGCCTAGTGCCTATTATTTGGATATCTTCTGTCAGTTTGTTTTTATCACGCAATCACAGTTGTCGGCTGCTTACAGTGCGAGATCGGTAGACGAAAGATAAAAATAACTTTTATATATAAAATTATATATTTTATAATTTTTTATTGTTCCATTTGTAGCAGTTTGAGTGTCTTTGGAAGACATTAAAGAGTTCGTCCTCTTATTATATAAATTTACACTTTTGGTATACGGTTGTTTAAACTTGCCACATTACGATAAGCTGTTAGTGACTGATCAGATAATGTTCAGGCTGAGGAGCTTACTAACTGTTCTTTTTAAGCTTTATATCCCCCAATTCAGGACAACTCGCCCCCAGTATTTTGTGTCTGTACTACGACAAAATTTGTAACAAAAATTATTTTTTTCACTGTAATATCACAGAACAATTTGTATTCTTCTGGTTTTGTTTCAATTTTTGATAGATTTAAATTTGATATTTAAAAGATTTAAAAAACTTTCAATCACGTTTTACATAAACAGTTTTATTTGAATTCATTTATAATTAACGAAAGTATAGTGGTTAAACAATATGATTTTCATTATCTATAAAAAATTTTCCTGATATATACTTAGGCAAATAAACGTTCTTCAAAAACTTATGATTTTAGAAACCGGATCAATTTAAATAGAGCACCTTATTTAAAGTTTTAAAAAACCTAAATAATGACCAACGTAATTAAGAAATCAGTGATAATATTTATGTGATAATGATAATAAGTATAAAATATGATGAAACCCAAGCTATAAATAATAAAAATGACATTTTCATGTATAATTTTGATTCTTCAAAGTGACGATTAATTAATTTATGTAAGCTCCGAGGCTTACATTAAATGAAATTGAAGATTAATTGGCGTACTCAAGCTCTGAAGCCGCATCAAAGTTGTCCTGATTTGGGGCGCGTTGTTTGTAACTGGTGGCGAGGTGTCTTGGGGGTAAAATGTCAAGCATTCAACACAGATGCTTGAAAATTTAACCCGCTTTGTTTGGGCATGCCGTATGGTGGAATCAATTTTTGAACAAATTTGATGTCAACTTCCTGTTAAATTCCACTTCGCTTTTTTGTATACTCCTATCAGAGCGGGGTTTATCACTTAGTCTAGTGAACACTGACTCATAGATCACAGATACTTGTATCTTGTTTTATATGATTTTTATTTGTATTTTTTCAGTGAAACGGAGAAAATAGCTTTCACTGCGAACAAGATATAGTACAGGCAACGCGGATCCCGTATTTAACTGCGCTCCCCCGCGGTTATTTAATCCTTTCCGCGTTACACCATCGCGGTTAATTGATCGCGGTCCTCGCTGAAGCCATGTTTTAACCGCAGCGGTGTGACCTACCGTTAAACGAGGTGATCGAAGAATTTTACCTGTACGCTATTAGACAATAAGACGGCCACCAAACATTGAGGGTCATTCTTTACTGGCCATACCTTATGTATGTTTTAATTTCAAACAAAATGATTACGTAATGCACGTTTTCAAAACTCCGTATCAATATTTTAAAGAAATTTTAATTTAATCTGCACTCGTAACAATTTTCATTTAACTGTGGATATAGCTATTATTTCAAAGATATTTTTATTTTTTTTACCTTTCCCTATTAATATAATCTGCATGTAGGTGAACAGCTTAAAATATGATTTCAACTGACGCGTAATATAATTATCAACAAGGGAAAAAGCTGTCAAATGTAACAGCAAACCGGGTTTTTGTTTTTGGATAAACAGTATAAGTAATCCATTTGTCGATAACTCCAAACATCTGGATGATTTCATGTAATCAACACTACCTCATGACTACCTAAGCTAATCCCGACCCTAATAATCGTCCGCACAGTCAATTTCGTTTCAGTATTTTTTTAATAATTTAAAAAAAAATCATTGTATATATTATGCCTATCTCTTTAGTGCATATCTGTGCAGTTAAACTGCAAATACCTTCCTATCTTGAAAACTGCATGATGAGTTATCTAAACAAATGATGCACCCTATGTGCAATATTAAGAAAAAAGTTCAATAGCTAGCCTTTTTCTCCTAAACTCACAAAAACAATATACAAGTTATATACACATATGAAACCATATTTCAAAAAGGATTCTCTATCGACCCATCAAATAATATACTCAGTCTGGTGTTTCGTGCAACCATAAGACTAACACGAATCGTTTGAACATTCAATAGAAGATCATTATGCTTTTAAATCAAGTTGTGTCATCCCAGCACCATAAAAGTGACCAAGCACGAAAAATGGCTCTTTTATCTACCTGAATATCCTTCAAAGATTTTTGTCTGGCATTGGATATTAATCGGATTATAGGTGAACGAAAACTCCCACCATTTTTCCATGGGAATGATGAGATTTGAAAGACAATTATACAAATAAACTACAGCAATATATACATTTAGGTGGCACGTTACACAATGACATACTGTCACGTTATTACATACGATAGCGTACGATCTCCCATATTACAGTTAATAGTAGACTCTCCATAGCACCTTCATTGGATTACGTTGTCCTTTCTGTTTTTAAATTTTGACAACGCACGAGTTACCCTGTAGTCTTTCCAAGATGGTTACTTATGATTAGTACCGCCAATTATTTTATTTAATTATTCAATGTTTAAATAAACATTTTGAAGAATAGTTTTCTTTATGATTACAGCATTTGAGTCATTTATGGGAGCCACTTTATACATGTATAGCTACACCAAACAACAAGCTCCAAAGGATTTAAATCTTGATTGGCATCTTCCGTACGAGCAACATGTTCTCCGAGCTGGGTTTTACCTGGAATGCGCAGCCGGTGGACTGTTCATACTTACCACTTTACTCTTCATTTTGGAAGGCATGATATCCAATAGACAGGATAGATCGTCTATAAATCCAACTCTAAATGAGGAAAGTGTATCTTCTACTTACAGCAAATAGTGTTATATATAGTAGGTTTGTATAATAGAATATTCTGGACTATTCTAAAGTGGTCAGTTATTCTTTCTAGAACATTCTTGAGTGTCCAGGTAATTCATGTAACTTCTTGTACATATAATTTCTAGAATATGCTAGATTTATATTTTAGTATAAATAACCTGTAAACTGTGCTCATAGGATAGACTCTCATTTGACTTTTGTTCGAAGACATTAAACGGAGAACAGTTATCTGCTTACTGGGACACTGTGATTTGATCCATTCGGCAGATTGTAACGGACACTCTTTAGTTAGGATTCTTAGTGTAAGTTGTATTTTTGTATTTATATATATATATATTACTGTAAATAAATAATTAAGTTTAAAGTTTAATCTTTGTGATTGATCTTTGCTGGATTTAAGGATTATTCTGACCCATAACAATAGTAAGAAAGGCCATAAACTCAAGAGTACAGTGTCAGCGAGTTGATATCAGAAAATAAAAACAATATTATATTACTAGACTAAGTATGTATTGTATTTTGATTAATTTCTTTCACTATCGAACAGTACACTTTTACAAATTCCCAACTAAACTTCTAGTTGCACACACTCGTATTTTAAGGAATGATTGACAATAAACCTATATTTTCACTGGATATTAAATGTTAACTGATTCCGCATTTTGGATATTAATAGCTTATAGAAAAAAAAGAGGCCAACAGGCCTTAACGGTCACCTGAGTACCATAGCCCATACACATACCTGTCGAGGAATCCCACATATGCATTTAATTAAGTTTCATATGAACTTTATAATTTGGGCACAAAACTTTAAGATCGTAATAGAGTGCATGACCTGATATTGAAAAGGTGCAAGACTCTGATAGGAAATAATTTTCCCATATTTGTTAACTTTCAAGATAGGTTTATGTGTATGTTTTCATAGATAAACTAAATCAAGATGGCTAGTATACATGTTTCATTTAAAACAACCTCTTATCCCCCATCCCCATGACCAGACAGAATATGGGGCAATTAAACGATAAAATAAAGGCCATTGATATCCCTTCAGATAATCTAGGTTTTCGATACTCAACCACTGTTAGTGCATCACCAACTGGGATTTATACCAAAATCATTTTATATGTACCGCTTATCAGTTAATTTGGCCAGCAAATTATTACTTCACTATCAACAAGTCTATTTTTTATTTAGAAAGTTCAAAAACTGTTTTGGCTGTTTTGTTTTGAAAAATTAACATACTTGTATAACTCTTTTAATCAAACAACTTCTTAATTACAATATTTTTAATAATTAATTACTAAATATGAACAAGCAAGGGAAGATAACTCCATTAACTGTTACGCCCCCCCCCCCCAAGCAATAACCCTTGCATTACATGAAGGTGACATGAAACGTAATTAAAGATGAGAGCTTAATGGTTTTTTTCTTCTAAATATGCGGTCAGTTTGTAATCTTTGTCGGTAGACATTTTTTAAACATTATATACATTAACATTCCGGCCCACCTACAATGATCATGAGTGAACAATTATTGTTAAAATTCCAGAGTTAAATTTTATTTCTAAATAAAGTAACAAAACTGTCAAAACCGTCAGAAAAAATATTGTGATGCGGGTTTTGAGTCTCAGAATCCGAGTCTCTGAGTCCTACACCTGGGTATGATGCATCGCTTACTCATAATACATTCATTCATACATGGCTTTAAGGTTACAAAGGTGAATAGAATAAGCAATATATGACTCAATATAGAGTACCAGAGCTATCGATGCAGACACAGAATCGCCAAATATGACAACTTATTTACAAACTCCCAATTTGGATATTTGTGCCCGTATTCTGCACCTGGTTGCATAACATCATTAAGGAATACTGCGCAGTGCTACAAGAGTCACATAGTTCATTCTGTTAGTTATCATTAACACAATTCATTACGCAGTATCTATGTATACATTAGTATCATAGTGACCAAGAAGAAGGTACGGTTTATTTCAATATTTGCCCTAAAATTCAAAAGTTGTTTAAATCTCATGAAAATACACATATACCATCTTGAATATGTGTGTATATAAAATACCAAGTTATACACTTTTACCTTGTTTCAAAAAAATAATTATCACTTCAACGTTTTGACATATTTCTAAGATTTCGTCAAAAATGATGAAAAATGGCACATTTTCTTGTAGTTTTTTGAAGAGGAAAATGTGTCCGCAGCCGTCGCCCACAACGAAATTGATATATTTTATGCGATTTCACATGATAAAGTTATAATGTGAGTTTTATCGTGGGCGACAGCTGCGGACATAGTTTTCTATTTAAAAAAAACCCACTGAAGAATTGGTATCTTCCGCTCAGTTTTATGAAAATTACGGGAAAATGCACTGTTTATGACGTCACAATTACCCTTGTGAAAAGTCTAATCAGGTAACTATTTATAGATTCTTAGTTTATGGGTATTTTTGTGTAAATAAATGTTACATTTCCATTTTTGTGATATTTTTTAACATCACTCTAAAACGGGGCAAAATATGACTGAAACTGTACCTAGTTGTTTGTAATAGTAACAATTCAAGGTCATAGCATGACTATCTGTTTACACAATACACTATAGTGCCGTCATGTGTTTCCGATAGTCATGTGTTTCCGATAGTTTTTTTTGGTCGCGTGAGTTTTCTCCAAAATGACGTCATTTTTTTAATTACTTACGACACTGGACGTACGGAGTCTTCTTTCGATTTTATAAATATGCACTACCCTAGTTATGCTGCTTGCAAAGATTTAAATCACACAATTACTGAAGAGACTAATAAAATACTATCTTTTACTATTACTTTAATGCAAGTCATTAAAATTGCTTAAAATCTTAATTAGAAGATCACAATATTTAAATATGCTTAACGTTTGGTAAAATATACTTCTGATGCCGTATTTTCAAGCTAAAATTATTACGTGACTTTGTAAAGTTTTTCTTAGAATCGAAGCCGAAGAGCGCTATAAATTAAGCTTCGTCTTGAATTAAAACGTAACGTATTATCATACAAATAATGGTATTGTAAAACGTTTAAGTGATGAAATGTAGTTATGGGGTAAATTAAATAACTGAACGATTTAAGTTGAAATAAAAACTTTAAAAACAATTTAAATTATTATTAGATATATTTATAAGGTTATTTAATTTTTATTTCAATTATTAAATGAGAAATACTATCGGAAACACATGACGCTGATTTTTAATGGCCAAATGCGGCATCAAGTTTATTTGTATCTAAAAACTGCATATACTGACGATTTTTCATTGATTTAGTATCGGCAATTTTCGATGCTATGTCTGAGGTTAAAAATGATATAGTTTTTAAATTGTTGACTAAAGAGACAATCATTAGATACATCGTTTAGTGTTAGACTATCGGAAACCCATGACGCCAGGATATATGATTGTTTTGGTCCCGCCCTAGATTCAAAATCCCTACCTTGGGGGACAAAATTCAAAATTTTGGAGTGCTTTATATGCAGTCAGCTTTTATTCAGTATTAGCAGAAGTAAAGAAAACAATTTTTGAATATTAAATGCATTAACACAATATGACCATTTTGGCCCTACCCTTGAGTCTGAACCCCTACCTCGGCTCGACAGGAAATTTACAATTTTGGTAGAGGGCTTAGTAGTCTATAAAATTTGAAATTTAGTTTTTCTTACAGATTAGGGGAGTAGGGAAGATGATTTTTAAACATTATATGCATTAACACAATATGGCCATATTGGTCCGCCCTAGGGCCTGAACCCCCTGACCCAGGGGCCATGAATTTCACAATTTAGGTAGAGGAATTCATGGACATCATGACCATGCATTCATTTTTTCCCCACGTGTATAGAAGTAAAGAAGATTTTCTAAGATGTAATACTTTTTTACTATATGGCTATATTAGCCCCGCCCTAGGGCCTCAACCCCTGTCCCAGGGGTCATGAATTTCTAAATTTAGGTAGAAGACTTCATGGACATTACAACCATGCATTTAGTTTTTAACAAATATATATGGGAGTAGAGAAGATTTTGTAAGATTTCACACATTTTACTATATGGCCGTATTGGCCCCACCCTAGGGCCTGAACCGCTGACCCAGGGGTCATGAAGTTCACAATTTTAGTAGAGGGCTTTATGGACATCATAACCATGTATTCAGTTTTTTCTTAACATTTGTGGGAGTATAGAAGAAGATTTTTGAAAATTTGGCATTTTTTTATTACATATTTGGCCCCGCCTTTGACTCCCAGGGAGTGGCAGAGCCATGAATTTCACAATTTAGATTCCTCTTACCATAGAAATGCTTCACACCAAAAATGGCAGGCTCGGAAAAACACCTCGAATGTATTAACATTACCGGATGTTAGAATTTTATACAAAATGGGGCGATTCCCATCAATTTAAGAATCGGCTAGACAGCCTTGTATGTCTCTTCTGTGATATATTTTAGGATATATAATTGAACTTAATGAAGTCTAGCTAATATTTCAAATGATCGTAAAATCTATTTTTTTATCTCTAGTTTTATTAAAAGGGGGTTGTCATGGACGCCTACATGTATGTAATACATTCGAGGTGTTTTTCCGAGCTCTGTCGGAGAGGTCCGAGAAGTTGCGATTGATGGATTTTGGATACTGTTTACTCAAAAGAAAACCCAGTTTGCTGTTACATTGCCTCTTGCTTAAATAATTAACCATCATAAATATTTGATTTGATAAATTATTACTTATTAGGTTTGTTACTGACTAACTACAGAAATAAATCGGGTTGATCAATCTCATTGATGGCGAGGCGAAGCCGAGCCCTCTATGAGATTGATTAACCCGATAAATTTCTGTAGTTAGTCAGTAATAAACCTAATAAGTGTTTTGTTTTCCCAAGGACTATCATGTGACACATTGATGATCTACGCAAACCCATGTATACATGTTGCCTAACATCTCGTCCAATTTAACTCATTTAAACCCTTCAAAATTATCAATCTTACCTTTTAAATACTCTTTAAAAATCTTCGCTTCACTAATGTTTACTTACAATGTTTTGTTGCTATTCAATTTTAAACGTTTTCTCCCTTTCCTCTCAGAGATTTGAGCAGATCTCGACGTTGCTTTTTTGTTCTGCTCCAGACACAACAATGTGACGTAATTATTCAAAGGGCAACTACTCTAATTTTAAAGAATTTCAAAGGGCAGCTACTCCAAATATTTTAAGAACTTGCGGCATGCGGTTTCTGTATTAAATAATATGAAATGTCTAAATGCGTAGGAGAAGCGTCGGCCAATGACGGCCATATTGCCTAATATTAATTCTCACCGAACAAACATAGAGATATATGAGGCAGTCACGTGCTATGTTTAAACCAATGAAAGTGTGACATTTCAGTTCGAGGGAAAACAAAATGCTGTAGATGTTTTGTAATGTTTTCTTTATTTTAATGTCGACGTCTTCTTATAACAGGCTATTTATGACCTTGACTGGAACTCTTCAGCATTGGAGATGTGAATGAGTGTGGAAATAAATTGAAAAATAATCAAGTTCATATTTTGTGGGATTTAAATCTTTTAACGGTAATGGCCTAACATATTATCTTGATAGGGAGTTAAAAGGATGTTCAAAGTAAAAAGTTGAAGCGGGCAGTTGATTTAATTCAGCGTATCTTTATCATAACAACCGGCCGAAGTTGGGGCAAATTTTCCCAAATCACTTTGTGTTGGCCTTCAAAAAAGTTAGGCTTTTCAAGGCATTCATCTTATTTGTGAGATACATGCCCGAGAAAACTGTGAAAGAAAGCTAAAATTATTGAACATTAAACAACCTAACATCAGTTTAATTTTGAATGAGATATATGGACACCAGCATGACAATAAAAGAATAGAAGGGCTAATTGACTGTGAAACAGAGTCACAGTTCGATACATCACTCATAAGTTTGGACAGAAAGTGGGATGCAAATGAAGTTAGTGATACTGGAAAAGAAACATATGAGTTTTATACATGGTTTAAGAAAGTCAAAGCTGAAGAGTGTAAAAGAAATCTTTTAAAGCCAATACGAACAGCTGCCGGTCTTGGAAATCCAACACTGCGATATAGCAACAACAACAATGAATCATATAACAGTGTGCTGAAACGTGAAGTGGAGTACAAGAAGCAATCCTGGGAGAACATGGCTGTGTCGCTTCAAAACATTATCCACACACAGTATCAAGAACTGGAGAAAAGAGTGTTCAACTTTGGGGAATATAGGTTGCATAATGATTATAAACATCTCTCTGTATCAACACTTAACTGGACCCAGTTAAACAAAGACCAAAAACAAGAGAAGCTTACCAAAGTATTTAGGTATAATGCAGAATTTACTAATCTGCCATCTCACTATCTACCGTCATACCTATCTGAAACATACAATTCCCTGACGGGTACAATCTACAAAGCTCATGAACTGAGAGATGTCTGGAGTAAAGCAGGTCTTCTTGCAGGAGACAGATCTATATTTACCAAACTTTCATCAAACAAAACATGTATTGATTGCACAGACAATGTGTACATTGTACAGGGAAATCAAAAAATGGATTGGTTTTCTTGTAATGGTACATGTGGTTACAAATGTCAAAACTTCTTTAAGTTTGGAGTGTTCTGTGAACACACTATTGCTGCAAGCGAATTCCCGACCTAAGAATCCATGTTCCTTTAAACATCATACTATGTGGGCTTTTGATTATTATTTTTTTTTATGTGTGTGTGATTGAATTAGAATTTTTGTGTTTGTTTTTATGATGTAAAATCATGAACAGTATATGTATCCCCAGAAGAAGGGAAGAGAAAGTGAATGGGTTTATGCATTAATAAAAAGATAATATAGTTTTATAGATGAAATTATGTTTGTGTTTGTTGTCAGATCAAAAAAAAATTAAATACACCGGTTTTATCAGTATTCATGGGCATTCATATTTGTGCTATCAACAAATTACTCAGTTTTGGGAAAACAATTGATAAGCTTGAACTGCTTCTCTGATTTACATCTAACTCTAATTTCATGGATTGACTCGGCAACACAAAAATTAAGATCAATAAATGATGATGAAACCATTGTATTTTGTATTTTATATAACTGAACTTGATAAAGAGGTAATTTAAGTGGTTGGAAAGAACCCAGGACTTTTTTTTGTATACTGGTATTTTAGTGCATCACAGTGACAAATGATCTGTTTGAGTTTACAGGCTGGTATTTACTGTAACTAAAATTATGCCCCCCCCCCCCCCCTCAGATAATGCAGCTGATGGCCTATTCTCTCACAGGAGTTCGCGCTACACAAGCTTCCCTTACAACTCTTGTCAACGCCGGAGAAAAAGTTCATTACGTGATCAAAACAAGCATGGCGAGCACATGGTATTGTTGTTTTGATACTTCTGCACAATCGAATTGAAGAAAGGACATTAAATATTTCTTATCATATTTATAGATAAAATTAATAACTAGATCGTTCTCGTTGCGAGCAACGAGTGGGTCTTCCGTCCGATTTTTGAATAAATGAGATAAAACTCATCGTTTTAAAGATAAAATTGTGAGTCTACGCAAAAAAAACGAAAAAAAAATTTCGGCACTCGGGGTTTGAACCCGGGTCGCCTGGGCACTGTCCACGACCATAACGACTGAGCTACTCGGGCTCTAGCTTCAGGACTTTGACGCTTAATATCTCGAGAATGCGTTGATCGATTTTAAAACAAATTACATATTCTGAATCAGTAAAAGGGTCACTATCAAACCTATCAAAAAATATTAAAAAACAAAAAAGTTGAAAAATTCGATTTTTTGATTTTGCTTCCGGTGACGACCGGAAGTAGCGGCGGATATTTTCTTGACCGAGGTGCACTAGAAAAAAGGTATTTTAGATAAAACTCATCATTTTAAAGATAAAATCGTAGGTCTAAGCGAAATATTAGCGAAAATTTTTTTCGGCACTCGGGGCTTGAACCCGCGTCGCCTGGACCATGTCCACGACTCTATCGACTGAGCTACTCGGACTCTCGCTTCAGAACTTTGACGCTTAATATCTCGAGAATGCATTGATCGATTTCAAAACAAATTACATATTCTGAATCAGTGAAAGGGTCTCTATCATCTTTTTTGAACAAAAATATAAAACAAAAAAGTTAAAAAAAAAACAAATTTAAATCTGCTTCCGGTGACGACCGGAAGTGATGGCGGACATTCTTTTGACCGAGGTACACCAGAAAAACGAGAGATCTATCATCTCTGAAAATTTCAGCCCTCTATCTTCACTCGTTTCTGAGAAACGTCGCAGACAAAATTGACTTTTAAAAATTGTAAAACGACGATAACATCCGACCGGAAGTGAATTTTGAAAAACTTTCACGGCGGTACAAACTTCAGATAGGTAGGCATTAGCTCTGAAAATTTGAAGGAAATCTAACGAGCCATCTCCGAGAAATCGCCTGCACAAAATGTGTAAGGAAAAAAAGAATAATAACTAGACACGATCTCGTTGCGAGCAACGAGGAGGTCTTCCGTCCGATTTTTAGAAGAAAATATGACATCATCGACTTTGATTTTCGACAAAAAAAAAAACCATGGAAAAAAGAGTAAAGAACTAATGCTTTTTTGTATCGCATTTTATAAGTTCTCTTATATTGCTTTTTCAAATACTTGCATTTCTTCCAATTAAGATAAAAAAGATTAAAGTTGTTTACCTCTGGCTCTTAAAAACCCTAATTAGGTAATGCAAGAGAAAATCATTATATTGTAAGGATATATACACGTATTATACTAATTTTAGCTTAAATAACCTTTCACAAAATAGTTTTTAGTAAAACGCTATAGATAAAATACTTTAGAGCCCATTGATCCCCTAATTTAAGGGGCCAGCCCCTTTTGCTTGAAATCAAATGAAAGGTCATTTAAATCTGAACACATTTTGTCAACAAGTGTATAGAAATTCGATACCGTTCTTGAGATATATGGGAAAGAAGGTTTTAGGGGCCGATCCCTTATCTCCTTATAGGGGCCGTTTAACGAAATTATGAAGGTTGCATATTGTTAAGAACATCATTTTGAACAACTTTTCTTCTGTACTGCATTTCAAAATATGTTTCCTTTCTGAGATATGGGTGATCAAATTTTGGACTTTTGACCCCTAAAAACCCCTAATTACGTAACACACGATGAAATCATTACATTGCTTGGATACATAACTGTGAGATAAACATATTTGCTTCTATAACATTTCACAAAATATCTCTCAGTAACCGGCTTCAGATAAAAGACTTTAGAGCCCTTTGATCCCCAAATTTAAGGGGCCAGCCCCTTTTTCTTGATATCAAATGAAAGGACATTTAATTCTGAAAACATTTTGTCAACAAATGTTTAGAAATTCGTTACCGTTTTTGAGATATATGGGAAGGAAGGTTTTAGGGGCCGATCCCTATTCCCTTATAGGGGCCGTTAAACGAAATTTTGATGGTTGCATATTGTTAAGAACATCATTTTAAACAACTTTTCTTCTGTACTGCATTTCAAAATATTTTTGCTTTCTGAGATATGGGTGATCCAAATTTCGGACTTTTGGCCCCTAAAAACCCCTAATTACGTAACACATGATAAAATTATTACATTGCTTGGATACATAACTGTGAGATAAACATATTTGCTTCTATAACATTTCAAAAAATATCCCTCAGTAAAGGGCTATAGATAAATGATTTTAGAGCCCTTTGGTTCCCTTATTTAAGGGGCCAGCCCCTTTTTCTTGATATCAAATAAAAGGTCACTTAATTCTAAACACATTTTGTTCAACAAGTGTTTAGAAATTTGTTACCGTTCTGGAGATATATGAGAAAGAAGGTTTTAGGGGCCGATCCCTTATCTCCTTTTAGGGGCCGTTTAACGAAATTTTGAAGGTTACATATTGTTAAGAACATCATTTTGAACAACTTTTCTTCTATACTGCATTTCAAAATATTTTTGCTTTCTGAGATATGGGTGATCCAAATTTTGGACTTTCGGCCCCTAAAAACCCTTAATTACGTAACACATGATAAAATCATTACATTGCTTGGATACATAACTGTGAGATAAACATATTTGCTTCTATAACCTTTCACAAAATATCTCTCAGTAAAGAAATACAGATAAAAGACTTTAGAGCCCTTTGGTCCCCCAATTTAAGGGGCCAGCCCCTTTTTCTTGATATCAAATGAAAGGTCTTGTAAATAAAAACTTTTTTTCTATTACATGTTTTAACAAAATATTTTTCAGAAAAGAGATAAACAAAGAAAACCAGAAAAAATTACGACGTTTTTTAAATCTCAATTTTCGGGTCCAGGCGAGCTTCGACGCCTTTTAAACCAGACAACTATAAATGCCTTTAGACACATCTACAATCTTTGGTCTACCATCCCTGAAAATTTGAATTCAATATCTCTGTTCGTTTAGGAGGAGATAACAGGACAATCAGACCCTCTGAAAATCGCTAAAACGTCAATATCTCACGAACGGAAATGACGTCATTAAAATAAAAAAATATATATCAAGCTTTCATCATTATATACAAGATCTGAAAATTTCACGAAAATCGGTTGAGTCGTTTTTAAGAAACCGCTTGTACAAAAAAGCGTAAGAAAAAAAAATAATAAAAGGGAAAAAGAAACAAAGCAATAACAATAAGGTCTTCCGTTGGAAACGGAAGACCTTAACTAGATGCGATCTCGTTGCGAGCAACGAGTGGGTCTTCCGTCCAATTTTTCAGCAGATGCAATGAAATGAGATTTTTGACTGAGATTTAAATCTGTTTGATTTCATGTTAACTCGATTTAAATGAGATTGAAATTTCGAAAATCCTATAATTTAATCCGAAGATTTTGAACAAGATGTCATCCAATCAAACGCAGAATTGCAAGCATCATGTTTAAAATTAGTCTGAGGTCATTTTAACACGATTTGAATAAGCTTAAAAGTTTTAAAAAAATTAAATTTCATTAAATCAATTCAAGAAAGATTTCATCAGACGCAGAATCGCAAGCGCAACTTAGATATAATGTTTTAAAATTAGTCTGAAGTCATTTTAACACAATTTAAATGATTTTAAAGTTTAAAAAAAAATTTAAATTTCATCCTATAAATTCGAGAAAGATGTCATCAGACGTAGAATCGCAAGCGCAACTTAGATATCCTGTTTTTAAATTAGTCTGAGGTCATTTTAACACGATTTAAATGAGTTTAAAAATTTTGAAAAATTTAAACTTCATTTAATCAATTCGAGAAAGATATCATCAGACGCAGAATCGCAAGCGCAACTTACATATCATGTTTTAAAATTAGTCTGAGGTCATTTTGACACGATTTAAATGAGTTTAAAAATTTTGAAAAATTTATCGAGAATCGAGAAAGATGCCATCAGATGTCATCAGACGCAGAATCACAAGCGCAACTTAGATATCATGTTTTAAAATTAGTGTAAGATCATTTTAACACAATTTAAATGAGTTTAAAAATTTTCAAAAAATTTAAATTTCATCCAATCAATTCGAAAAAGATATCATCAGACGCAGAATCGCAAGCGCAACATATATATCATGTTTTGAAATTAGTTTGAGGTCATTTTAACACGATTTAAATGAGTTTAAAAATTTTGAAAATTTAAATTTCATTCAATCAATTTAAAAAAAGATTTCATCAGACGCAGAATTGCAAGCTCAACTTAAATATCCTGTTTTAAAATTAGTCTGAGGTCATTATAACACGATTTAAATGAGTTTAAAAAAATTGAAAAATTGAAATTTCATCTAATCAATTCGAGAAAGATGTCATCAGACGTAGAATCGCAAGCGCAACTTAGATATCAAGTTTTAAAATTAGTTTGAGGTCATTTTAACACGATTTAAATGAGTTTAAACTTTTTAAAAAATTTAAATTTCATCCAATCAATTCGAGAAAGATGTCATCAGATGCAGAATCGCAAGCGCAACTAAGATATCATGATTTGAAATTAGTTTGAGGTCATTTTAACACGATTTAAATGAGTTTAAACTTTTTAAAAAATTTAAACTTCATCCAATTAATTTGAGAAAGATGTCATCATACGCAGAATCGCAAGCGCAACTTAGATATAATGTTTTAAAATTAATCTGAGATCATTTTAACACGATTTAAATGAGTTTTAAAAAAATGGAAAAATTTAAATTTCACTCAATCAATTCGAGAAAGATGTCATCAGACACAGAATCGCAAGCGCAACTTAGATATCATGTTTAAAAATTAGTTTGAGGGTATTTTAACATGATTTAAAAGAGTTTAAACTTTTTGAAAAATTTAAATTTCACCGAATCAATTCGAGAAAGATGTCATCAGACGCAGAATCGCAAGCGCAACTTAGATATCATGTTTTAAAATTAGTCTGAGGTCATTTTAACACGATTTAAATGAGTTTAAAATTTTTGAAAAATTTAAATTTCATCCAATCAATTTGAGAAAGATGTCATCAGACGCAGAATCACAAGCGCAACTTAGATATCATGTTTTAAAATTAGTTTGAGGTCATTTTAACACGATTTGTATGAGATTAAATTGTTTAAAAAAATTAAATTTCATCATATCGATTCGAGTAAGATGTCACCAGACGCAGAATCTATCATTCTTTAAATTTTCAGTATTATATTTTTCATCGTATTTAAGGAAATCCGTTGATTAAAGAAAATCCATTGCAAATGGTTGACCTATATTTTGATCCGAGCTAGCTTCCGTTCTCGGAACTTCCGGACAACAATTTTTCCTGGAGCGACTAAACTAGCATGTCCTCTATCATTCCTGAAGATTTCAGCTTTCTATCTTCATTCCCTTCTGAGGAGATGCGTGGACAAAAGTCACGAAAAAATAACATAATGGCGGATAGGTCCAAACCGGAAGTGATTTTTACAAAATACAAAATAGGGTACAAACTTCAAATGAAGATTGATCGATGCTGGAAATTTGACTAAAATCGGACGACCCATCTCCGAGAAATCTTCTGCACAAAAATTGTAAAGAAAAAAAAGGAAAAAAAATAATAAAAGTGAAAAAGAAACAATAGAATAATAGAAGGGTCTTCCGCTGAGACGGAAGACCCTAATAAAATTGAAAAAAGAAACAATAGAATAATAGAAGGGTCTTCCGCTGAAGACGGAAGACCCTAACTACATCGTTTCAGTTTGTACAAGAATCTTGTACATCGAGCGTTGACAGAGGTCAGAGACGTATATATAGCACAACCTATGGTGAGAGAATGCTGATGGCCAGCCCCCC
>WFKH01011801.1:13695747-13720059 GCA_016163765.1 Magallana hongkongensis
AACACAGGCCCTTTGCCCAGTTGTTGCTTGCTTCACACACTCAAAACGCTATTTAAGATCACGAAGCAGTCTTTACTTCAGTTGACTTTTTCCCGTATTTTATCAACTAACAATGCGATCTCGGGCAATTTTATTTTCCCGCGTTTCGATAGCAATAGCGGGAAAATGTTGTATTAACGACTACATGTTTATAAGTTATATGCATTGTATTGGTTAGAAATTGACCAATAGAAAATGTTTTCAGTGGTAGCAAAGAACTGGTTTTTTGAGGGTTGATCACTTCTAGCCGCCGTTTCAAGCGAGTGTCATCAAAATGGACGCGGACGACATTCAAAGGCAAATAAACCTGACAATTAAAGAAGCAAACAACAAAATATTGAGCCAATTCTCGAGTATTTTGGACAGTCGTTTGTCTTCAGTGCAGAGAAATATTAACGAAAACGAGAAAGTGATTGCAGAGAGGCAAGAAGCTAAAATAGAACAAGTCTTTGCAGATGGATATAAGTTCAAAAAACGCGGGAATGACGAGCAGTACAAACAAAGCGAAAGTGATTGCAATCAAAGTACTGATAGGCGGAAGCATGATTGCAGGTTGTCAATGTCATAATGTTATTATAACTATTTTCTCCTTAAGAATAAGTTTGATAACAGAAAACACTATTCTAATATGTCAATAAAGGTATATACGTGTAGTTAATGTGGAAATACTCAGTTACTGCACCAGATTAGTCTGGATCATGCCTTAAATAAAGATTAAATGAGAAAAGCAATTTAAACATCAACATATTTATTTTGTTAAGTACATTCGTATAACCAGTTGATACTGATATGCAAGCTGATATTACAAGTAAACATTTTCATTTATTATGTAGACTTATTAAAAATGTTCATTTTGACATCAAAATGATGAAAGAATATTATAGCATTAGAATTTAGTAAACTGAACTTCTGAAACTGCAGTATTTTATTCTTTACAATATTGTTTCACCAAAATATAGAGGTTACATTTTATATTTTTGTACATCACTTGATTACAGTATTTTACACAATCAAGTAGTCTGTGTGTCACTTTGCTCACCTGAGAAGCAATAGCCATTGTGAAATCAGCTTTATAGAATAATACACAAAATATCTGGACAATGTTTAGTAAAAAAGTAATAAATAAAGAGATTTTCAAGTTTTCTTAATATATTCTCAAGTTTAACAGTAACAGGATGATTTCAAAGTCATTTTATATGTGGCGAATTGCAGACCTCTAAATGATCCTCAGATTGCAGTTCATACATTTTGTTGGCAAATGTTTAAACTTGGAAAGAATGTATTTACTAACTGTACTGTACACCAAACATATTTTACACAGATCAAACATGTATGCAAATGTTGAGAATTACAATACAATGTAAAAGCCCAGTAATTTATGAATAGCTATAGATTGATATTCAATAATGTACAAATTGTGTGTCCTTTACAATTGCTCCATGTTGTACTGTCAAATCACAGGTCTCTAATAATGAAGGCATTTGAACTTTTAAGTATTTATTTTAATACTAATGGAATCTTAATGAGAACTTCCCCATGACAGAACATAGACTTCCAAAGAATCCTTTTATAGCTGCATGCCGTAAATGTGTTTTTGGAAAGCGTGTAATCCTGGTGTGTGCCAAATGTGGCAACAACAATTTCAATTCACTAGTGTTGTCTTGCATCCATTATACCAATGGCAACTGTCTTTTTCAGCAAGATGTTCTAAAATGTGTTGATGAAAAATAAATAATGGATATGTTATCAAGCAATATTTCATTACAATATACTTGACCTCAAATAAAGAAAACATGGATTTAAAAATGAAATTAATTTATAAAATATTTTGAATTTATGTGTGTTTTTCCTCAAATAATTTATTTTCAAAAGTATACATGTATTTTGCAAATAAAGGATGAAATATATAAGAAGATCACACGATATTGATTATCAATATTTGTAAGGTTCTTTTGGTATATTACATATAATTAATGGAAAATGAAGTGACCGAACTGTAAATGAAAGTTTAATTCCCCCCCCCCCCCAATTTCTTCAGTTTATAACTGCATTTAGAACAAGAATATTTACTATATTATTAAAGATATGACAACAAGATATCTGTGAGTCAATGCTCACTAGTGATACCCCTGCTCTGATGTGTATACAAAAAAGCATAGTTAACATTACATGTAACGGGATGTTGACATCAAATATTTTGGAAAATGAATCCTACCGTATGGCATGCCTAAACAAAGAGTGAGTTAAAATTTTAAGCATCTGCCATTGTTGCTGAGATATCTTTGACAAAATTTGTGTTATAGACAAACAGACACACAAGGGTAAAACAATATTCCCCTCTCCTTCCGAGCATGGGTATAATTTGTTCATACCTAAACAAGAAAACCACTGGGAATATCATAATTAAATCTAGTTGTATTTACTAACCTTGAAAATGGTGTTAAGGCCATTAAGATGAGGAATCCAGCATATTTTAGATGTCCTGCTTCCATTTAGAAGTTGCAAACGTGCAATGCTTGTCCCTCTTGAAAAGTGCTGAACTGGGAATCCACAACCGCATTTATAGCATCCGTCTTTTTCTTTGTTTTACTTGAATTTTGTTGTGCGCCTAAATTAGCAACTCTTCCCTTCACCAGAGATGAAGAATGATGTTGGGCTCTCATTGTATTCTCTTGTCAGTTAATGTAATTCAGTTTCTTGTCATTCATCTGAAAAAACATACAAATAGAACATATAGATATATGTTAGGTCATTATCTATAATCAGTGTCAGGTATATAATTGAGTCTTTTTGGAATTGCAATTAATCATGAACATGGTAGATCAAAGACATACCGGTATATAGTCCAAGTTCTCATGAATTGAAAATTTTTTAACATGTTTAAAAAAATTAAATACATGCAGTCATCAAAATCATCATATACATTATGATGTAAAGAAATTTCCATAGGAAATTTTAGTCACTTTCATTATAAAGTAATGATAATGTAATTCTGAGATACAAGTTAATACAGTAGGTAAAAGGGTAAATCGTGTGATTTTTTTTAAACGTTCAATTAAATATCTTTATAATAGCATATCTGGAATATTTATTATATCAACCAATCAATTGGGTCTGGTATGAAACTTAAAAGCTATATTCTGATATATTTATAGAGAAAATCCATTTGCATTATTCATGAGTCATTTTAAAACCAAGCTGAATATTGTAAATTTCTGTAAGCAAAATGAATGAACCTTATATCATACAGTGCAGTACGTAACGTATTATGAAATCACCATATGAACATAGATCTGCAAAGATGTCACAAAATATTAAAGGTTAAAAAAAAGTATAACGTTATCTTCCGTTATATGCGATTCCATCGTGCTAAATCTTAATCTTTAAAGACATCCTATACGCCTCGCCTTGTACAGTATTCGTAACTATAGACCGACATTATTTCATAATTATCGATGAATGCCTAACACAACAATATAAATTCTTTCATAAAATTCATGTACTTATCCGAGATTTCTCTTATTCTAACCCCTGCTTTTATACTGTGACATGTCTCCCCCGCACGTCACAATATACAAGCGGGGATTAGAGTCAGAGGAATTTCGGATTAAGAATGTACCAGCTCCTCGATCAAAAAAAAAACACGTTATCACCATTATTTGAACATGAAAATCTATAATGATGAGGCAAACGTTTACACAATGAGAAATAACACATTAGTTATCCAGCTAACTTACCTTACGTATGTCGAAGATGGACAGTCACCAGTTCAGGCAGTTGTTCTCAACGTGGGTTTGTTGACAAAAATTTTACATCGCATATGCAGTATTGTCTGAGATTACTACGCGAAACATTAGTGTGTTTACAAATAATCTATAGGCATGGTTTCATTCTAATAATCTTTTTTAATAGAATTATACACACCGCTGTTCTTTAAAAAACATTCATTACCTGTTTCCCTATTATATTTTCCTTCTGTACTCATAAACACGCAATTTCAAATTGAACTATTTTTTCCCTTGCAATTTCATCTACAGGCATCTGACTCCGTGCTTATCCTTTGTTTATGTCGCATACCATTGCAAGAGTTATCGTTTGTTTCTGTACTATCAAAAACGTAAACTCATAGATCTACCACTTGCTATCTTTTGCTATCTTTGCTATTAGGCATTTTCAATGGATAATTAAAAAACGATAAAGTAAAAATTTAGACACATACCAGAAGAGTTCTTTTATCAAAAACGATGTTTAAACGGGGGTCGAACGGCCGGGGGGGGGGGGGGGGGGGGAGAGAGTTGTATGTCCTTAGTTTAAATAACATCCGATAGATTTACCATCAAAAAGGGCAGGAATTTGACCTTTGACGTAGAAGGTCGTGAAAGCAATTGCAATAGGCGCTTCCGCCTAAAAATTAAGGAGGCGAATGAAGAAATGGAAGAGAACCGAATCCAGGAAGCGAGACAGAAGTTATCTGAAGGTTATGACTTAATATAACGGAGACAACAACTCATAAAATTAGCAGATTCTTCAGCCGCGGGGTGGAGAGCAGTAGACGAGTATGTAAAAAACCCAATCGCTTCAGACTCGGAAGACGAAAAGCGAATTTTCAAAGCACAAACATGAGCCGATAGAAAAGGCAAGGACGAACGCATAAAGAGACGGAGAGATATACGAAAAAAAATTAAGGCCCTATCCGTCCACTACTTCCAACGACGCAAAAACATCTAATGTAACAACGGGTGTATGGAGATCCGGACAGTGCTACAGATGTCATAAGAAAAGACACTGGAGAAAAGATTGCACAGAGAAGATAGATGAAAAGATAATTAAAATTATGTGCGTTATGGGTTTTCATACGTACTCGAATAGGTTTCGGGTCACGTGATCAGGTAATATAAATAGTAGGACCATGCGATGGCGTGGCACTCTAAGCTCGCTCGCTAGTTGCGATTTAAGGGTAAAATGGCTGATGACATGGAAAGTGTTGATTTTGGCCTGACATATGGTTGTTAATATGTGTTTTTGTGTAAAATAGATACGCTAGCGAGCAGCGTACCTATGAAATACTTGTTGTTTTTATTTATTTAGCACTTTATTATTTTATATTCGGACGAACGTAGTGAGGGAGAATATATTAAGTAGATTTGCATTTGCATGTTCAGAGAGTAATCAGTCGAGTGAAACGGAGATAAAGACAGGTAAATCGCCGGTAGGTAGACTGAGAAGTAATCTGGGTCAGTGGCGTTCGATTGAAGCGAGCAGGTATGTGTTGAGTGTTATTGAATTTGGCTACAGTTTTCCGTTATTTACTACTCCAAGTTCTGTAGAGATTAAAATCAACAAATCTGCTATAGACAATGAAAGGTTTGGGTCGTCAGAGATAGAAAAGTTGGTAAAAAAGGGTTGTGTGCAGGTTGTTATAAAAAAAACCTAAAGTGGTCAATCCATGTGCCACACATAGTGAAGGTTGGTAGTAAGAAAAAAGCTTTGCAAGACATTGCCAAATCAGTGCATAGTCTGTGTGATGAGAAAAATATTCATTTGAATTGTATATGGTTGTCAAGAGCGCAAAATACAAAAGCAGACACTCTGAGCAGAATGAGCGATTGTGACGACTGGTCAATTAAACAGGTAGTATATGAATATTTTGATGAAGCATGGGGCAAGCATACATGTGACAGATTTGCTTCTAGCTATAACAATAAGTGTGAAGTTTTAAATTCAAAATACGACAGTGCGGAGACCAGTGGAATTGACGCATTTGCGCAGGTATGGTCAAATAGTGTTAACTGGGTTGTACTACCACCTGGTTGCTACCAAAAAGGGTTAGAAAAATTGAACAGAAAAAATGTAAATGTACTTTAGTATTACCAGAATGGAAATCTGCCCCGTTTTGGCCTATGTTGGTCAACAAGGAGGGTAGTTTTAAATGGTATGCGAGAAGTGTAGTTAAAAATGTAGATGCTGTATGCAGAGGAAAGGAAAATAATGGAATATTTGGAAAAATAGGATTTTTGTTTAATATGCTTTTCCTAAAAATTGAATTTTGATTTTGCAGGACTAGGATTAGACGAGAGAGTACGGAATGTAGCACTGGACAGTGGAGTTGAACCTTATTTGGACGACCTTTGCCCCTACATGAGTGTTCTTATTCTATCAAGTAAAAATGACAACACCAATAGGACATATTTCAACTCTTTCAAAAGATAGGAAAATTTTATAAAGTCACAAGGACACAGTGCTCTACCGGCAAATCCGATACATGTTGCGTTATATCTTTTAGAAAATGTTGCAACTCATCATCCTGTAAATTCGGCTGTGTATGCTATTAAGGTAATGATCCATACCCCACTACATAAAAAAATACCTACAGAATTTTTTCAAATTTCTCAAACATGTATTTGGGGATATATCCTTATCAAATTTTACCCAGTTAACTGGTCCATCGGTATTATAATAGCTAGGGCCGTTGCTAAAAATAGAACCAATTACGAAAAATGGTGCTTTTTCATACATTAAGAATATTAGCCTCAGCCTGAAATTTGACTTTTAGAAAATCATTTTTGACTAATATCTTATGTAAAATGAATGAATTTATTTTTTAAAACAAATACTTTAATGTTACACATGCTTATTTATTAAAAAATAGATAAATTTGTTTACAAATGAGATAAAATTAAACAAATTTTCAAAGAGAATTTAATTTTTTATCATTTTATTTACCTACAGAATTCTCTAAAATAGTGATAATGTTTACCCCTCACGGCCCTTAATCAATAAAAAATAAAATTACCCAAAGGACCGGCCTTTTTAGAATCACAATTAGCGTATTTTTGGTAAAATTCATTAAAATATATATTTGGAAAAAAGTTCCGTAAAAATAAAATTTTGCATAGTTTTATCATTTCATCTCTTTAAAAAGTATATTTAGCTTTTTGTTAAATAGAAAACATTATTTGAACAAACCGTTTATCAATCTGTATTATATAAATCGCAAAAGATGGGTTTTTTTGAATATCGGTAAGTATTATGGATCGAGATTGGTATTTAGAAATTGCAGTCACATACGCGGAAAACGCTAATTACCTGATATGCTTTCAAGACAAAACCTATATTCAACCTGGCCCCTACAAAGCCCCGATCTTAATGTTATAGAAAATGTGTGGAAAGTTCTGAAAGCTCGAGTGCAAAGGCGAGTAAATGAAATCCGAACTGCCAATGACTTGAAACAAGTTGTTCTTGACACTTGGAGTAGGCTCCCTTTGGTGTATATTCGCAGCCTTTACCAGAGTTTACCGAGGAGAATTCGGACTGTATTGTGTTCTCGAGGACATATAACAAAGTACTAATGAAGGTAGGCACGTGATTTAAATTTTATTTACTTAAAAACTCGTAACAATATTTTCACATAGGCGATTGTTTTGACGTAACGGCGGTCATTTTGCGAACTCATTTATGGCACGCGACTGTACAGTGACCATCACTTCCAGCCGGTCAGTTCTTTTGCGGATAAATAATGATGGGATTTCCTAGCGAGGTGTCAAATTTTGCAAGATGGCATCTGCTGAAGTTGCCAACCTTCTTCTCTTTTTATACCAGTGGTAAATACATATTTTATACATAGCTTATTTCATGTTAATTGTAAATTTTTTTAGTGTAGCATACATCAACATATAATTTAAAAAATAAATAATGAAAAAAATAACTCGGGAATGTGGGGGTAAATATTGGGGGGGAGGGGGGGTCCCGTCCCCAAGCACCTGTGTCCAAGGTCAGATTTTTCAACTCGCATGTTGCAAAAGATATATAGTAGAGTTCTTAAACTTTATTTCTTCAAAATCTGACAAAAACAACACCAGAAAACCTTTTAAATATAAGTCTTGTATTCAATGAATAAGTAGGGGAAAAGGACAAAATTGACATACTTTCAGCGCTTGAGCTTACATTAATTTATCAATATTTTACAGTTTAGTCTATAAACAAAATATGAAAATATATATCTACTGTTTTCCTTACTCAAGCGATAGCAATGTTTATAACGAATAATTTGACTTATCGAAGATCGATGCTTTGATCAGAATGTGCTCAAATCCAAGGACGATAACTCGTAAAAGACTGATCTATCAAAAATTGCAACGAAGATAATTTTGAAAATTTACTATTACTATCAACTAAATCTAAAACTCTTGATGACACATTTCTATATTCAGCCTCCCGTACACTATACCATGTATACGCTAAGTCAACATAAACGCAAATCAGTGGGACCCGCGTTATACTACATACGGGCTACGAATATGTCTGCGAACTCGCGACAAAACAAACCGAACTTACGTTAGTATGCAACACATGGGACACCGATTGCGATTCACTTACGAGACTCTTCTTCTACAATACTACTATATTTTCTTTGAACGTGTTTCTTTCCGCACAATTTCAGATTATATAGCATTTGTTCACTCAATAGGCGTTGGTAATATTCCTCACAAACGTCGTTTGACCTTCACCTTTCACAGAGAGTTGATAACTCCTACGAAGAATAGTTCGAACCCAAACCAGGGACAAACAAGTATACAATTATATTTACGTCCCTGCACTAACACAGTTAACTAAATCAATTTCAAAAAAGGTATGAAATCATCGTATTTCGACGACCAAAGACACATAACGTCTTGTTTACATTTCTTTTAACTTTAGTTTGAACTTTTTACTAGACCGCGGGAAGAAAAATTTCCGGAATTTTTTTTTAACCTCGATATCTTTGCAATGCATTGTCCGATTTTGAAACGGATTTCAGATTTGAACTCGGCATGATATTGTTGAGGTAGATAACAACGCAAAAAAAATGTTTGCTTCTATAATTGATAACAAAATTTTGCTCAATAAAGAGTTATAATAAAAAAAAATTAGAGCCCTCCTGGCCCCTATTTGAAGAGGTCAGCCCCTTTTTCTTGATATCAATTAAAAGGTATCTTAACTGTAAACATATTTTGTTCAACAAGTGTTCAGAAATTGTTAACCGCTATAGAAATATCTGAACAAATGTGTTTTAGGGGCCGACCCTTAAACTCCTTAATGGGACCATCAACAAAATTTTTTTTAGGTAGCATCTTGTTAAAAACATTATTCTGAGCAACTTTTGTTCTACAATGTTTTTCAAAATATTTCTCCTTTTCTAGATATTAATGATCAAAGTTTGGGACTTCTGGCCCCTTCAAACCCCTAATTACGTAACATATGATAAAATTATGGTACGATATAGATATATAACTGTACAATGAACATTTCTGCATCTATAATTGATAACAAATTATTGCTCAGTAAAGTGTTATAATAAAACGACTTTATAGCCCCCCTGGCCCTTAATTTGAGAGGCCAGCCCCTTTTTATTGATATCAAATGAAAGGACTTGTAAATATAAACAACTTTTGCTCTACATGTTTTATCAAAATATGTACAGGTTTAAAAACCTGTTTAAAAAGAGTTTAAAGCCCTCTAGGTCCCTAATTTGAGGGGCCAGCACCTTTTTCTTGGTATCAAATGAAAGGTCATTTAATATTAGAATATAAGACATTTTGTTCAAAAAGTATTTAGAAATTCGTTACCGTTCTTTAGATATCTGAGAAAGATCGTTTTAGGGGCCGGTCCCTTATATCCTTATTGGGCCCGCTGAACAAAATTTTAAAGGTTGCATATTGTTAAATACATCATTTTGAGCATCTCTTCTTCTATACTGCATTTCAAAATATGTTTTTCTTTTTGAGTTATAGGTGATTAAAGTTTTGGACTTTTGACCCGTAAAAACCCATAATTACGTAACACATGAGAAAATCATAATACTGTTAGGCTACATAACTGTAAGATAAACATATTTGCTTCTATAATTTATAACAAAATATCCCCCAGTAAAGGATTATAGATAAAAATCTGTAGAGCCCTCTAGGTCCCTAATTTGAGGGGCCAGCCCCCTTTTCTTGGTATCAAATGAAAGGTCATTTAATATTTAAGACATGTTGTTCAACAAGTATTTCAAAATTCGTTAACGTTCTTTAGATATCTGAGAAAGAACGTATTATGGGCCGGTCCCTTATCTCCATATTGGGGCCGCTGAACAAAATTTTGAAGGTTGCATATTGTTAAGTACATCATTTTGAGCATCTCTTCTTCTATACTGCATTTCAAAATATTTTTCCTTTTTGAGTTGTAGGTGATCAAAGTTGTGGACTTTTGACCCGTAAAAACCCATAATTACGTAACACATGAGAAAATCATAATACTGTTAGGCTACATAACTGTAAGATAAACATATTTGCTTCTATAATTTATTACAGAATATCCCTCAGTAAAGAGTAAAAGATAAAAGACTTTAGAGCCCTCTAGGTTCCTAATTTGAGGGGCCAGCCCCTTTTTTCTTGGTATCAAATGAAAGGTCATTTAATATTTAAGACATTTTGTTCAACAAGTGTTTAGAAATTCGTTACCGTTCTTGAGATATTTGAGAAAGAACGTTTAAGGGGCCTGTCACTTATCTCCTTATTGGGGCCGCTGAACAAAATTTTGAAGGTTGCATATTGTTAAATACATCATTTTGAGCATCTCTTCTTCTATACTGCATTTCAAAATATTTTTCCTTTTTGAGTTATAGGTGATCAAAGTTTTGGACTTTTGACCCGTAAAAACCCATAATTACGTAACACATGAGAAAATCATAATACTGTTAGGCTACATAACTGTAAGATAAACATATTTGCTTCTATATTTTATTACAAAATATACCTCAGTAAAGGATTATAGATAAAAGACTTTAGAGCCCTCTAGCTCCCTAATTTGAGGGGCCAGTCCCTTTTTCTTGGTATCAAATGAAAGGTCTTGTAAATCTTAACTTTTTTTTGCATTACATGTTTTAACAAAATATTTTCAAGAAAAGAGATAAACAAAGAAAACCTCGAAAAATGATGACTTTTTTAAATCTCAATTTTCGGGTCCAGGCGAGCTTCAGCGCCTTTTTAGTCAGACAAAAATTAATGCCTAAAGACACATCTTTAATCTTTCGTCTACAATCCCTGAAAGTTTGAACTCAATATCTTAAATCGTTAAGGAGAAGATCCCAGGACAAGCCGACCCTCTGAAAATCGCTAAAACGTCGATATCTCAAAAACGGAAATGATGTCATCCAAAAAAAAAAAATGCATGTAAAGTTTGCATCAGTATCTATCGTATCTGAAAATTTGATGAAAATGAGTCGGGTTGTTTTTGAGAAATCGCGTGCACAAAATTTGTTGGGAAAAAAAATAATGAAGAAGAAACAGAACGAAAACAATAAGGTCTTCCGTTGGAAACGGAAGACCTTAATAATTATAGGGAAAAAGAAACCGTACGAAAACAATAAGGTCTTCCGTTGGAAACGGAAGACCTTAATAATAATATAGAAGAATGAGAAACAGTAGAAAAACAGTAAGGTCTTCCGCTGATCGAACACACCTATTAAGAAAGACAAAGGAACTAAAGGTAGTAAAGATAAAGGATTATGGAAAGAAATATGATTTTTTTTTAGGAATCATTGATAGACTATGATGACTTTCCATGTTTAGTTAAAAAAACCAGCTGAGAATGCAACATCGGATGGCAAAAATGTCTTGCAAAATTTGTCATGACAAGGCTACAGCTGACAAATCTTGTTTAATGTTACATTAAACAAATGCATTTAGGAAAGACATTTTACGTTTTCATTTGAAAAGTCAACTAA
Source organism: Magallana hongkongensis (assembly GCA_016163765.1). Lineage (NCBI taxonomy): Eukaryota > Metazoa > Mollusca > Bivalvia > Ostreida > Ostreidae > Magallana > Magallana hongkongensis. The sequence goes on from WFKH01011801.1 coordinate 13,707,533, forward strand.
TTAATTATAGCAAGAATACTAATAAAAGACATTCTTTTAGTAATACAGAACTGTAGTTTTCAAGTTGACAATATTTGGTCTTTAATATTGAAGATTTTTCGAAAAAGTGCAGTTCAAACAAGTCAATGTCTTGGTTACTTGTCCGAATGGACAAGTAGGAAAAAAGTTAATGTAGAGCCCTGGATCACTTGAGTCTCTCGGGTAATCAATTGCCATTGGTTGTACATTGTCCGTTAACAATTTTACATTAGGCTATAGTACTCAGATGACCGTCAAGGCCTGTGGGCCTCTTTTGTAAAACTTGGTAGGTAAGGTATTTACGACAATGTGTAGATGTGGATATTACCAGGAAATTCCGATTCCATAATTTTTGTTTGAATTTCGGCACTTTTGAACATGTTTAATATAGTAATAAACAGTTTGTGAGCGCATCTCCTCTTAAACCGCTGTATGGAATTTATTGAAACTTTGTAGGTATTTAGGAAACAATGTCTAGATGTACAATTTACAAGGAAATATTGATTACATTATTTATTTTTTTTGGAAATTTCGGCCTATATGAACTTTGAAGTTTGGTCATATATTGAATATAATAATGAACAGTTTGGTAGCGCAACTCCTCGTTAACCGTTGCATAGATTTAAATGAAACTTTGTAGGCATTTAGTACACAATGTAGATGAACATATATGAAATTCCGATTCCATTATTTTTCTGGGAATATTGGCCCTTTTGAACTAAGGCCTTTTTGCGTTGTTAAAGACAAAGGAATAAATATGCATATTTGCAGGAAGTTTTAAGCTGCTAATTTTGTGCGAGTTATGCCCTTTATCAAATTATATTGTGTATTTAATGCACACATTGCCATTCATTATGTGTAGCATTGTCAAATAAGGGGGGAGGGGTGGATTAGGGGTATGTGAGCTTGCTCACTTTTCTTTCATTACAATAAAAATAGATCTAAGCTATCAATATTATTTAGTATTTGTCAATGTTATTCACTTTTGTTCCGAAAAAATCAAACTTATTGTAGAATTTCTATATTTCAATATACAAAAAAGGAGCAGCTGACATATATTAAGGGATATGATCCCTTTACAAATCATGTCCAGTTTGGATATATCAATGTAAAAGTTTTTGTTTCCTTGTAAAAAGAGAGCTAAATGATTTATCCGCTTTTGATTTTTAGGTTACCTGAGTCACTCAGGTGACCTATTGCTATTGGTCTTCGTCCGTCGTCGTGCGTCGTCCGTTAACAATTTTACATTTTTAATTTCTTCTTCAAAACTACAAGGCCAAATGTTACCATGTTTTGTTTCAAGCATCTCTAGGAATAAGAGGAATATAAATTGTGAAATTTATGACCATACCACCCCCAGGGTCTCATGGGCGGGGCTGAATAAGCAAAAAAAATCTAAATCTTCAACAATCTTCTTTTCTACTTCCACACATGTTGAACAAAATAAATATATGCATGGTTATGCTGTCCAGGAGACCCTCTACCAAAATTATGAAATTCATGGCTCCTGGGTCAGGGAATCAGGCTCTAGGGTGGGCCCAATATAGCCATATAGTGAAATGTATTAAATCTTTAAAAATCTTGTTCTTTACTCATACACATGTTTGAAAAAAGACTGAATGCATGGTTATGATCTCCATGAAGCCCTCTACCAAATTTGTGAAATTAATGGCCCCTGGATTAGGGGTTCAGGCTCTAGGGCGGAGCCAATATGGCCATATAGTAAAATTGTATAAAATCTTATAAAATCTTCTCTACCCACGTATATGTTTGAGATAACTGAATGCATGAATCTGATGTTCATGAAGCCCTCTACCAAAATTTTGAAATTCATGGCTCCTGTGTCAGGGGTTCAGGCCTTAGGGTGGGGCCATTATTGTCATAGTGAAAATGTATTAAATCTTGGAAAATATTCTCAACTGCTACAGTAGTGGAAGATAACCTGAATGCATGAATCTGATGTTCATGAAGCCCTCCACCAAAATTTCAAAATGCATGGCTCCTGGGTCAGGGTGTGTATGCACTTGGGCGGGGCCAATATTGTCATATATTGAAAATCTATTTAATCTTAGAACATCTTCTCTACATCAACAGCAAAGGGAGATAACCTGAATGCATGGTTATGATATTAATGAAGCCTTCTACCTAAATTGTGAAGTTCATGACCCTGGGTCAGGGGTTTTTTGACCCTTGGGTAGGGCCAATATGGGCACGTAGTAAAAATGTATTGAATTTTCTTCTGTACTTTCACTTTTGTTGTGCATTGTTATTATGTGGATGATGTCCTGTTCTTGTTAAATTCGCTGCCAATTGGGGTAGGGGTTGAGGGGGTTTTTTATTTGGGGGGGGGGGGGGGGGGACAAATATGGCTGTATTGTGAACATGTATTTATTTTAAGGTCACTTGAATCACTCGGGTAATCTATTACCGTTTGTTGTCCGTTATCAATTTTACAATTTTAAATTCATCTTCAAATCCACAAGGTAAACTGTCACGTGGCCATATTAAATTAAACGTGTTCTTTTTCAAACATCAAATAATAAAAGGCAGGAATAACAGTCAGAGGAGTTTGGATTATGATTTAGACTCCTATATGAAGCTTAAAATGCAAAAATGAGACCCTCTGACAGGTCAATCTAAGGGCTATAGTATTCAGGTGAACGTCAAGGCCTGTAGGCCTCTTGTTAACATGCCAGTGGGTATAAATTATAAGGTAAAGAACCATTGTTCGTTATATTTAAAAGCAATCGATTGACACGATACATTATATTAAAGATTCGTTTGAATTAAAAATTTTAAAATTATTTAAATATTTAAGGTCAGACGACATGTTCCTCGAGCAACTTTTTTGTATCTCCTCGTAATAAAGAGTTCTAATAAAAATAATCCGGATTCTCACCCCTTTCTGTGCTCTTCTATGATTGGAGATAAAATTGTAATTTGTTTATGTAAAAAGTCCCAGTAAAACTGGAAAATGTTATATAAAATTGAGGAACGTGTCGTCTGACCTTAAGTCGTTTGGGGTTGCCCGTAGCCACTTTATGCTATACATAATGTGATTACACTGATTAAACTATCCAACAATTATAATTATCATCATGGATAATATTTTAATTTTCAATTACATTGTAAATGAATGCCATAATGCGAATAGCCTTTAAGTTAACATGAAATTTTCACATTGTTCTATTTATCCCATGAATTTAATCTGCATGCTACAGTTCGTAAGGATGGTCTTGATCACGACTCTTATTAAGTTGGAATATGCGAGGGTTGTCCCAAAATAGCGTAGACAAGTGGCGTTATTCAGTAAATCGAAGACACTGGAAGATGAAACTTGTGCAACAAAGGGTTCAAGTAATTTGCACTTAATTATATGTTGACATCAAATATTGTATGAGATTAAATGAGTAAAATGAAAGCATACTAGATCATAAATTCGACATGCGACGCAATGTCAAAAACAAAAAGTTAAAGATAAGGCATGTTCTTTTTACGACATTTTATTTTATCTCATATTGCACTTCAAAGAAGCAATCAATGAACATTCTAAAGTTTCTAAACGAGATGAAATGTGTAATCCATAGTTGACATTCAGCATTGTTCTGCACAAAGGAGTCAAACTATGGTTTTTAGATGTTTCTTTCATCATTAGAAAATGGCGATTAATGCATTGTTGTTAGATATAAAAAAAAAGTAATGATCAGAATTGACTATTTATGTGTAATAAATTAGACAGATCAATATATAAATTAGAATAAAGTTAACTTTTAAAAAAAACATCGGTACCCTTCTATAAATCTTTTTTTAAATGAAAACGATGATTTAAATGTTCTTATTAAAACTAATTTAAAGGACTGACAATCTTTACTTATTTCCATCGTTTCCGTGGTCTGAAACGTCTTTTGTTAGAAACCATTATTTTTCAGGTATCTCCGAATATCGAACGTCGGGACAACAATGTTTGTTCCTCTTTCCATCTTACGTTTACTTTTGAACAGAAGCAGGTAAACTCTTAAAATGTTCACACATTACATGTAACAAATAAATACTATTTATAAATATAACAACATGTTACAGTGTTTGTTCAAAATTAATTTGTATGTAACACTACTCGATTGGAACCACACAACATACTCTTCTCTTCGGTGTCAATGGTCAAAGTGATATATTTTGATTTATCTATTTGTAAAGGTACATTTTTATTGTTTTGTTAAACTTAAATATACTACGTGTAATTGTACAAATAGAGAACAACACAAACTTTCCCTCACTCTTATATGGTGTTTATGCTGTCCCATGTTCAGAAATGAGTCACAGACAGCTAGTAAACATCATTTATTCACTAGGAATAAACTGTAGATACTACAATATAAACAAAATCACTTATTACACAGTCAATTGCATGAACTTGTCATTACATAATATAGGTTGGGGAGACAGTTACACATATGTAAAAAAGTCTATCTATTCAACTCTATTCATTTTATCGTCACAATATATAAAAACCCGTAAGCATGAAAGTAAACAAGTATGCACTCCATGTTAATTAACTGACATTAAATCTAGTAAAAGCTCTTACTAATACATATCGTAGACATGAAAAATATGGTTGTTTACTGCACGAAGTACACAGAGCCCATTCAAATAGTAAAATATACCTTAATGGAATTTTATACAAGTCAAAGTGCATAAGAAAGAAATATACTGTTCATAACTCTATATGTTATATAAAAAATACATACACTGTGGGGTCTCAACGTCACCAAAAAACTGTAGGAACATGGTTCCGAGAATTTGTTTATGGCGCTCGTGGAGCGGAGGTACTACTATAAACTCCGAACCGGTTATGTATATATAAATCCGGATTTTAACTGAACATAATAAACAATTCCGGAATGATTCCAGAACAGTGTTATTTTTATCAAAACGTGCAGAGAATGATTTCTGTTTAGTTCACTTATTATGACTTTTAGATCACATTTTTTTTGCTTGACTTTTAAGATATTCATTGCTTTTTAAATACTTTTTTCAATATGTTAACAACACAATTGTCAAAACATGACTTCATATGTAATGAGAAATTTACATGGAATTGACAGTTACATCAGAATTATATACAGTGTCATGCATTTTTCAGTTTTGATATGGTTCTCTTGCATAACCTTGTAAGTCAGAAAATTTAACACAAATAAATGCATATTCCCCAAATCCATCCCCAGCACAGAGTACTCTGACCAGAGGTTCATGAAGATTTAAACTTTTGGTTAAACGTCAATGGGATATTCCCTACATCAGTTTAAAATTTCAAATTCGTCTGTTTATTTTCATAAATAAATTTTAGGGATGTCAATTTTACTCGGTTCGCTTAGTCGATTAATCGGGGGCTTTAGTCGAGCGATAGTCGAGTACTCGTTCATTTAAAAAACATTTAAAAACTCATGATAATATGTATACTAAATGTATTTGATTTAAAATAAATTGAAAAGTGTTTTTATCTAAATATCCGTTAGCAAATGTCCTGGCTTTTCCTTTTTTTCGTGACGCTAACATATAATTGACTCTATATCATCTAAGGCAAATCAATTGTATGACCTGTTCCATGTTAAATAATTGTCCGTGCCTAATCAACAATCAAAGATTGATAATTATTGATATGATTAAATTTTGATTACAAAAACATCTTATCCATTAAATAACTGATTAGAAGCACAAATTGTTCTCCTGAAGTACATGTCTTCCTAAGTAAATCAAAAGAGATTAATTATTAGCCGCTTAAATAAATACACCAGGGACACCGATGGAAAAGAGTGAGCTTACGGATCAAACATGCGGAGACAAAAAAACTGTTATTTTCATTTGTAGCCAAAAACTGCCGCGTTAAGAAAAAATAAATGAAATGTTTTGATTTTTATTCATTTTATTACGAGTAATCGACTAAGAGATCGGTGTGACCGAGCGATAGTCGAGTACTCGAGTACTCGTTGACATCCCTATAAATAATAAACAAAGATGATGTGCTTTGCTGCATTTTCATTAAAATATGAGATTTTGCTTGCGTGACAGCTTAAGCTTTTTGTAGGAAAACAAGTACTCAAAAATATTGATAATAGGGGCATTTTAGTAAGCTTCTAGGCTGTATAAATTATTCAATTAAAAACTACATTCAATGTTATAGAAAACAACGAAAAGTATCGGACTTTTTTTCCGGAATTCAATTAATCATTGTTTTGAAGCTAGGTGACAGAAAAATTTATATAAGTTGAGTCAGTTGGGATAGACTTGAAAGCAAAATATTTGCCATATTAATTTTGAACTGAAAACTTGTGTTCATTTCAATAATTCCATTCTAAAAGCTGTAGAATTCTTTAAAGAATAGTTATGAAGATAAGACATATTCTCTTCATTTTAATTTATCGCATTTTATTGTCTATATTTCATTCAAAGAGGCGTCCAATCGAGTCAAAAGGACACGAATTATACATGCATTTCATATTTATTGCCATTTCACATTGTAATTCTCGATTTTCAGACCATTATTGTATTTGGGGATGAACAAGTAGGTATTTCGTATTAGAAATTCAAAGCATGGACGTAAAGAAAAGAAAATATTTCCTTTGATGGTTGTAAGAAAAGAAAAGGAGGTTTAGAGATAAGGGAACATTCGGTCATAATTGAATGACAAATAAATCAATACCATTTACGAAAGCTATTTATATACTTCCTGGCCTTATAATATTTGCCAAAAGGCCATCATAGAGCGCTTTTTGCAGGAAATCTTTTCTTCAACGTGTTCTATTAATTGATGATTATAGTTATGAAGGAAAAATGAAGTCATTAAAGTCTTAAATATGGTACTTTAGATAAAAAGACAAGCGTACAGAAGTTTGATTAAATTTGATATTAAGATGGAAAATAAATGTATATTAAAATTATTTGACCTCACATTTTGAAATAAGACAGCCGCAAATTGTTTAAATTGTAAATGTATTTTCTAATTGCATGTGTTTTGATTCATCCGAGATTAAAGCTTAAAAGATCATCTATGTTCAAATTTTGTCCGTAGTATATTTGTCTGTGAATCGGTAAACTTTGCACAATTTTGACTTCTTTTTTTTCTTCATGACAATTGTCACAAGTTCAACCAAACTTCTACACTTAAAAATGAATTTTTGCCAATAAACTACAAAATGTCTGCACTAGAGTTACTGCTTTCACCTTGTTTGATATTTCAACACATAATATGAGATGATACCCGTAAACTTTAATTGAATTTTACCTGATCAGCAATAATTGTGAAATTATAGAAAAAACTTACCTTTATTTTTAATTAACCACCCCGAAATAGCAAAAATGAGAGTAAGGTGGTGAATACGTTTTTTGTATCCAAGTCGCTGTAAGTTTGTATCAAACTCAGTCTGATAACTTGCTAGACTATATTTTAAAATAATTACGGAAATAGTGAATATCTTTATCAGAAAAAAAATAAAATATTTACAACTGTATGAATATGAATCGGGAAGCGACAAATTGTGAATATTAAATAAATTGCGTCAATTCTTTATTGAACATTAATGGAAAACCCTTCCCAGACGATGTTCAAAACGATGTAACCGAAAACATCTTGATGGAAAGTGTATGGTACATTCATAATGCATCAGATATATACCATGGAACTGACAACTTTGGTTTAAAATATACAAATAAAAATGCACATTTTCATGCATTCGCGTTCTGTTTCATTTGTCCCTGCAATAGAACTCCTAAACTTTAATTATTTTAGCTATAACGAAAAAAAAAATGATAATATTTCCAGTTACGACCATATAAATGTAGTGCATAAGGAACAAAAGTCAAAAGCCTAAATCAGTTGAAATAATTTTATTTTGAGTCTGCTGAACAAAAATAATTTAGGCCACTATAATCAATTCTTAGATTTCATTCCCGTCCGCTTGAAAAAGAAGATAAGAAAAATGCGGACACAGTATATAAAAAAATATGTTTCTAGATTTTAGGCTAAATGAAGTTCCAGATCACATTCCAATGAGGTAATAAAAAGGAACGGTAAAAAAGTTGGTGTTTTTAAAAATGGTAGAGAAGTCCTAAAATTCTTGTACGGTAGGGGTTCTCTTAAATTGGAGAACTCGTACCCATACTCTGGAAAACTCGTACAACCCTAATATATTTTAGTTGTCATACATGTAATGCATCTAATGCACTCATACATAGTATTTAACAATACTATTTTTGGCAAGAAATCATTTACATTTCAATTACTGTTGTATCAGGTGCAGTGCTCCAGAAGTTGACGCAATGAAAAATGTGCGAGTCTTATTTGCATTCTTTTTCATACATAGGTTATCATAATTTTTACTTCTTGTTGTAATAAGCTGTAAAGTACCAGTTTCTTGCATAATAGTTAAAAGTTAAAAGTATATTGTAGAGAAGTTTCGCAATCAAACAAGTACGCGTATTTAAACGTTTATGTTACAAGCTGGAACTACCTGTACCTGCTCAAATAACTTTCTTGTTTAGCAATTATAACGTGCATTTGTAAATATTTTAGAAGAAACTCTTTATATCCTCTCCTTTTTTCTGTCCAAGTCTTTTTAGCCCAGTCGAAAACTTAAAACTTAATGCACATGTAATGTTAATTGTACACCATCGTTTCAATTTTTGTTGAATTAAATCGCCAACAAGGAAATATAAGCTTAAAGTTCGTGCTAATAGGTAGGTGATTCGTCATTACCAAAACTGATAACGAAATGCATATATTTCCCCTTTCTCTACGTATGTGTAAATGTAAGTTTGCTAACCTCTATAGTATTTTTACAAATATTGACTCTAACCATATTTAATGGAAATCTTTGTTTGCACAAAACCACGCTGTATATGGTAAATGAAGTACAGTAATTCACAATGGTGCAAATAAATAACGGCAGAGGAATAAACACGTATATTTTAGAATAAACGTACAAATGTTTTTAGGTGTTCAGACACTATTTAAGTAGGCATAATTTCTTAAAAATGTATCGCATTTGAACGAATAAGATTACAGTTAATAACTGACTCGTTAAATTACCGAGAAGACGATTGCACATGTGTAGACATTTATTATGACATTAAAGTAGTCCGAGTATCGCACTACGTCATAATACGGATTTGACAATATTGGTTCGACTTTTACATAGCGTTTTAGATATACGGTATTGATTTTGCTCAACATCGCTGTTGTAAACAATGACAATAAGAAGCAGTTAGAACGGTAATGTATGTATTGTATGAGAGATAAAAATGGTTAATGATGAGAAACTCGATTTTGTTAAAGTAAAATGAAAAACGAAATTTCTGATTAACCAAAATCTCGGGTATGCTTATATTTTCTTTGTTTTGACCCCCCCCCCCCCCAAAAAAAAAAAATTCTGTTTCTTTGACTAAAATCGGTTGAAATTTAGAGACAGAAGGTATTTCGAATTTAATCAATCGTCAATTAATTAATGTTTAAATTATATCTAACATTGTTGACAGATCTAAGCAGATAACTGTAGCAAAATGTGATTTTTACGGAATTTTTCTTCAGGATGTACTTGGTTTAGGGCTTATAGCGTGAAAAGTAGTCCGTCAACATATGATTTATTTTACCAAATTTTTTTTAAAGATGTCATTCTATAGAATAAACACTATGAATTTAGGTTTGAGTCCATAAAATAGTAAAAAATGACCAAACACGATACATGCATCGCGTTTTTTGTATTCTATTTTGATACATCGGGCCTATAAAAGCGTACTTACTTACAACAATTTGCGCAAAAATATTGATGAAATATGGTTTAAATAAATTTTTATACTCTATTTTGTATATCCAGTTCTAATATCCTCAAAATTGTTAATTATTTTTACGAAAAACGGACGTCTGGCAAATTTCATCATTGTCAATAATTTTGGCAAGGGGGTACACCTGTCTGAGAGGTGATAACGAAAAAAACTAGCATGTAAACATAGATATTTTCTTATGTATATGTATTGCTAGAACGTATATCTATCATTTAAAGCTAAACTTTTTTAAATTATTGAGCCCATTTAGTGCCGAGTATAGGACTACCTTAAGTAAAGTTCGGACAAATCTTGCGATAACATTTACAGTATATCTGCAATGAATTATCATGTTGGTTACAAGTTCTCTTAAAAGAATCTAAAAGAATTCTTACCCTGGAACAAGTGTCCTGAGGAGACCCGTACTACATGGACACGACCTGACTTGTTACAGTAAAAAATGACGTCAGCCAAACTGCCTAGTGCATAATATTTGGATATCTTCTGTCTGTTTATATCACGTAATCACAGTTGTGGGTTGCTTACAATGCGGGATCGGCAGACGAAGAATAAACTTGATAATATATATATTTCATATATTTTTTTATTGTTCCATTTGTATCAGTTTTGAGTGTCTTTGGAGGGCATTACAGAGTTCGTAGTCTTATTATATAATTTAACTCCTTTGATATACGGTTGTTTAAACTTGCCACTTAAGAATAAGCTGTAAGTGACTGATCAGAATAATGTTCAGGCTGTGGAGCTTACTGTCTGTTCTGTTTAATCTTCATATCCCCAATTCAGGACAACTAGCCCCCACTCAGGACAACTCGCCCCCAGTATTTTGTGTCTGTGCTACTACAAAATTTGTTACGAAGATTATTTTTCCCCTGTAATATCACAGAACAGTTTTGATTCTTCTGGTTTTATTTCAATTTTTGGTAGGTTTTAATTTGATATTTAATAGATTTACAAAACTTTCAATCACAGTTTTTTCTAAAAACAGTTTTATTTGAATTCATTTACAATTAACGAAAGTATTATGACTAAACGATATGTTTTTCATTATTTATAAAATTTCTTTCCTGATACATGTATATACTTATGCAAATAAACGTTCTTTAAAAACTAATGATTTTAGAAACCGGAGCAATTAAAATAGAGCACCTTGTTTAAAGTTTTAAAAAACCTAAATTATGACCAACGTTATTATTATGAAATCAGTGATAATATTCATGTGATAATGATAATAAGTATAAATATATGATGAAACCCAGGCTATAAATAATAAAAATGACATTTTCACGTATAATTTTGATTTTGATTCTTCAAAGTGACGATTAAATGATTTATGCAAGCTCGTAGGCTTACATTAAATGAAGTTGAAGATTAATTGGCGTACTCAAGCTCTGAAGCCGCATCAAAGTTGTCCTGATTTGGGGTGCGTTGTTTCGAACTGGTGGCGAGTTGTCTTGGGGGCGAAATGTCAAGCATTCAACACAGATGATTGAAATTTAACCTTTTTTGTTAGGGAATGCCATATGGTGAAATCAATTTTTGAACAAATTTGATGTCCACTTCCTGTTAAATGTCCATTTCGCTTTTTTGTATACTCGCATCAGAGCGGGGGTATCACTAGTGAACAATGGCTCACTTATATGATTTTTTTTGGTATTCTTTCAGTAAAACGGGGAAAATAGCTATCACTGCGAACAAGATACAGTACAGGCAACGCGGATCCCGTATTTAACCGGGCTCCCCCGCGGTTATTTAATCCTTTCCGCGTTACACCATCGCGGTTAATTCATCGCGTTCCTCGCTGCGGCCATGTTTAAACCGCGGCGGTGTGACCTACCGTTAAACGAGCTGATCTGAGAATTTTACCTGTACGCTATTAGACAATAAGACGGCCACCTAACATTGAGAGTCATTCTTTACTTGCCATACCTTATGTAATGTTTTGATTTCAAACAAAATGATTACGTATTTAATGCACGTTTTCAAAACTCCGTATCAATATTTTAAAGAAATTTTAATTTAATCTGCACTCGTAACAATTTTCATGTAACTGTGGATATAGCTATTATTTCAAAGATATTTTTATTATTTTCACCTTTCCCTACTGAATATAATCTGCATGCAGGTGAAGAGCTTAAATTATGATCTCAATTGACGCGTAATATAATTATCAACAAGGGAAAAAGCTGTCAGTGTGACAGCAAACCGGGTTTTCTTTTGGGTAAACAGTATAAGTAATCCATTTGTCGATAAATCCAAAGGTCTGGATGATTTCAAGTGATCAACACTACCTCATGACTACCTAAGATCAATCCCGACCCAAATAATCATCCGCACAATTTCGTTTCAGTATTTTTTTTAATAATTATAAAAAAAATCAATGTATTGTGCTTATCTCTGTGGTGCATATCTGCAAATACCTTCCTATCTTGAAAACTGCATAATGAGCTATCAAAACAAATTATGCCCCCTATGTGCAATATTAAGAAAAAAAAAGTTCAATAGCTGGCATTTTTCTTCTAAACTCACAAAAAAAAAATAGACAAGTAATATATAAATTTTGCGTATATATACAACGGAACAACAAAAAAGTTCTTGAAAATTGTAGGAGGAGTTACCTGGACAAATGGAGTGTGTGTGTGTGTGTGTGTGTGTGTGTGTGTGTGTGTGTGTGTGTG
>WFKH01011801.1:13720069-13758849 GCA_016163765.1 Magallana hongkongensis
TGTGTGTGTGTGTGTGTGTGTGTGTGTGTGTGTGTGTGTGTGTGTGTATATATATATATATAATATTTTGTTAAAAAATTAATAAGTTCAACAGCAGGTATTTTTCTCATATTTCAAAAAGTAATTAAAATCCAAGTAATATGCACATCTCTGATATGAAAGCAACTAATCTGCAAAATAAAAAGAAGCTTATCTTTATTACTGTAGGAAAGTTCATCCTGACAAATATATATGTAACCCTATATGCAATATAATGCAACAAAAATTACTAAGTTCAACAGCGGATATTTTTTCGCATGAATTGATAAAAAGCAAAATCCAAGCAGTATGCACATCTCTGATACATATAGATTAATCTGCAAAACTTTAAAACTGTAGGAGGAGTTATCCGGACAAAAGGGGTAACTTTTGCGCAGCCGCCTAGTCGCAATTTCAATAACCGGATTTTCCTTCGGAAGACCCGGTGAATAAATTCATGCCACAGATAGTCTGGACAAGTTTTTATTTTTTCAAGAAGAAAGAAATTTTGAGAATGAAATCGTTATTCTTTTATATCTATGGACAAAATCTAAAGAATAATAAATACACATGAAGCACTTAACAATGACACTTTACTTAGAAATTAAAACAAAAATGCAAATTTTTTATTTTTCAAATTCGAAACAATCCCGATTAAAAAAAAACCTGATTCCGATCTGAATTATTTTTAAATTAATTACAGCTGTTTATTCTGAAAAATTGATATGCATTTTAAGATCAATAAATGAAGAAAACATTTAACAGATAAACAACGTAGAATTCTAGCAAAAGTTTGATAGATTTCCAACTTTATGTGATCTTGTTCGGGCTCTGTTTAATTACAATCGGGATCGATTCGAATATAAAATTTTCCAATTTTTCTTGAATTTCACAAATGTTCCTTTTAATTATGATTGAAAAGCAATAATTTTATTAAATGCGAGTGACACTTGATTTGTAAATTTTATCCATAGATTTAAAAATTTATACCAGTATTTATACATAATTCAATAGTGCATCAATTGAGACCCTATGTTTAGCTCAAAAATATCCTGTTTGCAGACAAAACGATGTTTCCGGTTTCTATCAAAATTACCCCCAAAAAATCATAAAAGAATTGAGAGCCGATATTGGTCTCATTTTTGTGAAACCATATTTCAAAAAGGATTCTTTATCGACCCAAATTATCTTTATCAAATAATATACCCCTGGTGTTTCGTGCAACCATAAAACTATAACCAATCGTTTGAATATTCAATAGAAGATCATTATCCTTCTGAATCATGTCATCCCAACACCATAAAAGTGACCAAGCACGAAAACTGGCTCTTTTACCTACCTGAATATCCTTTAAGGAGTTTTTCTAGCACTGGATATTAATTGGTTTGTAGGTGGAACGAAAACTCCCACCATTTTCCAATGGGAATGATGATATTTGAAAGACAATTATACAAATGAACTACATCAATATTCACATTCAGGTGGCACGTTACACAACGACAGACTCTCACGATATTGACAAACGATAGCGTACGAACTGCCATATTACAATTGTTAGTAGACTCTTCATAGCATCTTCATTTGATTACGTTGTCATTTCTATTTTCAAATTTTATCAACGCACGAGTTAACCTGTAGTCTTTACAAGATAGGTACTTATGATTATTACTGCCAAGTATTTTATTTTATTATGCAATAACCATTTTAAAGAATAGTTTTTTATGATTACAGCATTTGAGTCGTTCATGGTAGCCATTTTATACATGTATAGCTACACCAAACAACAAGCTCCAAAGGATTTGAATCTTGATTGGCATCTTCCGTACGAGCAACATGTTCTCCGAGCTGGATTTTACCTGGAATGCGCTGCCGGTGGACTATTTCTAATTACCACTTTACGCTTCATTTTGGATATCATGGTATCAAATAGGCAAGATGCATCGTCTATCAATCCAAAATCATAAATGACGAAAGTGTGTCGTCTACTCACAGCAAATACTAGTAGTTATGAAAAGCGACTGATGTTAGCAAGTTGAAATCAGGAAATAAAAACAATATATATATTACTAGACTAAGTATATATTTTATTTTGATTCTCAAACAGTACGTTGTATCAAACTCTAAATGAAGCTAAATAACAAAAGATAACATCTTCAAAGATCGTTCTATTCATTCCAATCGGTAATTTTTTAAACTATGTGATGGTTTTTGTGTCGAAGTTATTCTACAAATAGTGTGTTTATCTAATGATTTCTACGTGATATACTAAGAAAGAATGAATAAATGTTTAAATGTTAAAAAAATGGTTGGGATGTTTTCTCCCAAAAATTAACTAATTTAATTAAAGGCATGTGTACAATGTTGTTCATATAAAATTATACCGCTGCAATATTTTGATATTTATAGCAGAAGTTTCATTTTTTCTGCCTAGAGCTCAATATTTACATAAAATTCTGAATGGGCATCCCGTACATGTATTATAAGAGGCAAGATCGAGTCATCTTCTGACAGGTGCTTTAATTTTCTGCTACCAACAACTGATAGTCGGACAACCTGTAATTTACCATCTTTAACTTTCAATGAAAACACAATTTGGAAAAAAAAAAACCAAATAGAGGCCTCGATATGGACCATACTTCTAGTTGCACATACTCGTATTGTAATGAATAATTGAAAATTAACCTATTTATTGTATTAAATGCTAACTGCTTCAGCATTTTGGACATTATAGCTAATAGGGAAAAAAAACCCGTAGAGCAAGCCTATTTTTTTCTTTTGGTGGATTTTAGAGTAATGCCTTGCTAATCATTTAATCACCATATATGCCCCATAGATTGTAGATTGCAATGTTGTGAAACTCATTATATTTTCCGGCACATTTTTAGCAAGCACATCGCCAAGAGCTAAGCCCGCAAAATACCTGCAATACAAAAAGTAGTGAACACGAATTCTATCATACATATACTTGCGTTACCGGTTTTCGATAGTGTGAAACTTTTGTCATAAATTAAAATATTTGCTTCTAATTTTTCTGACAATAGTTATTTATATCATCTTCAATTAACAATAAATAAATGTGTTTCACCTAAATTGTTTTTAAATTATCACATTTAACCAATTTTCAATAGCAAGTATGTCGCGCTGTGAGTGAAATAAAACATATAAAATTAAATCAGTTTCGAATGTTTTTTAATCAGTCTAAACGCACAAATAATAATAATTATATATTTACATGTAACATTTTCTTCAACTTTTTATAAAAGTTGATGAAAATGAACATTGAAATCAATTGTAATTGACTGAGAAAAAAAGTCATACACATTGACGGCATATGATTTGTGTGTCCCTTCGGATAACCTTTTCTTTGATACAGTAGTACAGATAGATCCAGTGTCCACAGTGACACCGTCCCCACCTAATTATACAAACTTAATGTAGGGCTTAAACTTCAACTAATCAGGCTCTAGTTTATCACATACACAACACTTTTCCTCATCAGCAATGGACTCGTGATCTGACTCATCTGACAAACCAAAAAATGGATTTGGAGCTTTGGAAGGACCCGCTGTTTTCCTTTGAGTATTTGATGAGACTGGCTTCTTAAGCTTTAGGGTCTTAAACTTTACATAAAAGCCTGCATTCATTGTATCTCGTCACAGACCGACCGACACTTTGACGCTTGAATTTATGGGCTTCCTGTTGATAAAAGGTCTTATACGGCCCAAAACATCCAACATCCATTGGTTGTAAGAGATGACTGGTATGAGGAGGCAAGACAAAAAGAATTTTTTTTTCTCGGGACCACTGTATTAGTGAAAGAGAGGTATGGCTCCTATGACCGTCATACAGTAGCAATATTGGCTGTTCTGGGTTCCCAGAATGTACATATTTTCTAAAATGATTCTTTATAAAACTATTGAACATTTCAGTGTTGGAGTAGACTGTGTCACTCATGGTTCCATAAAAGCCAGTGGTAGCACTATCTAATAATTCAGGCAAAAAACTTTTGCCCGGAAACGCCAGAAATGGAGAAATATTCGGTTCAATTTCGCTTCAGTTATTTTAAAAGAGCTAGCAGTAAAGCTCGCCTAGCTTGATTTTTGCCTTGCATCTGAACTCATCCCTTAAACAAATTTCATTTTCAAACACGCAATCGTAAACTTGGTAAATTATTGCATTCTCCCCCTCTGCTCGTTTTATCTTATTTTTTTTTTTTTTAGAAAACTACATTTTGAAATCTTTCTTCAATATCGCTTTATCTTATTTTTTTTTTTTTTTTTTTTTTTTTTTTAAATTACAATTTTCATTTTTTATTTTAATTTTGAAGTTTCGACCTCCCCCCCCCCCCCCCCCCCTTCCCCACGAATTTGGATTTTGAATATTGATGATTGATTTCGGATAAGTCTGCCCCACACTTTCAAAATCGATGCTACGTGCCTGAGTTCGCATTAATTAGGTTCTCTATAATATTCTCGTATACATGCACAAAATTAAACATAATAAGCTTTGAACAAAAATGCAATGTCTATGCCATTTGATACCCCAGAATAAATAAACTTCGACTTCCTTTTCCATTCTTTCGCATCTTCCCAAGTCAAGGGTTTCTTATCCGCTCCGCTTCTCACAAACTCTTGACCGAATAGGCAGAGTTTAACGAGGTTAAAAACCCCGTTCTCTGGTTGGTCTCATTGAAGTTTGCACGATCCAATAAAAAACGTTGTTTCAAAAATGATGTTAATTGTGCATCTATCAATGATTAGCCGTTGTCAAAACCTAAAAACCGCTCCACATCTTTGGAGCTGGTTGGGACCGGCCACTTACGGACATCGGCTATGTACCCAGAACCGATCCTCATACCCTCTGGTCCGATAACCCTACCCAGGAACTCTACCTCGTCTAAACAGTTCACAGTTTTTGTACTTTAACTTGAGACCATACTCCCTGAACCTCCTAAAAAGTACTTCAAGATTTTCAAGATGATCCCTAATCGTTTTCCCTAACACAAGAATATCATCTAGAAATGCTAAAACTACCCTCCAAGTCAATCCCCTAAGAACCAGGTTAATGACCATTGCATATGTAGCCGGGGAATTACACAGCCCAAATGCCATGCGGGCAAATTCAAACAACCCATATTTAGTAATAAAGGCAGTTTTACCCCTGTCTTCTTCCCTGATCTTTACTTGCCAATATGCCGAATTTGCATCTAATTTTGAGTACCAAATATTTCCAGCGAGTGTATCTAGACATTCCTAAACCAAGGGCAGGGGAAGTACATCCTTAACTGACCTACTTTTTAGCATGCGATAGTCAATGCACCACCGAACTCCACCATCTCGCTTACGTACAAGAACTGGTGCCGAGGCCCATTCAGAAATGGAAGGTTTAATGACACCTGCGTCTAACATTTTTTGTAAATGTCTTTTAATGTGCCTCCTCTTTCTCAAACCCTATCGGGGTGCGCCGCATTCGCTGCTTCACTGGTTTGTTATCCCCTGTGTCAATTGAATGTTCAATTGCCGTAAAATTCCCCAAGTCAAATTCATCTTTCGCGAAAACGTCCTGAAATTCTATCAATAACAGTTTTAGTTTATCTACATCCTCCCCCTGTAATGATTTGCTAGAGCGATCAAAAAGGTCCCGAGGTGTGGTGGTATGTCCCCCAGCAAATCTCCCGATTGAGTTTTAGATGTGCTCTCTGCCCCTGCTGCAGCACACCCATACACCTCTACTGCTTGGGTCAGTACTTGCCCTGGGTTTATTATGATTTCCCTATCTGACACATTCATAAGGCATACTGGAGGGCTAACCTTAGGGTTGTGCAATGTGCGCAATATTAGCAGATCCTTCCAGATCCTAGGCTCAACTATGTATTGCTCTTGTACCGTTTGATCCAGATGGCCCTCCGTCCTAACTACAGAGTTTAGGGGAACCACCGTTCTGTTGATAACAGAGACATTGGTTACTTGTGGGCTTCCATTCACAATACCCATTGTCATTTGCACTTGTTCACCCTTTACTCCCATATGTCCCTGGGACATGCAAATATCTATCCCATTCCCCTTAAGGAAATCAAACCCCAGTAGCATGTAGTCAAAAATTGGGACTAAGTATACATTGGTGGTGAATGTTTGTGAACCTAGCTTTATACTAACTGGCCCTACAATGTAACCATCCATTTGCATTCCTTTGCCTGCGGTATTCATTACCGTTTCACTAATAATGGGTGGCGAATTTTCTAACCCTGGTAAAACTCCTTTGAGATAAGGGTTACCTCTGCTGCAGTATCTAACATTGCTAACACTGTCTTCCCCTGTACCTCTACAGGAACCCTATACATATTCCCACCATTCATTTTACCTATGGTAACAATCTTGTTGCCATCAGTATCGGGAGCACCTTCTTTATTTGTGTCTATCTTGGAGTTCTTTTCCCCCTCTAACTGTACTTCTTCCCCCGATAAGTCTAACTCACCTTTCTCAGAGCTGTCAGCAATCTCTTTACCCTCAAATTCAGCTTCATCTACCACTGTCGGACTATCTTCTGAATCTATGTCATTTTGGACCACTGAACTTTCACAACTAAGATAGGGTGTACCTGTTTCATCCCAATTCTCTTCAGTCTCACTCTTCCAAAACCTATCCCCAATTTCTACCATTGAGATATCAGGTATGTTTGGATTGGTCTCCTCTTGGGTCGAGCTCATACTAAAGGGACCCACAACCCCTTGTCCGAACCCCTCTTGATTCAATCTTAATGTTCCTAATGTGGCCGCCCCATAATTTTGTTCAGCTTCCGTATTGTCAAGGTCCAAGGACCAGTCTGTTATAGGTTCCCATGGTTCTTCCGACCAAGAACATGTGAGGCCCTTGTTGTCTACAAGGGGCGACTGGTGGCCTCTCGAGTCGCCCCGTTCAAGTTTAACGGATTTAATGTCACATTAGTCCCCCCAGCTTGCGACTGTTCTGCAAATGGTACCTTCCTCTCAGGAAGTGTATTCACACGTTTTGGGCATTCCTTTTTGAAATGACCTACCTCACCACACCCAAAGCAAGGACTACTGGCCCTCTTGCTAAGAGGTGATGGACTTCTATTTCTGGTAATGTCTTTTCCCCCCGACAATTTACCCATGTTTGCCATTAATTTGCTCATCTGTGTGGTTATTTGCTCAATTTGGGATACACAATTGTCAAATTTAGCGTCCCATGTTTTATCCAGAGCCCTAACCCTATCCTCAATACTGCAAAGATCTGATTGTAATTGGCTAGGTATTCTCCCCTGTGCTGATGGAGAAACATTTACCCTACCTGGGCTACTACCTCTTTCATTCATGGTACTTTCTGCCCCAACAAGCCTTACATCTTTACGGTTACCCCTCCCATATATGGCTGATGGTTATGCTGATACCACCTAATCTTATCAACTGCATCTTTCATAGTTTGTGGCCTAACATTTGAGGCATAACTACCTGCTTCTTTGTCTGCAGCCCCCTGACACAGACGCAAAATAGCCTGTTGGTACATATGCTCATCCGGTAAATCCCTAAATGCCTTTGTTGCTAGCGAAAGGACCCTATCTGCCCAGTCTTCCAGAGACTCCTATAGTGCTTGTCTAGCATTCTGGAATTGCACCTGAGCAGTCTGGGAGTTCCTTAAACCCAAAGCGTTTTTCAAGTTTCCGCACATACTCCACGTTCCTATTGCGTTCAACTATCAGGGCGTAATATTCACTTGCCTTTCCCTCCAAGCACCAGCAGAGTTGGTCTCTGCACTCATGTGCGGACCACCCACTTACTTCTGCAAAGCGCGAGAACTTAGCATAGAAAGCCTGCCAATTAGATTTTCCATCATACTTTAATGTTTTAGGAAGAGATGTTACCTTACTTGTCTTATCAGACAGTTTGCTTTCGTTTCTTCCCCATGACTCTCGGGTTTCCCTGACCCCAGGTCGAGCCCCCTGTCTACTACCCTAGGGGTATCATATCTCATGTCATATTTTCTCCTATCCCTATTGTATTCATGTTGAGGCCCATACCGGTGGGTTGAAGGGGTGTAGTATGGAGTCCTACCCTCTTCCCTACACAAAGGCACCTTACCCTTAGTTCTTGCCCATCTCTACTACCAGCCCCTTGCTGACTTATCCCCGAAATACTATCTCTGGTCTGTGGGCGCCCTCTCTCCTCGAACAAGGGTCTACTTTGACCTAGCATGGTTGGACGGTTCTTTGGACCACCATACACTCCCTGACCCCCAGGGGAATGGTACCGAGATACTGGTGTAGGTCGGTACTCATCCCTTAGCCGGGGTCCCTTCCTCCACAAATGCCGAGTTAAATTCCTCCCCGTATGTATCTGGGTCATAATCTTGCCCCCTCTACATGTTGTAGGCGATGGAGATCTGGACCACTCCGTTTCATCTTTGTATCTACTTCGTATTGGCCCCACACCCCTTAAATATGGTTTATTGTTACATTAAAGCCCCTTTCCCTTAGAGGCCCACAAATGTCTAATCTTTTCACTCTTTTATAATGCTCCAGATCAACCCTACTTCCCTCCCCTTTTTCACACCCAAAGTTTTCATTCATTGTCTCATCAGACAGGAGAGAAAAGTCAATGGAGTCTATCAACGCCCTTGTAATTCTAAGATATAGAGGGATTGTGGCCAAGTCTTCAACAATAAATCCTTTAGTGGTCAAAATTTCCCATATCCTATCTGCCACTCTCCTACCTACACCAGGCAGAGTTAATAAATCCTGGTACCTACACTGATTTATGAATAACTTCATAATTTCCTACCAGTACTTGTAGTACTTTGATTATTCTGAGAAGAATAACTCTTCCCCCTTTATTTTTTTCTTTTATTGTCAATATCCTATTCGAACTGGTACCTATAGTTGTTACTGGTACTCAGTTTACTTTCAGTCCGTCGTACCCACTACTAATTAAACAAACAATCCCTGCCAAACCAACTTTTATCCCCGTTCAGCTTAAACTGTTTATTTAACCCACGCCAAACCAACTTTTATCCCCGTTTAGCGATGGGAAATTGCAAGTACAAAAAAAAACACGTGTAAAGCTGATTGGCCACACTCCGAAGATCAGTTTACACAAAAATACATCTAACACACTCACTAATAATATTGTTAAACCAACTTTGTCACCCCGATTAACAACATTATTATATGTATGTTTAATTATCATATGACCACTCGTTTATTTATGTTTTGTAAGATTAAGCAACTACTGGTCATACGTTAAGTGATAACTTTCTTTTACTTTATATTTTGTTTATAATGAAAAACTTTTCATTCCTGCTTATAATTAGTATAGATTATAATAATGAATAATATCATTTATTTTTAAGCTAGGGGAAGTGTAGCAGAAATAGGATTAATCCATTTTGTAAACTCCCTATTTGTCCTTATTTTTGTACATTGTTAATCGTTGGCATTTTTCTTATTTTTTGAATTGGAAATATCAACCGACGCTTGGAACAAGAACAAACTTTTTGTCACTTATAAGTCTTGGATAGATATATCTTTGATGAAAATATTTTGTTTGTTCAAGCAATCGCTTAATGTTTCTACAAGAATAAATGCTTGAAAACAAGCCGTGTTATGATAAAGATGCGAAAATGACGGGAAATAGGTTAATTTTTTATGCCAAATTTCAGGATTATAAACAGTTGGATCAAAATTAAAATTATGAAAAAAAAAATCACATGTATATCCGTACAAAGAAATTGTTCAACATATATATATATTTATACACACACACACCAACACAGCAAATTTTTCTCATTGCGATTGGCTAGGACTTAAATACAAACATATGTTATACAAACTGAAGTATTTTAATGTATCATAACAAATATAACTAATGGGAGGAAAATAAGAAGGGATATAATAACCGCATTTGTTGCAGATGGGTCTTTGTCTTAAGGAGCTTTGTAAATCTGTGATTGATGTGCAGATTATGAAGAAAAAAATCAATGCCATGCAATATGCAGAAAATCAACGGTATATTACGTTACATGTATCTATCGTTGAGTACACACAGTAGAAATGTTATACAGTATTACAATTTATAAAAAAAATCATTGGGTTTTTTGAAACAAATTGAAATATTTAATCAAGCATCTCTGGCCAAGACATCCTAGAAGCGAACGAGAATGGCAACATCACCGAGGACGAGTTGATGATCATTACAAAATGCACTGGGAGTAAAATATCTTCTGAAATGAGGAAAGATGCATTTGAATGCACTATGTTCTACTCCAATGATGCATTCCTAGAATAGTTTGTTTTCTCTGGTATGCTACATGCAAGTACATTCATTTAACATATCCTGTGACATAATTCTTTCTCTCTCTCTCTCTCTCTCTCTCTCTCTCTCTGACACATGACATATTTTGAATAAAGATACATGTACATGGTAATTATTTAAACTATATCCCATTCCAATAGATTGGCTCTCCAAAAGAAACAAGGTCCTTCTGTCATTCCTGGAAGTAGGGGGTGGGGGGGGGGGCTATTATTGAAAGAGAATTGGAAGTGGCCAACGCTCTGGATGCCATTTATTATTTAGCAAATACCAAATATATGGCACGATCGCTTTTTCTCAGAATGTGATGACATACTTCCAAACTTAAAGTAAGAATAGTGTAAAAACTAAGACAGGTAATGATGTCACCACAATATTTTGATATAGTTAAATAAAGACAATAAGTATTTTTTTTATTCTGATGAACTTGTAGGTTCTCCATGTGGTTCATATTCCACAGTAATGAATTACATAAAGAAAGCGGAACCGTTAAATGCGCCAATATGTGGAGACATCGTACTTTTATAGACAATAATCAGGTGGTATAGTATGCGCCCATATTTACTGGTTTTATTAAAACTTTTTTTCAACTGGTTCCCGTTTAAGCAATATGATTAGGACCAATTTAAAACGGTTCTACTAAATAACGCAAAAATGGGCGCGAAATATATGTTTTAAATAAATAAAATATTTTAAAGCGGGTTTCCCAAAGAAAAAATCCGGTTATTGAAATGGTGAAAATGGCGGGCGGGTGCCAAAAGGGTACCCTTATTGTACGGATAACTCCTCCTTAAGTTTTTAAGATACTTAGTTGTTGTTTTGCAGATCGATTGTACATATATGAGAGGTGTGCAGATCAATTGTACATATATGAGAGGTATGCATAATGGTAGGATTTTGATTCTTGATAATTAATAAAAATAAAAAACAAGCTGTTGAACTTAGTCATTTTTGGCAAAATATTGCATATTGGGTACCCCTATTGTACGGATATTGAACTTAGTCATTTTTGGCAAAATATTGCATATTGGTACCACTATGGTATGGATATTTCCTCCTGCAGTTTTTAAGATAGGAAGTTGATATTTTGCAGATCATTTGTACATATATGAGAGGTTTGCATATTTGTAGGGTTTTGATTTCTTACAAATTATGAAAAAATACCAGCTGTTGAACTTAGTAATTTTTTAGGTTACCTGAGTAAACTCAAGTGACCGATTGCTATCTGTCGCTCGTCCGTCGTCGTGCGTTAACAATTTACATTTTTAACTTCTTCTTAAAAACTACAAGGCCAATTGTTTTCATTTTTGGTGTGAAGCATTTCTATGGTAAGAGGAATGTAAATTGTGAAATTGGTGGCTCTACCACCCCCAGGGTGCCACAGGTGGGGCCAAATATGCAAAAAACAGCCAAATTTTCAAAAATCTTCTTCTCTACTCCCACAC
Organism: Magallana hongkongensis; assembly: GCA_016163765.1. Lineage (NCBI taxonomy): Eukaryota > Metazoa > Mollusca > Bivalvia > Ostreida > Ostreidae > Magallana > Magallana hongkongensis. The sequence goes on from WFKH01011801.1 coordinate 13,731,854, forward strand.
ATGTGAGGAAAAAACTGATTGCATGGTTATGATGTCCATGAAGCCCTCTACCAAAATTGTGAAATTCATGGCCCCTGGGTCAGGGGTTTAGGCTCTAGGATGGGGCCAATATGGCCATATAGTAAAAATGTATTAAATCTTTAAAAAAATCTTCTTCTCTACTCCCATAGATATTTGTTAAAAACTAAATACATGGTTATCTTGTCCATGAAGCCCTTTACCAAAATTGTGAAATTTATGGTCTCTGGGTCAGGGGTTTAGTCACTAGGGTGGGGCCAATACGGCCATATAGTAAAAATGTATTAAATCTTAGAAAATCTTCTTTTCTACTCCCATAGATATTTGTTAAAAACTAAATGCACGGATATGATTTCCTTGAAGCCCTCTACCAAAATTGTGAAATTTATGGTCCCTGGGTCAGGGGTTCAGGCTCAAGAGTGGGGCCAAAATGGCCATATAGTAAAAATGTATTAAATTTAAGAAAATCTTCTTCTCAACTCCCATATATATTTGTGAAAAACTAAATGCATGGATATGATGTTCATGAAGTCCTCTACCTAAATTGTGAAATTTATGACCCCTGGGACAGGTTTTTAGGCCCAAGGGTGGGGCCAATATGGCCAAATAGTAAAAATGTATTAAACCTAAAAAAATCTTCTTCTATACTCCTGTATATATTTGTGAAAACGTAATGCATGGATATGATGTCCATCAAGTCTTCTACCTAAATTTTGAAATTCATGACCCCTGGGATAGGGGTTTAGGCCCTAGGGTGGGGCCAATATAGCCATATAGTAAAAATGTATTAAATCTTAAAAATCTTTACTCCAACACATGTGGGCAAAAAACTGAATGCATGGTTATGAACTCCTCTACCTAAATTGTGAAATTCATGACCCCTAAGTCAGGGTTCAGGACCTAGCATTTGGAGAGCATTTGGAAAGAGTTAAAAGGGGGGGGGGACAGTTAATGGAGTTAGTTTCCCTTGCTTCTTTCTAACGGAGTTATCTTCCTTTGCTTGTTCATATTTAGTAATTAATCATTGAATATAATGTAATTATAAAGAAGTTGTATAATCAAAAGAGTTATGCAAGGCTTTTTATCATTTGAAACAAAAACAGTTTTTGAACTTTCAAAACAAACAAATAGACTTGTTAATAGTAAGGTGATAATTGACTAACTAAAATCACTGATATAAAGGTATAAATGCCAGATGGTGATTCTCAACGAAGGTTGAATATTCAAAAACTGGAACAGGAGAAGTGAGTAACTCATGATGGCTTTTAAAGCTGGGGTTTTTTTCGTTTGTTTAAATGCCCACAGGGAGAGTTTCTGTCTGCCCCAGGGGGATGGGAGGTTGTTTTAGATAAAACATAAATAATAGCCACCTTGTTATACATATGTAGCTTTTCTATGAAAACATATACACTTAAAACCTATCCTGAAAAATAATAAATATGGGAAAATTATTTTCTATCAGTCTTGCACCTTTTCAATATCAGGTCATGCACTCTTTTATGATTTTTTTTAAGTTTTTCGCTAAAATTATAGGTTTAATAGTCCTTTTTGAAAGATTTCAGGCAGGGAGGTGGTCGTCATTACAAATTAAAAAATTTTCTATTCCAGAATAAAACTTAATTAAATGCATATATGAGACTCCTTGACAAGTTTGTGTATGGGTTATGCTACTCAGGTGACCGTTAAGGCCTATTGGCCTCTTGATTGACAATATATTGTATTTAGGGTACCCCTACTGTACGGATAACTTCTACAATTTTTTAAAAAGGAAGTTGTTGTTTTGTGGATCAATTGTACATATAAAAGAGGTGTGCATATTAGTATGATTTTGATTTCTGACAATATATGAAAAAAAAAAAAAACAAGATGTTGAACTTAACCATTTTTAGCAACCTATTGCATATAGGTAACTCCTACTACAGTTTTTAAAATAGGAAGTTGATATTTTTCAGATCAATTGTACTTATATGAGAGGTGTGCATATTGGTAGGAATTTGATTTCTGATAATTAATAGAAAAAAAAATAGCTGTTGAACTTAGTCATTTTTTTGCAAAATATTGCAGATAAGGTACCCCTATTGAACAGATAACTCCTTCTACAGTTTTCAAGATAGGAAGTTGATGTTTTGCAGATCAATTGTACATTTTGATTTCTGGTGATTTCTAATAAAATACCAGCTATTGAACTTGTTATTTTGCAAAAATATTGCATATAGGGTACCCCATTTCTCTGAAAAGGTAGTGTTTATCAATTCAGGATTGACAAATGGATTATGGATACTGTTCACATAAAAGAAAACCCGGTTTGCTGTCACATTGACAGCTTTTCTCTTGTTAAATTTTGTAGTGTATTTAAAGGTTATTTAGAAAAAAACGTCACGATAAAAGTAAATATACAATGTAAGTCAAAGTCATATTTCTTCTATACTTTCTTTCTTTTAAAGTTCGGATGATTTTTTTGGGCAATGATTTAATAAAAGACTTTTAATTTGATTGCATATACTCGATGAATATAGATTTGAATCTGAACAATATGAAAGACAAAAAATAATTTAAAACAGGTAGTGCTAAATGGTAAATTCTTTTATTTCCAAATATCTTTCTCTTCCTCTCTCTCTCCCTCTTTTTCTCTTTCTCTCTCTTTCCTTTCTTTTTTTTTTATTTTTTTTTTTGAATGATGTTTGCGTATTTGCGTATAGGCAGCTACGCGCCTGGGCACTACTTATTAAGAATCGCTCTCAGTATGTTTCGAGTACAATAATGCTAGTATGTGTGTAACCACGTACAAAAATGTTGTCATTACAAAAAATAAATCTTTTGTTATGCATTTTAATCTACTTCTTAAGATAGAATATTTTAAAAATAACAAATATATCAAACATTCTTTTACACTTTTATTTTCAATATTCCATATTTATTAACTTGTAGTCTAATTTCATGATTATTCCATCAGTCTTTATGTTAGTAAATATCTTGATTAACAAAATGTATGTTACATATCTTGATTAAAACAATGTATGTGATATTACATATATCATATCGACGTCTAACAGATAATAGTTAAAACAGCAATCGTAACAAACAATAACGCTTTCACTGAAATAGTTAAAAAAGGTAACATATAAATATTCTCGTCAATTGTTAAAGAGGTCTTAACTAATTTTTCAATTAAACATATGATCTTTTTTTCAATATCTACTTAAAAACAACGACATTGCATGCAAAAATATCAAGTTATTATACCATTTTAACAATTATTCTTTATTCAATCTGATTTGATCGAACTACTACGTCGTTATTTTTTCTTTTCAGGTTTCTCTCCAGTGACATCTTCAAGAACGAGTTTGTCCCCCTTCTGTTTGTTCTCTTTGATTGTATTATCTTTCCCAACACTTTTTGGTTTGTCCTCATCTATCACTGGACTGATAGAAGATTTTTTCTCGTAATACATGATATCTAAAATGGTAAGTAATGACGTAAGTATAAAAAGACCACCAGCAGCGCATTCCAGGTATAAACCAGCTCGTGGCACGTGGTCGTTGTATGGGAAATCTTTGGCATTCAAGTCCTTTGGAGCTTGATGTTTAGTATAGTTATACATGTATAGAATGGCTCCCATAAGGCATTCAAATGCTGAAATGAACAAGTAAAATTACTATAACATGGCAACAAGTTATCATTTAACAAGCAATCGATTTAACTCTTAATGTATATGTTTGATTTTAGAAATTTATATAAGATATTTGTGAGCCAATTCTCACTTGTTATACCCCCGCTCTGATGTGAAGATACAAACTAAGAAAAGTTGAAATTTAAATTTGACTTCTGATTGGTACCAAAAAAAGATCCTACCAAACAGCATGCCTAAACAAAAAGTGTGTTAACATTTCAAACATCCGGAATAATAGTTGCTAAAAAATCTTGGACGAAAATTTGTTTGAAAATTTTGGCTCAAAATAAAGACGTCACTAAACAGGAAGTTGACGTCTGATTGGTACAAATAGATCCCACCATATGCATAAACAAAGAGTGCGTTAATTTTAAGCACCTGCGATGAATAGTTGCCGAGAAAAATGCGACAAAATTTTTTGTCACGGAGAGACAGTCGGACGGACGGGCTAATAGACATACAATGGTAAAACAGTATAATCCTTCTTCGGGACCTGGGTAAATTAAAACTCATGATACATAGTATCAAATATTGAGAAGGTAAATACATGTACTATTATATGGTTTTTATTTGAATATCAAAGGACCAGATTGATGTGCTTTATTATTTTCATGGATTATTTACAAGAAAAATGACATTGATGAAGTGTAGCGTTTGACAGAATCTCATATTGTAAATTATCTTAAAGATAAATTATCGTCTCATCGATGTTTGCAATAATAATAATGCTTTATTTTAAAGGAGAGACCCGGCCCGAGTAAAGAAAAGAAGGCATATCTTTCCCAGTGTAATGCTCTATCTGTTACAGCGGTGCAATACGTCAAGCCATATTGTGTGGCATGTTTCGCTTCTTGTGATAAAAAGGTTTAAGATAAGGCAGTTTCCTGGGTCAGACATTCGCTTCCATTATAAACTGAATTTATTTATGTAATGATTAAAACCGGGGAAGCAGATATTTAACACCCAAATTAAGATTACCTGTTATACATTCTCTTAAAACAATTTACGCAACAATACTTGATATAAACGGGACCTCTAATTGAAGAATGATCAAGGATATTAATGTAAACGATATATTCCGCCACTCAGCAGACTTACATTGCAAACTCAAAGTAATTAAATTGTCACAAAGACCAAGATTACAATGTGTTCTTTACAGCCGTCTAAATGCTCATTCGCTAAAACAAGTACTTTATTTCTTAAAACATTTTTGTTACGTAATCCTTTGTTCTTTTTGGCTTTTATACAGGATAAAATACTAAATTTAAAAACAATCCAATAAGGTGCCTGTAAGTGTCCATTCTTAAAAATAATGGATAGAAAACTGTCCATTCTTAAAAATAATGGACAGAGACAGGTAAAACTGTTAACGTATTGGACGGCTACAAGTAAGTTGGAAACAAAGAAACAGATTCAATAACACCTTGAGAATGAGACAGGTACTAGCATGATAGAGCAAAGAAACACTAAAAACTAGTAAATATTATCCAGTATGATATACATGTATATCTGCTCCATTTTTCTTTCAGAATCACGAATCAAAATTAATCCACTTTATCATAATAATAACTTGTAACCACAAATCACATCAGATATAATCAGAACGTAGACTGAGACAAATTTCACTGCACTATATGAAAATCATATTTTTCTAAAAGTTAATTCTCGATCATCCGGACTACATTCTTCCTGGAAAAAGTTCATAAAACTAAACCTTTACCGTCAACCTCCTCCACACCCCTGGAAAAAATTCTGCATCTGAGCCGGTCAATGCATTCTTTGTTTTGGTTGGTTTAATCATTTCATCAAATGATTTTGTAAGTCATATCAAACTTTGGCACAGCATTCCCACCCTCCATATCAAGAATATTACTTAGAACAGTGTCAATATATGCAGTACCTCTTTTACATCCTTGAATATTGTTAAATGAGAAATGCTCTCCCCAATAGAGAATGAGATGGTGTTGCTTAGTAGAAGAGTGACTGAATGTGAAATTTTCACAGCACAGCTTTATAAACCCCTTGCACATACCTGAAACTGTCCATTAAGTGAACAACAGAAAGTTCTATGCAAGACTGGTTTAATTTTTCAAAGTTAAAAAATATATTTATCAGCATTGTCAACAGGTTTACCTGATACTGTTCATTCTTAAAACAAAGAAGGTAATGTTTTAAGTTGGATATTAGCCTTAAACTGTCCATTCTGTGAGAGAAAGAACTAATCTCGGCCCTACGGGCCTCGATCAGTTCTTTCTCTCACAGAATGGCGGTTTCGGCTTATATTCTTTACTTAATTGTTCTGTTCCATGAATTGAGCTTATAGACGAGTGCAAACCAATACAAAAACGAAGAGAGTGAGCTATGAGGGACGCACACACACATATATATATATATTTACACACACACATGTACTTCACTAAAACATAGTGCTAAAGCCTTAGTCACAACTGGTCGTACGTGCTTCTACGGGCGGTCTACGGGTGTATTTTAATGAATATATTGCGAGACACGCAAGTGCATCTTACGATTTTGGATGGACGTACGCTTCCTGAAAGCACGCACGGTGGTTGATGGACATGCACAACAATCATCACGGTTTCCTTGCGAGATCTAAAAACGTACGCTGCACTTGCACTTCACTCAAGGAACTCGTAAGATGACCGTACGGTTTGAACTGCACGAATGACGTCAGGAGATCTCACTTGTCCCTTGCGTATATACGTACGTTGACTGCAAGTCGCATGTAATTACCATCAACATATGAACTGAACGCACAGTTAACGTACGTCACACTTAAGTCATGCGTACAAAAATTGCTCGTGGTGCGAGCGAATTGCCCATACACAAGATTTTTATAAAAAATGATTATGAAAAATCCCTGTAAATTTACCATTCATTAAAATCAAATCAAAGGTTCTGGTATTAAACCCCCTTCTAAAAACCAAAATGAAACAAACAAATACGTTCTTTTTGACAAAAAGATGGAAGGCAAAGAAGAAGACCGGGAAAAGAAGGAACGGAATATTGAAGTAGATATTAGAAGTAGAAAAAAGGTATAAGCTTCACTTTGACCTGCAAGCGTGCTAAGATAAAATCATTTACATTTTCGGAGTAAGGAAAGGAAAAATGATCCACAGGTGCTTGAGGACAGCCCCCCCCCCCCTTCCCCGATTTAGAACCCCGTGGTAGTTGACGCCTTTTTGATAATAATTCCTTTAAAGTCAAGTACACAACATGTTCCATATCAAATATCTGAAAATGAATTGAAAATAAACGATTTATTATTATAAAGGAGGAAATGTATGCCACTCCGCTAGGAAAATTATAGAATACAAATGAATATTATACAATGCAAATGGGAAAATATAGAATACAAATGAAAATTTAGCTGCAGGTCTGTAGCTCCCGGTCTGAAAAATTTCGGATGGATGACCTGGGAGCTAAAGTGCCACCCATTGAAAAAATTGTGTATTCTGCACAAAAACGTGCGCTAGTTTTGAACTGATTAACCTTATTTATAATCATAGATGGAGAAGAATACAAAATATCTCAATACGCAGATGACACTTCAATAATAATGGACGGTACACCTCAATCATATGATGGCATCCTCAGGGTTTTAGACTCTTTTGCACAGGTTTCAGGCTTAAAAATAAATTTCACAAAAACAAAAATGGTTTGGATTGGTAGCAAAAAATTTTCAAGGGATGTATTTCACCACTCGCGATGGAAACTGAGTTGGGACAATTTAACTTTCGAGCTCCTAGGTATTAAATTCTCAGTAACACTAGATGAAATGGAAGACTTAAACTATCTACCAAAACTCTCTGAAATAAGAAAATTAATAAATCAATGGAAATCAAGAAAATTAACCCCTATTGGGCGAATTACAGTCATTAAGACATTAATAATACCAAAACTAAATCATTTCATTCTAACATTACCCAACCCAACCACTGAATACTTGAAAAGTTTTGAAAATGATATTTTTCAATTTTTATGGGGTTGTAAAGTGCATAGAGTAAAGAAAAGTACAATTGTACAAGATTACTGTCATGGAGGTCTCAAAATGATTGATTATGGTGATTTTATTACTGCACTAAAATCTACTTGGATAAAAAGACTTCTTCGGGCTGATACAAAATGGGTAAAGCTTTTAGAATCAATTTTAAAAATTAAAATCTCAGAAATATGGAAGAATGGAACAGATTATTCATATAGTTTATGTAAAACTTTGGAAAATTCTTTCTGGAAAGAGGTGTTTCTCAGCTGGTTAAAAATACAGGAGCAAAATGTATTAAGTGAACCCCAGATTATAAATGATAATATATGGTACAATCCCAAAATTACAGTAGATAGTAATTCAATATTTCTTAAAAGCTTTGCTGATACAGGATTTATTTTTGTCTGTGATTTACTTAATATTGATGGAACATTTATAAGCTTTGAAAAATTGAAACAAATTAATCCAAATACAAACTTTATTGAATATGCAAGTATAAGAACTGCTGTAAGGAACAGATTGCATACACAAGATTTATACATACCAAACTTACAAATCATAAAAGAATATGGACCAGTTATCCCCAATCATATCCTACAGTTTACTAATAATTGTAAAGGTTGCAAACTTATGTACAACTTATTATTAGATAAAAAGAGAGAAACATGTACATCTATATTAAAATGGAGAGAAAAGGGTCATAATTATGCACAAGAAACCTGGAACAAAATTTTTGAACTCCCTTTTAAATGTACACAAGAATCAAAACTACATTGGTTACAGTTCCAAATTCTCCACAGGATTGTTCCGACAAATAAATATCTTTTCAAAATAAAAAAAAAGCAGAGTCTCCTGTATGCACTTTTTTGTAAAAGAGATGAAGAGAGTATTGGTCATTTATTTTATGAATGTACTGTAGTAAAAGAATTATGGTCTGCTGTTGAAGACTGGATTTTGAGACAGTTTGATTTGTTAATAACATTTGATAAACAATCAGTTCTTTTTGGAAAATATAAAAATAGAGAAATTTATAAACTATTTAATTTGGTAGTTCTTATTGTGAAGCAATATATTTTTTCTTGTAAATATAAAAGTATTGCAAATCCAAATATACATGGACTAAAAAATGTTATAATAGAAAGGCTTTTGACCGAAAAATATATGCTAATGAAAAACTGTAGATATAAGGAATATGAAAGCCATTGGCAAAAAATATGTGATAAGCTATAGTACTTTAGTATATATAGTTAAATTGTTATTTATTGTGCCACTTTATTTTCTTTTGAAATGTGATGTTTTTTTGTTTTTTCCTGTTTTCTCTTTTTCTCTATATCCCTATAAAAGGAACCTATCTGACACGCGAATATGGTCCATTTTATATTTACATATGTAAACAATGCCCCCCTCTCTCTCTCTCTCTCTCCCCTCTCTCTCTCTCCTTTCCAAAATATACTTTCACTATACATGAACTGTACAGTATAAAATAACAAAATAGTTAAAAGTCTTCTTATATGATTGTATAAACTAATGTACGAGATATGTCACATGTGTACATGTATGTGTTGTGAAAGTGAAAAATTCAATTAAAAAAAAAAAAAAAATTATTTATACGCAAATTCTGTGAAAACAATTAAAACCATTAAATTCTTCATAAAATTTACTACTGATATCGTCTCCTTACTTGCCTCAGACTTTCTCCGGGACAAGCTACCGACCTCGGTAAATCAAGAATGTTAAATTTACATCGAGATCGAGAGTCGCCATTTTTACATGTAAACAAAATGCACCACTTCATTTACGGGGCTGGTGATGGTGTTTAAAAGACTATCAGAGGCAAGTAAGGAGACGACATCAGTAGTAAATTTCATGAAGAATTTAATGGTACTAATTGTTTTCACAGATTTTGCGTATAAATAAGGTTAATCAGTCCAAAACTAGCGCACGTTTTTGTGCGCAATAAATACACAATTTTTTCAATGGGTGGCACTGTAGCTCCCAGGTCGTCCATCCGAAATTTTTCAGACCGGGAGCTACAGACCAGCAGCTGATAAAAATTATACAATACAATTGGACAATTATAGAATATAAATGGAAAATTATAGAATACAAAATGGAAATTATACAATACAAATGTAAAAGATTGAATATTACAACGTTTGACATGCCATACAGAAAGAATTTGTAGACTGAATTTTTCTGGTGTAAATGGTGTCACCATTTTAATAATAACATTTGTTTAAGCAAAGTAATTAGATGTGGCTCTTTTACTTTTAAGTGAAATTTTCTTAAACGCTTTTTTATAGATATTGTGAAGTTCAACAAATAGTTAACAAAATTGTAAAATCATTTAAAGATATTACAGTGGCCAAAAAAATTATCAGTTGGTAATTAATTCGCTGAAACTAGATTTTTGCAGAGATTTCCTTCTAGATTTCAGAGAAGTTTTATGGTATTAGATTCGAAAGATAAATTATGTTTTAAAAACATTCTTCATTCGTATCGACTAGTTAAACTAGTCTACTCACCAAAGCAGTAATTACAGAATAGTCTTCATTTTCTACGAGCTCTTTTGACGTTTCAACTATATTTACTTGTTTATCGCGTGTTTATCTTTAAAAAGTTAGGAAACTGACTAGTGAACATTTCGCAATATGATTGTTAATACAAAAAAGTTTTTAGCAAAATCGATATTTTGTATTAATAATATTTTTTGTCATTATCAAAGTATTATTATCATCATTATTGATGTAAGTAATAACGAAAAAGTACAGAATTAAACATTCTTAAACCTTTTTTTACTTACATGCGCATAAAATAGAAGTGACTGATATCATTTTCGCACAAAGATGGACATAGAAATTCTTCGTACATCTTTCCAGTAAAGCCGTCAAAACAATAAGTCCTTCTCCAACAACCCCTACTGCAATACCAGTGGTCGCCATCAGAATAATAGGTGTTTTCCACGCTGCAATAATATAATGATTACTTTTGGATCTTTTCATGAATAAAATATGCTCATAAAATATATATACTTTCTCAAATAAGAAAAAAGAAACATGTGCTAAAAAATTGTAAGGGCACCGCTAAGCGAAGCATCCTTCACGACATGAAATAATATTAGGGGGAAATGCATTACTAAGGAATTTACATGTAACACTGTGCTGAATAATTATGTCAGTGTCAAGGTGGCATTTTTGCACACGCTGAAGATGCATTTTTGTAACAAGAGGCCCATAGGCCTTGATGGTCACCTGAGTACCACAGCCTTTAGATTGACATGTCAGTGTCTCATGTTTGCACTTTTAGCTTCATTTGGAAGTTTACACTCTAATCTAACACTCCTCTGACGGTTACCCCGCTTGAAGATTAAGAGTACGGTGATTTATACGTTTGTATCTCTTGTAGATGGCACAGACTAAGACGACTCCAAATCTTGAGTTTCGGCGTTGTCCAATGTGTTCCTATTCAGCAAAAAATGAAGAGGACTTCCAAGAACACGTTTTCAAGTATGCCATGCGGATCTTCCATTGTCCTGTATGTGACTACTTTAATAATTAAGAGGCTAACCTGAAGCGACACATAAAGTGATGTCACCCTGGTCTAGCCAAGGAAGAAGTAATTTAGTTGGGAAGCAAGGAAGATAATTGTGAAGAAGTCAGGGAACAGCGGGAAGATGATTGACTTACACAATTTAAGATCCGGGAGATCTTATCGGAGAAATCTCAGATAAGGAGAGTGATAAAGAAGATGACGAAGACTTCACGAGTGATAAAGAAGCTGGATCTCAAGAGAAAGAATGGGATAAAAGTTTCTTTGAGGGAAGATTATATAGGAAGCCGACAACGCCTTTGCTTACGACAATTAATAAGCATAAAGCATTGGACAACCACTTGTCTCCTGCACACCCTAAAAGGTAAGCAGTAGAGATGCAAACTGAGCCATTGGAAAAAATTTTAAGATGTTCAGAGAGGTAAATGTTGACACTTAAATTTTTTTTTCTAAAGAAGAAGTTTTTTATATTTGAATCATTTGACCTGCATCTTCATGGATTAAAGAAAAATTATCTTTTTGTGCTACAAAGATAAGTCGTTTTGAGGTTTGAGTATCGATGTTGAATAAATACTTTGTTAGTTTACATTTTCATATTTCAATTACATGCGGGTCGCGTGTCATCGAAGGCGTGGGTAGCGTAACGATTTTATGTCATTTAATTATGCAATACGGCTTATGACGATTGTGTTTGTATAGTCGCTTAGCAACAAGCGGAGATTTTCACGTGACCCACAAAAACAAATTACGACCTGGTAGGTGGAATGCTTGAGACTTGCAACATTAATACTTGTAATTATAGACCAATCGTGTTAGGCCGACAGTAGTGTTGGTGTGTAACGTACTTTATATTTTTGTATATATATATATATATATATATATATATATAAATGTTTGAATTTCCCGCTTTTCTTTTTACTCTCTAAACCTGTTACTGGAGTGACGTGTACACTGCTAATTTTAAATACCGCACTCCAGTCCGTGCAGTCCAGCAGAGTGGACGTGTGTCTGTTTAGAGGCACGTGGTAGTCTCCAAGATTGGGAAACTTCTCCCTACTTTGTACATTTCTGTGTGTTTGTCACCAATTTCAAGGTATTTGTTTTTATTTTTTTTAATGTTATATATGTGTTTAATTGTTTGTTTACTACGTTAGAAAGCTTTGTTTAAAAACATGTGTTCGAATGGAAAATTGTCATTTTAGTACGGCACACTAACGATAAATTGTCTAAAGTTTATTCCATTCTATTTAAAAAGTAATTATGTTAAAGGGGATGACGGTTTATACCAGCTTGTATGCTGAATTGTCATAACAACGTCGGGGACGACTACGGAGGGCCAGACCCGCCATTTTTCATACATTTCGGGGACACGTGGTGTTGATGTATGGTGGCCGGAAGCGGTCTACGCTGGAGGCGTGTGTATATGTGTGTTGTGTTGTGGCGTCCTAACTGTCTACGTACCGGAACAACGGTTGTGTCATCTGTCCGTGTGCTTGTCTATATGTGATGTCCGTGGTTTTGGGTGTAAAGTCGCCGGAAATATACTGAGGAGCCAGGACAACGGAAAAGTGACAAAATTGATTGAAATTTCACTTTTACTGTTTTGAATATTTAGTTCTAATTGAACTTTAGTAATATTTATTGAAATTGATCTGAAAATTGTTGAACAAGTTTAAGGAAATTATTTGAAAATCTAAATACATTTGGATCAACTTAAGTGTTTAAAGTTTGGAAAATATATTTTGTTTAGAAATCAATTTAATGATTTGTTGTTGAAATTAGAGTCGGCTCTCTCTTTTAGAATCTGGTAAATATTTTTTTTCATTTATTATTATTATTTTTTTTTTTTTTCTTATTAAATATTTGTTTGTTTATTTTGTGTTTTGGTTGTTTCTGATACAGACATCGGGCAATTCCAAAGAACTCGTCTGATCATTATATCAGTTCAGGATATATGATTCATGACAGTTGGATATTAAAGAGGCTGTCCTCTTAGAGTTGTCGTCCCTGATACCCTATAGTATTAAGGAAGGGGTACGGCTTTGGTTAGAGGCGTTAACACAGTGACTGCTTCTGCTAAGAGTCGACCTCTTGTGCCTCTTTTGTAGGCTAGGGCGTGGTACGGGTATTCACTATCGCCTGAAAAAGGCAAAACTAGTGTTTACCTTGTGGTATTATAATTTTTAATATATAAATAATATTTTTAATTCAGCAGATCATAAATTTTGTAATTGAACCCTAAGTGAGGGAAGGCTATTTTATAAATATTTGTAGGCCTATTATTATCAGCAATCAATTTAGAGAGAAAAAAAGACCCTAGAAATGAAAAGGTAACGGACCCTTCGACACGTTACACTTTTCTGCATAGTTAATTCGCAATTCGGCTAATATTCCAGTGTTTTCTATGCTGGATTTTGTCTGAAATAGTTGCATTCATATTATCACTATTTTTGTGTATATTGAACACGTGTTTTCGCCATTTTTAAATGGACAATTCTTTGGAGATTGCATTTTTTGCCCTGGGTTTAAGCGATGGGGATAGTGATGACACTGCTACACCCGTAAGAAAGCATTAGGTGGCAGAGACAGTTTTTTATACAATTCACTGTAGCCAGAGGATGAGTATCTTCGGTACTCATTAACTAGAATTCCATTAGTTCCCATTCAGCACAAATACCTTTAATTCACTCCTTATAAATCCAATCACCAATTTCTGAGGAAAATTACTAGATAGAATGTGTAAAATTTTCTACATAGTGGTTTTAATGAGAATTCGACCATTTCATATTTTGCCCATTTTTCATGATGTTACGGCTTTTTAGACCTTCCACAGCTAATTCCCTGCATAAGGCTGACCTTCCGTTGTACATGTTGAACCATCAAATGTCAGAAACTTACCGGTGTATAGTTTACTATGTCCGATCCACCTACTTTCATGTTATTTTACCTCCTGTCTGTAACTTGCAATTTCACTGTGTAAAGTCAACACAACAGTCATAAATGCAAGTTTCGCAGTTTACTTCTGATTCCCATGTACTTAGCATTACGGGCCTACATATTACATATCAATTTCAACAACCCTCTAACTAATGATAATCATTAAAATCATTTCGTGAATTTTAGCAACTCTCAATTTTACAAAAATATTGACGAGTACTTTATCCGAAACTGTCTTTTTCCACATATTGTCTATTCCATTAAGGTTTAAGGAAATATGGCCATTGCCATTTAAGTTGACCCACCATTTCCACTTTCTCCTATTCAACACAGATTTATAGGGTTCTTTTTCAGTAAAACAGCTTTTCTGTATCTTTTGGAGGTCAATTGTTGTTCAATCTTTTTTAATAAGAAACCTTATTCAATACTACATACATCTACATGATATTATTACGATAAAAGCATTACATCGCCTAGAAATACCCTCACTTGTATACAATCCCCCTATCTTTTGATTTTCATAAAAAGCAGTAGTTTGAAATCTTTTAACTAATATTATGAAACTTGTGTCAATTTCTTTGAGTCCTTTCTCACACATATTTGAAAACAATCATCACTGATACTAAAAATTGATCTTTTTTGGTAAATTGGATGATTTGTAGCATTTTCATTAACAAATAGACATGCCGTCCTGCATGTGATTTCTTGTTTCCATGAAAAAGTAAACCAACAATCATATTTAGTGAATATCTTGTGTTATCTGGTTTCTAGTCTCCTTATAACCATGATTAAACAGTCAGACCTATAAGTGATATTCTTGCCTTTAATTAACATTAAATTTGAAAACACCTTATTAGAAACAGTCCCTTGCTACCTTATGCGCCGGACGGGCGAATATCACCTAGGGGCATAAGTTCCGAATATCCAGACCCCATAGAATTGCTAAGTGATGATGAAAGCTACATGTATGTCCCCGCTGGCGGTACGGGGTTCCCCTGAGTTGAGGCTATAAGAGGGGTTATAGCACAATATTGGAAAGTAGGGGGAGGAAGAGAAGCTCAAGTTCAACCACAGATATACGACCCCCCTCCCAGGGAAAACCAGGTACACATTGGGACCCCCAGCTTCCATGCTTTGCAACAACTCACTGAGCCTACACCCAGGGACCCCTCAACTTCTGAATACAAGAGAATCCCCACACATGCTGGACCGCCGATATCGCAGGCCCGGCGACACCATAGCTCATCACGTGCTCCCCGGCCCCTGTCACCTCCTAGAGCCCACATACGCAGACTTCATGAGTCATGGTAGGGACCTACTAGGGCCTTGTATGAAGCCAAGTACAAGGACCAGCGGTATGATGGCAAATCCAGCTGGAAGGCGTTTCTGTACAAGTTCGCGAGGCTCGCGCAGCCACTAGTAGACCAAGGTGGAACAGTTGATCAGTTTTGCTTCTTAATGGAGGGCGCGGCCAGTGAATACTACACTGCTATATTGACAAAGTGTTCCCGTCTGCGTATCCAGGACTTCCGGAAGAAGTTCGACAAGCCTTTCGGGATTTCAGTGCCTGATGTGACCCACCAGCTGAATTTCCAGTTAGCATCAGAAAACAGCGGTGAGTCACAGATGGGGTGGGCCTTATCGACGTAAGTCAAAAGGAAGTGTTAGTTAGGACTTAGGGAGCCCCATGTCCAACTGAGGTGTCCGTCCGACTGAGGTAAATGGCAGAGAACCCCAGTTAAGGAACAGACTCTAGTGAGAGTCAGCTGCCTGAACAGTTGGCATGCTGACACTCAATAGAGGGCAAAAGCAGAAACACCCCTGGTGGATGGCTGTTCCATGAACCGGACTACCACAAATTCAGGTTCATGATGCATGAGGAGAAACCTGAAACGTAGTGGACCTGAGGTGCGATTTGAGAGATTGCCTTCGCCAGAGCATATCTCCCATTATGAACCTAAGGTTCCGGTTAGCGGAGTATCAACCCCTGCGGACCGGATCGCGAGGTGCTACCTAGTGAGGAACTTACTGTCGAGTACGAGTGTCATGAGGTCGTTGTCATGGACGACAATGGAGAGGAGATGACAGTGGTTGTAGGTGAAGTGAAAAATGAGGGGGAAAAAACTAAGAGCGAGATACAGGAGTTGAGGAGCCGAGCAGCAGATAGATAGAAGGAATCAACTACCTCGGCTCGGCTTGCACGATGACTAGCCTCCCAAGATGGCAATCAGGCCAAAGGACAAGTTACTGATTTAAATGTGGGAAGACTGGTTCATTTCAGGAGAGAATGACACACTATTCCAGATGGAAGACGAAAGGAAGTGCTGAAGAGGTCGTAGACCGTCCCCTACCATACCATGGTACAGATAAATCAGAGAGACGGACAGTCTAGAGCCCACGGAGAGAGGGCTACTTCGCACTGTGTGCTTGTTGACCCAAATAAGGTGACCAGTTTGAAGAAGCATCCTGCAAGTGACTCGTTTTGGTCTGACCAGGAGATGGACACCCCCTATTCCAGCATAAGGCAAGAGGAAGCGTGGTAGGCGTAATGTGCAGTGCAAGAGGCCAACTTTGCCGAAAGCATTCTCCAGAGTTTTGAGGTCCTTGGAGAAGAAGAGGTTACTCCTACAGATCCAGCGGGCAGTCTTGCAGGATGAATACTTGTGTGTCATGGCACTCAAGACTACAAGTACAGTTAAGCTGAAAATTACGGAAAGCAGCCTTGATACCAGGGAGGAGGATTTCCAACTCCCTGCAGGATGATAGAGCATTTAGGAGCAGCACCGAACTCAAGAGTATCCCTGTTCTGGTGTCCCGAATGAAATGATGGATATACCATTGATGCCGTCTTTGCCCTCGAGATTGTGCAACGACATGGGCTGTCTTGGGGTTTTTTATTTTTTTTTAGCTCACCTGAGCCGAAAGCTCAAGTGAGCTATTTTGATCACATTTTGTCTGTCGTCCGTCTGTCTGTTTGCCCGTCTGTAAACTTTTCACATTTTCAACATCTTCTCCAGAACCACCTGGCCAATTTCAACCAAACTTAGCACAAAGCACCCTTAGGCAAAGGGGATTCAAAGTTTTGAAAATTAAGGACCACGACCTTTTACAAGGGGATATAATAAGGAATAATTGAAAAATTTTGAGAAATTTCCAAAACTCTTCTCAAGAACCATTAGGCCAGGAAAGCTGAAACTCATGTGAAAGCATTGTCAGGTAGTATAGATTCAAAGTTGTGAAAATCATGACCCCCAGGGGTAGGATGGGGCCACAATGGGGGGGGGTCGAATTTTTACATAGGAATATATATGTTAAATATTTAAAAATTTTCTCAGAAACCAATCAGCCAGGAAAGCTGAAACTTATGTGGTAGCATCCTCATGTAGTGTAGATTCAAAGTTGTGAAAATCATGACCCTCAGGGGTAGAGTGCGGCCACAATAGGGGGTCGAAATTTTACATAGGAATAGAATTTATAGAGAAAAGTCTTTAAAAATCTTCTTCTCAGAAACCAATCAGCCAGGAAAGCTGAAACTTGTGTGGAAGCATCATCAGGTATTGAAAATTCAAGTTTGTTCAAATCATGTTCCCAGGGGGTAGGATTGGGTCGCACCGTGGGGGGGGGGGGGGGGCGGATTTATATCTTGGAAGATAAAGAGAAAAGGTCTTAAAATCTTTTTCCAAGAAACCATTTGCCTAAAAAAGCTGTAAATTTAGTGAAAGCAACTTCAGATAGTGTAGATTCAAATTCGTTAAAATCAAAATATTGAGGAGTAGGGTGGGGCCACATTAGGGATCCAGTTGTAAAAAGGAAAACATTTTCATTATTCACAATAACTGAAATGTTATTATATATAATTTTACTTATATGTAAGCAGTTTTACATATTGCTGATTCTTTAAAATTGTTTAGACTTTGGCCCCTGGACGATTCTTGGGCCTCACAAGGGGTTCAGAGTTTGATGTAGGTTTATATCCCGTATATAAACAATTGTTTAGGATCTTTCTGAGAACTGTAATGCTCAACATGTGATATGACTATAAAATCATCCTGTTAGAAACGGGACTTGATTATAAAAATTAAGAATATACAGGGTTTAGAATGGATTTTTATTTATACAGGATCTACATGTATTATACCACAGATATTTTGTATTATGACTTTATAAAGCTGATTTATCATGCCTATTGTTGCTCAAATGGGCGATGTGGCCCATGGGCCTCTTGTTTTGTTTTTGCGATGGCCCATGTTATTTAGACGGGCCCTGCTCTAGTGTCTTTGAATCCCGGCTGTTTTGCCAGGATGGGCGTTTTCAAGCCCTTGATATTTGGTGGTCCCTCAGAGAAAACGTTGAGGTTGTAGTGATTGTGGAGTTAATCTATGTACGGACTGTTTACAGCCCGTGAGGTCACCAAAGGTAATTCCAGCATGGAATGCTTTTACCGCCAATGAGAAGTATGCAGCCAGCGATTACAGAAGAAGAACACGTGTTGAGTCGAGGCGATTGGCGAGTACCGCGGTACCCGCGGTTATTGTATAATAGTAGTGGACAATAAACACTTCACATTCATGCAAAGGAGTGTTGAATAAGATTTTAGACTATAAAATGAAGTTTTAAGAATGCGTTCATCAATCGTTCAGAATTAGCTTTAACGTTCGTTTTTTTTTATTTCCATTGTTATTCGGATCATATTTAAAAGCAGGAAAACAATAATGAACAAGTCTTTCTAATGGCGACAGGAAATTCATTTGTACAGAGAGGATGTCTTTACGTTTAACAAAGCATGAAGATTTTTGGCCTTAAGTAAATACATTTATTATGAATTGATTATTAATTTTCTTTATTTTAAAACCTTTATTTTCGTCACCTTTGGTTCAATCTGATTTTCGTCAGTGCATAAGAAAAAGTTTTTAAAAAGACTACTATTTAGACAACGATTACTAGAAAAAATTACGTACAATTTCGTAAACGATCGGCCCAAAAAACACAATTTAGTGAACAAAATGTTGAAACAAAATAAGCGGAATTTCGTTTTATAAATAAGTGCCGAACGATCAAACTTGTTAAGATGTGGCATTAATAAAATATAAAGTCGTCATAATTATTTTAAACGAATATATTTAAACAAAAGATATTTGTAAAACACTTATGCTCCCCTCCCTTGGAAACATCCGCAAAGAAAATGAATGAAAACTGCAAATAATTGAAACATCTGCGAAGAAAATGAACGGAAACTGCAAATAAATGAAATCTTTCTAAGTCCAGGGCGCATAACTCTGTCAAAAATTGGTCAATCGTACCCAAAATTAATCTTTACCTACTATACATATACTATGATGATAAATCTGTATACCAAATTTCATTTCAGTAAGTACAACCTCTGCAAAAAAAACCCCAAAAAACGGAAACTAAATAATTGGAATTTTTCTGAGTCCATGAGGCATAACTCTGTCGAAAATAGCTCGATCGTACCCAAAATCAAAATTGACCTAGATATTATCTTGATAAACCTGTGTACCAAATTGCATTTTGAAATGTTCATCCTCTGCAAAGAAAATGAACAGAAACTGCAAATAATTGGAATTTTTCTACGTCCTAGGGGCATAACTCTGTCGAAAATTGCTCGATCGTACCCAACATCAAACTTGACATAGATATTATCATAATTAACCTGTATACTAAATTTCATTTCAATAGGTTCATCATCTGCGAAGAAACGGAAACTGTTGGTAGACCGACCGACAGACAGCAGCAAAGCAATATGCCCTCCCTTCGTCGAAGGGGATCATAAATACCAGCTAAAATAATGCAGAACCTACAAGTAACATGTAGTAACCTTTTATTATTTCAAAACAGCATGGTCGGTCACCGGAAGATCAGCCCGACATCTAATATCGCATGTAAAACAAAAGAGCAAATGTTAAATATAAATTCTATAAGAGGTTTATTTTTTTGTTAAAAGAAATAGAAATGAAAGAAGAAATTAAATAAATAAAATAAACAAGATCAATTATATAAACATATCTATGTTGATGTTTCGACCGACCGCTTTCGATTTAAATTATTTAGTAACGATGTTACTTCATTCATAATAATTTCTTTTTTATGCATCAGTAATTCATTTAAAGAATTTCGATTTCATACATAAATAATTTATTTCAAGTTTTTAATAGGTTTCAAGATATTTAAAGATGTTTAACTTTATTTTTGAATTTTGTTACCTTAACCAAAAGAGATGCAAAGAGTAAATTTGATAGAATGCAGTACTGTACAGTACTTGTTGGATTTTTAATCGTTAACGGGGCACTGGACGACTTGAAACTTCCAAATAAATTACATACATATGATAAGAATATTAAAACCCCGACATTCACGCTATAAATTACTTTTTCCACTTGTTTTATGAATTAAATTATAATCATCGAAAAAATGGGTATAAATATACGTTTATTTCCATCATGGAAAAAATTTCGTTTTTATTAACCGGGTTTTCCAACGGAAAAATCAGGTTATTGAAATGGTGAAAATGGCGGGCGGCTGCCAAAAGGGTACCCTTATTGTACGGATAACTCCTCCTACAGTTTTCAAGATAAGAAGTTGTTTTTTTGCAGATCAATTGTACATATATCAGAGGTGTGCACATTGCTAGGATTTTGATTTCTGATATTTTATGAAAAAAATATCAGCTTTTGAACTTAGTTTTTTTATAGGCAAATTATTGCATATGGGTACTCCATTTCTCTGGATACGGTAGGTAGTATTTATCAATTCATGGTTGACACGGATTATGATACAGTTCACATAAAAGAAAACCCGGTTTGCTGTCACATTGACAGCTTTTCACTTGTTTCATTTTAAAGTTGGACCATAATATAATGCATTCAATTTAAATTAAATGTACATGTTTTGCACAAGTTTGTAAATAAAGAAACTATACTAAAAATGTTAATCAGTATACAGTGAGGATTACTCTTGAGTTATTCCGAACAAATCGTTCATTTAGCGTTCAGCGCTTTGCATTTGCTCACCGTTCGTTAAGGTTCTCCGATCCTCAGCCTCAAAGTATTTTTTTCATCATAAGAATGATATTTTTCTTTCAACATTTGTAAATGAAATGATATAAAATGAAATTTTTAGAGGGTATCCATGCATTTTACAAAGTTATTGCATATTTGCCTACGATGGATATAATGGAATAAAGAAACAAGTTGAGTTTTTAAAAAAAATCCGGTGCATCGATGGCTCGAACTCTATACCAAGATGTATATAAGTGGGAGAGCTCAGTGGATCCACTACGCCAAGCATGTAGTTGTGTGACTTATGGTTATACTAGCAGTAGAATACTAAATTAAAATTGTCTGTATAAAAGTCAGATTTATGGTACGAATAAAAGAAATCCGGATAGTTTAGAGTTATCAAACTTTGCTGAGGATCGGAGATCGTTAAGATGATATGGGATATATGTCGATATTAATGTAGATTAATGTACTGTAATCAAAATACTTTCATTGGTTTAGAATTTTTTAAATTCACAATACTTAACAAAAAAATATGTTTTGAAACTTTTTGGAAAGGTAAAAATTTACAAATCCCCAGCGAGGTTCGAAATCATGACTTGCAGATTCGCAGTGAACACTCTAACCTACTTTTTGGGTGTATCCAAAGTAATTTGAACGAAAGTCGGTGACAAGTGCGAAGCCCATTCCGTCCAAATAACTTAGGCTACACCTAAATAAAGATTCCATAACTGCCTTTATCATGGTCAAATTAAAAAGTTTACATTTGAACACGTTTTATTTTCATCAAATCTTGTATATGACAATAACCAATATAAAGATGACAGATGAGGAAATACAATTATCGGAAATCCTAAGACATTTAACGTTTAAACTATCAGTAAAATTAATTAGATAAGCAAGCAAATAAGATTAATCAATACTTGAACCTAACGTTTCCTAAACGATAGAAACACACTGTTATAATGATATTTAAACCCTGAAAACAGAAGTGCTCAAATTTAGAATAAAAAGAATATGAATAAAAGCACGATAACTTGTCCATTATAAAAATTTAGATTATTGAGAATCAAAGCGAATATATTACAAATAGATTGTTGTGATGAAACTGAAACATTGGAGCAAGATGATCTTATGCTGTCACAATTGTGTGATGAAACTGATATGAATATTTAACTGGGAATCATTCAAAAGCATGATGTAACTAAGTTGATTTACCGAACTTTTATATCAACTTTGATATTGTCAGTGAGCTTAATGACCTTAAAGACACGATCTTTGGTAGCATTGTAGACGAAAACGAAATAAAAGCCTTTAGACATGAAATGTCAGAAAAATGTTAACAGGAGCGCAAAAAGAGATCAACAAGAATATCCCGCAAAACTCTCTATCACATGCTGTGGCGTATAAAATAAATTCGCTACAATGGGATTCATGCCGAAAGTTTCTTGATATACAGGACTTAAGATTTGTTGACTTTTGGAGAGTAAAATAAAAGATGCGTTAAGTCGAGGTACTGAAAAATGCAGAGATACTACAGTGATCTTTTTTTTCTTTCATCGTCGCAAGTTTTTCGGTTTGAGAAGATACGATGATTTTTCTTTTGAGTGCAACCAAATCGTCGTGAACGAAGACGGTCTTGGAAAATACATCGAATTCCCTGATACATGTACCAAAACTTCCATGGAAGGATTGGCGCATAAAACATATAATACTATAAACAAATGGAGCTTGACTATCAGATTGGTATGTCAAATTCATTTTATAAAGTTTTTGCAAGTATTTGTCTTTCATTACTTTATATGTAGGGAATACTGGATTAACCGCTTTCCCGACCTATTTGCTATCTCGAGAGGGGGGTGTTGGGAAAAAAAATTCGGAGGAGGTTGGCATACGCCGATTTTTGGCAATTTTACTACATGTGTGTGAATTGAATGTTTAAATTTCCCAGATCCGCGCATGCTCTCTAATAACTCATCACATTACATCTCATTAATATCATGTATTTTAGTTTGGGAACACGTGTTGCATGTGTATGGTGCATGTACAAGTCGACCTATAGGCCCTGGCAAATGAAGTTAAATTCTTCTGAAGGCCGCTGGCTGTGTCACACCAGGGTATGACATCCAGGCTGTCAGCATTATTACTAAAATCTTTGATGAAAATAATCTGCGCATGACTGAAGAAAAATATTCTTGGACAAGAACGTGCGCGACTGCATTTTATTAAAGTGGAATGCATGAGCAAGACGTTATGAGCAGGACTAGGCAGAGGTCTAAGATGGGGGTCCGGTTACATGATCGATTGTAATGTGTCCAAATGTTTAGACCTCCCCCCACTCCGCGATAACGTTAAGCGGTAAAAAAGAATCAAAGAAAGTATTCCTGTTAAGCGTAAATTTGGTCTTATAATTATTTCCTTGCTTCAATATTAGCGGCTTTTTATTTCATTAGATATCTGGGAAACAAACATCTCATTTTCTTTAAAAGGGAATTTCAAATAGTGTTTTATTCTGTAAGATGCTAGACAGAAGACAGATGAAACTGTTTTTTACACTTTCAAATATTAAACACGGAATACAGTTTTGATGCAGTGTTTTGTTTTTATTTGAGGTTGTACAATGACTTATTTAAAATCAAAGTACTGAAAGTACTGAGAAGCGCTACGCTGTCCCTACATGAGCAAAAAATTAATTGCATTATACATGTATCATGAATGAATTTAAAAGTTTACATACGTCATAATTATATATAGACAAGATTTTGCATTTTTGTATAAATTGAATTACAAACAATTTACAGGACTGCGTTCAATAACAAAGATACGTGCATAGCCGCTAGGTTATAGATATCTAGGTCTATTTAATGATAAGCTAGCCTAGCCTCTAGTTCATTGATTTGAAGTTTAAATTATCAACAGATCAATAACTTCACCGACATGATTTGGTAATTTCATGCAGAAATATATGTGTTAAAATTTATAATAACTTGTCAAACGAACGAAATATCATTAAATAATATAACTTTTGTGTTTGTTGCAACTTGTTAACTAAGGCAGCCATCTTGAATTTGATGCTTAGTGATAAACCTTCAGGCTATGTATGTCTACATGTACCTAGCGGCTAGCTAGCTAATCGTTAATCAACCTAGTTGCTACCTAGCTACTACAATCATAAACGCATAATAAAGCGAGATTCGAACACTATGATCTGTGCTTCACAATCTTATAGCCACTAGACTAAAGCGTTAATTGAAGTAGTTGGTTGAAAAGATGATTTTAACAGATTTAAATGGCGTTTCGAACTGAGTTCCGAAATATTGGCGTCGGTGTAGCTTTCTCCTACATAAAATTTTTGAATGCAGAATACATATATTAAAATAAGAAATAATTGGATAAAATTTGGGGCACATAAGCAATTTTATGTTTTCAGGAGAAAAAAAATAAAATCTGAAAGTCTGAACAAGTTATAATGCAATACCTGTAGAAAAGTTCCAATAAAACATATATTCTGAATTATAGAAATGTACTTTGTAATATGTAGGGATTTTTCTTTCTGAAAATAAATGTTTGAATAGAAATGAACAGAATTTCCCTATAAAAGGGGAGAATGAGAACACCCTAGTAAATTTTGAAAGAAGAAAATGGTGAAGTATATAAGATTTATAACAACATTGTATGATTTGAGAATGTACATTTCAAAATTTTAATGAGAAAAAAAATGGTTAATTTTTTAACGGTTTTACATATATTAAGCCGTGATTTACAACAGAACTATGCAAAAAGAAAAATTTACATGACTACATTTTAAGTATGAAATAAATGCACGCACAATCTGTAAGTACAAACTAGTAGACTAATTGTTCTTGAACAAATAGAGGTCTTTCCACTCTACTATTTTTTTAAGAAATTGCTAGATTGCTCAGTAAGGTATACAAAAATAGTATACCTGTGTTATATGTTGTACTAGAAAATGAGAATACTGCAAAATCATAAATGATTTTTAAGAGATTATTTTGTATTTCAAGCCATGATTGCTTTAAGAATTCCGTTGTTTATCGTAGATATCTTTTGAATTACTTTTTCTGAATTTTATCCCAATTACTATGAACAAAACTGATGTGCTCGCCAAGTGAATATTCTTTACACAAGCATATAAACAGAAAACCTAACAATAGAAGAGCGTGTTTTAGAGGCTAGCTATCTTTGTACAATATGAATGGGTTCACTGTAAAAACAATTTCCACTTGAGTAACCACAGGACTTGATGTGATACCTGGCTGACCTAATTGAATAACTTATTGCGCAATCCAGCTAGCTATTGAAACCCTTACTAAATTCTGTATCAAATGATATGAAAATTCATTAATTAACAGATTTCCAAATGACCTTGACCTTTGACCTTTATGTCATTTTGTTCGGCCAAGGTAGACGCTCTTATTCCAAGTGGTCCGACGTCTTTATGGTAAATAATAAAAAAGTTGAAAGTGATATAATGGAAATGTAAATACTTTCAGGGGCAATAACTGTTAGAAGGGGGCCTCGGATCCTTTCGGTATGAATAGATTGAAAAACCCTCTAAGTGTACTGAAGACATTGGTAAAAGTTCCAAATCTCTATCTCATATGGTTTCAGAGGAGTAGCGTTAACAAGCATTTCCTTCTCAAAGGGCAATAACTCTATAAGTTCTGGGAGTTTTTTGACACAGGGTCAATTGGTACCATAACTTTTAATGAGCAATTACATAAAGTTTAAATTGTTTGGATAACCCTAATAACAAAAAAGTCATCCCGAGCTAAATAGACAAAAAGAAGAATAAAAAACATAAAGAAAACTAGTAAACTAGTTGTTTCGAACAATTAGAGGTCTTTCCACCTCATTATTTTTTTATGTTTTGTTTCAATACAATTAATAAAACATTTTCTCTGCGTTACTTTCTAAAAAAAAAAAAAAGTATAAAACTTAAATATGCAATTTTATATTTGTTTGACCTTGAACTTTGACCTTTATGTCATATTGACTGGTAAAGGTCAACATTTCAATTTGAAGGTGTCTGATGGCCGTACGATGTAAGGTTCAAAAGTTGTATGTATGTTTAACAAAATTTAGAAACTTTCAGGGGCGATAACTGCTTCAGGTAGGCCTTTGGCCCTTTCGATATCGTAGATTGAAGGAGCCCCTAAATGTACTGAATACATTAGTAAAAGTTTCAAGTCTCCACTTCTAACGGTTTATGAGAAGTAGCGATAACAAGCATTTTGTATAATAGGGGCAATAACTCTACAATTGTTTCAAGGTAGGGGCTGAAGGGTTATATTTCCAAATGTTTCAAGAAGTACTACTACATCCATGAAAAAGTTTTTCTGTACCACCCTAAACAAAAGATATCTAAAAACGCATTAATTAAAAGATTTCCCAATGACCTTGACTGACCTTTATGTTATTTTAATCAGCGAAGGTAGATGCTTCGATCCCTAATGGTCCGAGGTCTCTACGATTATTAATAAAAAAAATTGGAAGTGATTTTAGAGAAATTGAAATACTTTAAGGGACAATAACTACTAGAAGAAGGCCTCAGATTTTTTCGGTATGAATAGATTCAAGAACCCTCTAAGTTTACTGAAGACATTGTTAAAAGTTCCAAGTCTCTATCTCTTATGGTTTTAGAGGAGTAGCGATAACAAACAGTTCGTACAATAGGGGCAATAACTCTGTAATTATTCAAAGGTATGAGCTAAGGGGCTATATTTTAAAATGTCTTAAGATGTCCTACTACATCCATGAAAAAGTTTTTCTCTACCACCCT
>WFKH01011801.1:13768849-13787819 GCA_016163765.1 Magallana hongkongensis
AAGGGGCAATAACTCTATTATTGTTTCAAAGTAGGGGCTGAAAGGTTATATTTTGAAATGTCTCAAGAAGGCCTACTACATCCATTAAAAAGTTTTTCTCTACCTCCCAAAACAAAAGAGATCTAAAAACTCATTAATTAACGGATTTCCAAATGACCTTGACCTTTGACCTTTATGTCATTTGTTCGGCCAAGGTAGACACTTCCATCCCAAGTGGTTCGACGTCTTTACGATAAAAAATAAAAAAGTTGGAAGTGATTTCATAAAATTTGAAATACTTTAAGGGGCAAAAACTACTATAAGGGGGCCTCAGATCCTTTTGGTATGAATAGATTGAAAAACCCTCTAAGTGTACTGAAGACATTGGTAAAAGTTCTAAGTCTCTATCTATTATGGTTTAAGAGGAGTAGCGATAACAAGCATTTCGTACTTTAGGGGCAATAACTCTGTAATTATTCAAAGGTATAAGCCAAGGGGCTATATTTTTAAATGTCTTTAGATGCTCTACTACATCCATCAACAAGTTTTTCTCTACCACCCTCAACAAAAAAGATCTAAAAACTCATTAATTAACGGATTTCCAAATGACCTTCACCTTTGACCTTTATGTCATTTTGTTTGGCCAAGGTAGACGCTTCCATCCCAAGTAGTCCGACGTCTTTACGATAAATAATATAAAAGTTTGAAGTGATTTTATAGAATTTTAAATACTTTCAGGGGCAATAACTACTATAAGGGGGCCTCAGATCCTTTCGGTATGAATTGATTGAAGAACCCTCTAAGTGTACTGAAGACATTGGTAAAAGTTCCAAGTCTCTATCTCTTATGGTTTCAGAGGAGTAGCGATAACAAGCATTTCGTACACAAGGGCAATAACTTTGTAAGTTCTGGGAGTTATTAAGCAAAGGGTCATTTGGTACCATAACTTTTTATGGTCAATAACATAAAGAAAAAATTGTTTCAATATGTCTAGCAATAAAAAAGTTGCCCCAAGGAAAATAGAAAAGAAAAATTATAAGAATAACTAGTAGACTAATTGTTCTCGAACAATTAGAGGTCTTTCCACCTTATTATTTTTTATGTTTTGTTTCAATATAATTAATAAAACATTTTCTTCGTTAAATAATGAAAGAAAGTGAAAAACTTAAATATGTAATTTTTTTTGTTTGACCTTGACCTTTGACCTTTATATCCATAATGACTTGTGAAGGTCAACATTTCAATTTGAAGTGGTCTGATGGCTCTACTATGTAAGGTTCAAAAGTTGTAAGTGTTTTTAACAAAATAAAGAAACTTTCAGGGGCGGTAACTGCTAGAAGAGGGACTCGGGCCCTTTCGGTATGATAGTTTGAAGGAGCGCCTAACTCTACTGAATACATTAGTAAAAGTTTCAAGTCTCTACCTCTTATGGTTTATGAGAAGTAGCGATAACAAACATTTTGTATAATAAGGGTAATAACTCTACAATTGTTTCAATGTAGGGGCTAAAGGGTTATATTTTCAAATGTCTCAAGAAGTACTACTACATCCATGAAAAAGTTTTTCGGTACCACCCTAAACAAAAGAGATCTAAAAACGCATTAATTAATAGATTTCCAACTGACATTGACCTTTGACCTTTACGTCATTTTGTTCGGCCAAGGTAGACGCTTCCATCGCAAGTGGTCCGAAGTCTCTACGATTAATAATAAAAAAGTTGGAAGTGATTTTATATAAATTTAGATACTTTCAGGGGTAATAACTACTAGAAGGAGGCTTCAGATCCTTTCGGTATGAATAGATTGAAGAACCCTCTAAGTGTACTGAAGACATTGGTAAAAGTTCCAAGTCTCTATCTCTTATGGTTTTAGAGGAGTAGCGATAACAAGCATTTTGTGCAATAGGGGCAATAACTCTGTAATTATTCAAAGGTATGAGCCAAGGGGCCATATTTTAAATTGTCTTAAGATGTCCTACTACATCCATGAAAAAGTTTTTCTGTACCACCCTTAACAAAAGAGATCTAAAAACTCATTAATTAAGAGATTTCCAAATGACCTTGACCTTTGACCTTTATGTCATTTTGTTCGGCCAAGGAAGACGTTTCCATCCCAAATTGTCCGAAGTCTTTATGATAGATAATAAAAAAGTTGTGAGTAATTTTATGGAAATTTAAATACTTTCAGGGGCAATAACTACTAGAAGGGCGCCTCAGATCCTTTCGGTATGAATAGATTGAAGAACCCTCTAAGTGTACTGAAGACATTGGTAAAAGTTTCAATACTCTATCTCTTATGGTTTCAGAGGAGTAGCGATAACAAGTATTTCGTACACAAGGGCAATAACTTTGTAAGTTCTGGGAGTTTTCAAGCAAAGGGTCATTTTGTACCATAACTTTTCATGACCAATAACTTAAAGAAAAAATTGTTTCAATATCTCTTGAAATAAAAAAGTTGTCCGAAGGAAAATAGAAAAGAAAAATTATAAGAACTAGTAGACTAATTGTTCTCGAACAATTAGAGGTCTTTCCACCTCATTAATTTTTATGTTTTGTTTCAAAATAACAAATAAAAAACTTCTTCTGTGTTACTTTATAAAAAAAAAGGCAAAACCGTAAATATGCATTTTTCATTTGTTTGACCTTGACCTTTGACCTTTATATCATTTTGATCGGACAAAGTAGACGCATCAGTCTCAAGTGCTCCGATCTAGTATCTACGATTATTGGTTCAAAAGTTGTTAGTGTTTTATTGAATGTTGGAAACTTTAAGGGGCAATAACTGCAAGAAAGGGACCTCGGACCCTTTCGGTATGATAGATTGAAGAAGCCTCTTAATGTACTG
This sequence comes from Magallana hongkongensis, assembly GCA_016163765.1. Taxonomy (NCBI): domain Eukaryota; kingdom Metazoa; phylum Mollusca; class Bivalvia; order Ostreida; family Ostreidae; genus Magallana; species Magallana hongkongensis. The sequence continues at coordinate 13,771,672 of WFKH01011801.1, forward strand.
AATACATTAGTAAAAGTTTTAAGTCTCTATCTCTAACGGGATTTGAAAAGTAGCGATAACAAGCATTTTGTACTAAAGGGGCAATAACTCTATTATTGTTTCAAAGTAGGGGCTGAAAGGTTATATTTTGAAATGTCTCAAGAAGGCCTACTACATTCATTAAAAAGTTTTTCTCTACCTCCCTAAACAAAAGAGATCTAAAAACTCATTAATTAACATTTCCAAATGACCTTGACCTTTGACCTTTATGTCATTTTGTTCGGCCAAGGTAGACGATTCCATCCCAAATGGTCCGACGTCTTTACGATAAAAAATAAAAAAGTTGGAAGTGATTTTATAAAATTTGAAATACTTTCAGGGGCAATAACTACTATAAGGGGGCCTCCGATCCTTTTGGTATGAATAGATTGAAGAACCCTCTAAGGGTACTGAAGCCATTGGTGAAAGTTCTAAGTCTCTATCTCTTATGGTTTAAGAGGAGTAGCGATAACAAGCATTACGTACTATAGGGGCAATAACTCTGTAATTATTCAAATGTATTAGCCAAGGGGCTATATTTTTAAATGTCTTTAGATGCTCTACTACATCCATCAACAAGTTTTTCTCTACCACCCTCAACAAAAAAGATCTAAAAACTCATTAATTAACGGATTTCCAAATGACCTTCACCTTTGACCTTTATATCATTTTGTTCGGCCAAGGTAGACCCTTCCATCCCAAGTAGTCTGACGTCTTTACGATAAATAATAAAAAAGTTTGAAGTGATTTTATAGAATTTGAAATACTTTTAGGGGCAATAACTACTATAAGGGGGCCTCCGATCCTTTTGGTATGAATAGATTGAAGAACCCTCTAAGGGTACTGAAGACATTGGTGAAAGTTCTAAGTCTCTATCTCTTATGGTTTAAGAGGAGTAGCGATAACAAGCATTTCGTACACAAGGGCAATAACTTTGTAAGTTCTGGGAGTTATTAAGCAAAGGGTCATTTGGTACCATAACTTTTAATGCTCAATAACATAAAGAAAAAATTGTTTCAATATCTCTTGAAATAAAAAAGCTGTCCCTGGAAAAAAAGAGGAGAAAAAAAAATAATAATAATAATAAAAAACATAAGAATTACAAAAGGTCTTTCACCTGAAAGGTGGAAAGACCTAATAATAAAAAACATAAGAAATACAAAAGGTCTTTCACCTGAAAGGTGGAAAGACCTAATAAAAAACATAAGAAATACAAAAGGTCTTTCACCTGAAAGGTGGAAAGACCTAAAAAAAAAAACATAAGAAATACAAAAGGTCTTTCACCTGAAAGGTGGAAAGACCTAAAAATATAAGAAATACAAAAGGTCTTTCACCTGAAAGGTGGAAAGACCTAAAAACATAAAGGAACAAGAGGTCTTTCACCTGAAAGGTGGAAAGACCTAATTACACTCTCTAGTGCCATTTTTGTTCTACTTATTGTAATTTGAAAACATTCAAAATTTTCCACTGTTTTAAAAAAAAACAATAACCATGTGTTGATATGCAACAACAGGATAGTGAATACATGAATTAAATAACAATAAAAGGAAAAGCAAAATTAGTAAAATTACAACTGAAATGAAAAGTCAATTCCCATTTATAACATATTTGTATGGATCATTATGCCATTTTTCTAAAATGTCAAAATATAGATGATCATTAAATTATTCATTTATCTTTAAATAGTCAATAGATGGGAAACTGTTGAATACCTATGCACCGGTAATATTTAGTGGAAAATATAGAAAATTTTCTTATTTTAATAGACAGAAAACCAAATATCCCTTTCAAAATGAGAAATAAATGACTATAAGGGGTTTGTTTAGAGATAAAAGTACATTTACATATTGACCAGAGAAGGGAATGTGAAGAATATTTTTACAAAAAAGCATTACATGTACTATTACTACTACTGCAATAACATACAAAAGTTCTAATGCTAGCTTTATAAAAACAGAGAACAATTTTACAAAAGTACTACTACTACAGCAATAACATACAAACGTATATATGCTTGTTTTATAAAACAGAAAACACTTTTACAAAAGCACACCTACTACTGTAATAACCTACGAAAGTTCAAACTTTTAGAAAAGCACTGCTACTTCTGTAATAACCTATAAAAGTTCTAATACTAGTTTTATAAAACAGTTAACTACTAGGGCAATAACAGAAGAAAACAACCCAACTTTATATGAAATAAAAGACTGACTAGTAAAAAATTGCATGCAACAGAATTTGTCATTGTCATATGCAAGGAGTAGCTTCAGAATTTGCGTTAAATCATAACACTATATATAGTCTTTCCACATGTGCAATGTAAACAAATAACAGAAAAGTTTTTATGCCTATACCATACACTTGAAACAATTTGTTTTCTTCCGACACTAAGTTTTAGTTTATTTCCTTATGAAATGCTTTACTGTTGATCGACTTTATATTCTAAAAATTTGAAAGTCTGGAATTCTGTTCATATTTCCCAATAGTACTTGTACTACTTTTGAAATACATAAAGCACAATGCTATCCATCTTGTATTGTCAGTTCTGTTCTAGGAATTATGTTGCCTTTTACCGACATCACGGCCCGCGTGTATTTATGGATGAAACCCTATTGCAACATACTGTTTACACCCTACGTATGCTCTTTGACTTTTAATGCACTGACAAATACTATTTTATTTTAATTCTTTGATGTTAAAGTAAAAATTATTGTGATAAGTTGTGTGCTGCTGCAAATACAGTCAAACTTCGTTATCTCGAACTAGACGGGACTGTTTAAAAACTTCGAGATATCCGAGTATTCGAGATATCGGAGGTACAATACTTAAAAAATGAGTGGTTGGTACTTACAAATCACTTCGACATATCCATTGTATTCGAGATATCGGTGTTCGAGATATCGAAGTTTAACTGTAATTAGAATTATTTTGCCTTAACACCGATACCGCAGCAGAATACTTCTCTGCATTCTATTATTAGACATCAAGTCATCAGATTATTTTAGATGATTATAGGTGGCACTTATTCGGAAGTAGCATCCCCGAAAAGCAATGCCAATAAGCGCTTTGCGTACTGCGTACGCTTAGCGCTTAAAAAGCAGTTTGCCGTAAAAAAAAAAAAAAAAAAAAAAAAGCTCCACCTACTGCTGGGTTATTATAAAGTCAATTTCAAAAGGCGAGAAGCCGCTACCGTAATACAAAATTGAAGTGATCGATATACACGCAATTATATTAAAATACTTTGGTAATGTTCTCCTTTTTTTTTCTCTAATGCATAATGCATCTATATGCAATAATCTTATGTTGTTTAGATGGCGGTTCCTTTTGAATCTGAAAAAACGAAGCGTGGCGTTGCAGGAATAAAGTATGTTTAAGTAATGAAAGAGTTCATGAAGGGATTTTGGAATTAAAGGAACCTAGACACGATTTGAGATCAAAATTTTATTTTACATTTATATGTATATAAAGTTTTACTTGTGCATTCTGAGAGATTAACCAAAATTTGAATGGTAGAAGTCAAGTTACAAGCAAGCTAGAGAGGAAAGAATTCATTGTTATGTAATCAAGCTCAAGTCTTATAATTGTTTACTAATAATGCAAAGTAAGGTAATTACATTTCTTTGACAAAATAAACAAGATAAACTGATTTACGTACGTGTTCGGAAATATTATCAACAAAAGAAGGCACCAATCCATTGAAACTTATACCAATACAACTCGTCAACAATTCCAAGACTCGAGCTTAGTTATTAAAACAAGAAATTATGAACTCTGTATCTTGCTTGTTAATCGACATTTTACTTTCAATTTTGACAAGGATTAAAAATATTAATTTGAACCATTCTAGACATTAAAAATAGAAAAATAAAATTAGAAAAATTTTACCTCAAATCGTGTCTAGGTCGCTTTAATTCAAAAATGCTTGCCATTCAAGGTAAAGGTATTCCTCATTTATTTACAGAGTTCTTATTACAAACTTATTGTGTCAGAAAGTATGACTCAAATTAAAACAAAGTTTTGTGAGTTCCTTTTTACTTTCAATTGGCGTTTTCGAGATGTTTTCAGTTAGCTATTGGACTTAGGCTTTATATTATCATAACTGCATTTTTCTAATAGCAATTATCATTATATATTGAATGTGATTTTTCAAATTATAATTCTAATTTGTATCAAGCTGATTTTTAAACCAATTTTTTAAACTTTTTTTTTTATTTCGCTTTTTTTTTATTTCGCCGGTATAATCCTACTTTTAGATAATCTATTATTTGAAAAAAAAATATGGTATTGTCTGGTTTGAGTGTGTAAAATGAAATTATATTAATTAAAAAATTTATACACATGGAGCTTTGAATAATAAAAGAAATGAAATACAACTCAGCAATAATACATACGGAGTGTTATTTAATAGAGTGCATAACTTGCCTTGGTTCGTCATGTATTGTGCTTCAGGCTTGTAAAACATCTTTCTTGTTCCGTCAACGATTAGAGTGAAATCCCACAAGGAACCATAAGCCTTTACAGGCAATGGAAATGTTGGTGCCGGAAACCATTTAGAATCTATCCCGTCCCATTCCGGATACGCTACAGCCGTGATGTGGGTAATGATGGCAATCCCTCCAACTACAAGAGACGCTATTTTCAGTGGAGTAAATCCTGTTTTAGGACACCTCATTGTGATCAAAAGAGAACATACACAAGGAAACACTTTCAAATAAACCCTAACCTATAAAAGGCATGCCTTATATACCTATTCGAATCAATAAATTTAAAGATGCCACCCCTTTATTTCGTGAACTCTTTCTTAAATAGCAACGGTGATTTTGTTCTGTTATCAATATTAACTGACATTATTATTCTAAACCTATTAAAGAAGACAGAGAAGCAATTTTTATGACTATTAAAAGAAGAAAAGAAAAAAATGGAAACAAATAAATCACAAAAAAATTTGTTCATAAAAAAGAAAAAAAAAACAATTCCGGTCCTAACATCCAATCCCAGCAATTTTAATCCCCTTGGGCATCTAGTCTCTCTATACGCATTACTGAATATACACAATTTCCAGATCATTCCTCATATGCATGATGCGTCCCTATTAATTTTTTATCTCCCATCCTCGCGGGGTTTTATGTTTTAACAAAATTAAGAAGACACATTTATGTATGGTGCTTTATTTTCATTGTCATTGATGCACCACATTTGTTTCTATTATAGATCGATAGAAAATAACGTTCGTTTGAAACTTAAAGAATTATTTTTTGTTGGTGTTTCTTACTTTTAGATAACTAACAGTTTAGAATCTTGACGAATTGCTTTTTTATGTATGTGGATCTCTCAGTCAATTTTTACGTATTTTACTTTTTGTCTCAAACTTTACTTCATTAACAATAAATGACGATGTTTTTTTTAAAACTTTGATTAAGAAAAAAATTATTGAAGAGGAATGGTCACAAACATTTTTTTAAATTTAACTTTCAACAACGCAAACATAAAGTATTTTCAATGGTCAGCTGAACTTTGAGCGTCAGTTGGCACGTTATAAGCGTGATGCAGAACTCGGAACGCTTTGTTTTCTAGAAAAGGTTCTTGCCACGTTTTTAACGGGGTTTTCCAAAGGGAAAATCTGATTATTCAAATAGTGAAAATAGCAGGCGGGTGGCTGCCATAAGGGATACCCTATTGTACAGATATTTCCTCCTACAGTTTTCAACATAGAAAGTTTTTGTTTTGCAGATCAATTGAACAAATATCAGAGATGTGCATATAACTTGGATTTAAATTTTAACAGTTTGCAAATAAGAGACCCACAGGCCTTGACGGTCACCTGAGTACCATATCCCTTAGATTGACATAATAGATAGTCTCATGTTCGCATTTTAAGCTTCATTTTGAAGTCTAAACCCTAATCGAAGACTCATCTGGCCGTTACCCTGCCTTTATTGTTTGCTGTTTGTAATACATTCATTCATGAAAACGGGGGGGGGGGTCAAGAGTCTTGAATTACATGTATTTTTACTTTAGCTTCAGGGGCCAAAAATTGTAAATCTTTGTTAATAAGAGACTTGCAGGCCTTAAATGGTCACTCTTCTATAATATTAACAGTTTCCTTTACAATGCATACAGCTTATTTACAATGCACAGAATATAAAATACAGTAGATTTCATAAAGTTGAACACATATTTAATTCAATATTGTCAAGTGACAATTTGCCATGTATTTGTAGTTTTCATTGAATTTGTAAATAACGCACAGCAATTACCATAAGTAAAAATACATGTTCATTATACGACAATATTAATCAGCCCCACCCCCCATCCCCCTTAAAAAGCCTCAACTTCTGCCTCGTGGTTTGGGTAGTCAATTTATCAATTAACAATGAAAGACTTTATCTTCCATGACTGTGATAGTAAAGAAAAAAATATCATAAATCAATACATATCACTATGTGGCCTTATTAGCACCGTCCTTGGGCCTGAACCCTTGACACAGGGACCAGGAATTTCACAATTCACAAGGTAAAGGACTTCATGGACATCATAACCATGCATTTTGTTTTTCTCATATATACATGGAAGAAGAGAAGAATATTTTTAAAGATTTAATACCTTTTCACTATATGGCCATATTGGTTCTGCCCTAGGGTCCGATACCCTGTCCCAGGGACCATGAAATTCACAATTTAGATAGAATATTTCACAATCATGCTTTTAGTTTTATTCAAATATATATGGCAGTTAAGAAGAAGATTTTCTAAGATTTATTACATTTTTTCCATAAGGCCATAGTTGCCCCGCCTTAGGGTCTGAACCCCTGATCGAGGGACCATGACTTCCACAATTAGGCAGAGGACTTCGTGGACATCATAACTATGCATATAGCTTTTAAATATTACTTATTAGGTTTGTTACTGACTCGCTACAGAAATATATTTCTGTAGTGAGTCAGTAACAAACCTAATAAGTGTTTTGTTTTCCCGAGGACTATCAAGTGACACATTTATTCACAAAAGCGATGATCTACGCAAACCCATGTATACAAGTTGCCTAACATCTCGTCCAATTTAACTCATTTAAACTAATCTCACCTTTTAAATACTCTTTGAAAATCTTCGCTTCACTAATGTTTTGTAGCTATTCAATTTTAAGCGTTTTTTTCCCTTTCCTCTGCAGAGATTTGAGCAAATCTCGACGCTGCCATTTTGTTCTGCTCCAGACACAACAATGTGACGTCAATATTTAAAGGGCAACTACTCTAATTTTAAAGAATTTCAAAGGGCAACTACTCTAAATATTTTGAGAACTTACGGAACACGGTTTCTGTGTTAAAAAAATGAAATGTCGAGATGATTAGGCGAAGCGGCGGCCAATGACGGCCATATTGCCCAATATTAATCCTCACCGAACCTACATAGAGATATATGAGGCAATCACGTGCTATGTTTAAACCAATGAAAGTGTGGCATTTCAGTCCGAGGGAAAACAATATATGTATGGTAGTAGAGAAAAAGATTTTCAAAAATTTAATATATCTTTACTATATGGCAATGTTGGCCCCGCCCGATAGAGATGTTTTAACGAAAATGGTAACAACTGGCTTTGTAGTTTAATTGCAAAATTTTTAACGCACGACGACTGACTAAGACGAATTGCAATAGGTCACCTAAGTGACTAAACTCAGGTGACAATAAAATACCAGCTGTTGAACTAAATCATTTTTGTTTGCATGTAGGGTACACCTATTTTACACACAACGCCTTCTACAGTTTACAGAAAAGGAAGTTTTTGTTTTGCAGATCATTTCGACATATATCAGAGATGTGCATATTACTTGGATTTTGAATTTTGAAAATGTATTTTAAATAAGAGGCCCTCAGGCATTGACGGTCACCTGAGTCCCATGTCCCTCAGATTGACATGTCAGAGTCACATGTTTGCATTTTAAATTTCATTTTGAAGTCTAACCCTAATCTGAGACTCCTCTGATTGTTACCTTGCTTTTATTGTTTTATGTTTAAAAATTTTCACTTATAAAAAAGGGTTTGGGGGTTCAAGAATCGGAGGAATCTCGGATTATCTATACCTTAGCTCCAGGGGCCAAATTTTTCGAAATAAGAGACTTGTAAGCCTATATTTGTTAATTTTTTTATTGTATTTACAGCTTCATTTATAATGCACACTAAATGCACAAGCTTATTTCTAGAATAGAATTTCAAGAATACACACAGGATATTAAAGTAGATTTCCTAAATTAGAACATATATTTAATTTAATATGGCCAAATGACAATTTCCCATTTACAATTCACCATATAATTTTCAAGTTTAAGTTCAAATTGTTAATGTAAGACACACTGCAAAAACCTTACGTAAAAATACATGTTCAATATATGGTCATATTTATCCTAACAACCCCCCCCCCCCCCCCCCCCGATTAAAAAACCTCAAATTCTGCCCCATGGTCTGGACAGTGAATTTCACAATTTAACATTAGGACATTAGGAACATAATAACAATGCACGATTTTATCTCCCATGACTGTGATAGTAAATCAAAAAAGGATTAAATCAATACGTTTTCACTATTTGGCCATATTTGCCATGATCAGGGCCTGAACGCCTGATCCAGGAACCATGAATTTCACAATTTAGGTAGAGGACTTCATGGACATCATAATCTTGCATTTAGTTTTTGTCAAGTATATATGGTAGTAGAGAATAAGATCATTTAAGATATAATATGTTTTTACTATATGGCCATATTAGCACTGACCCAGGGCCATGAATTTCACTATTTAGGTAGAAGACTGCGTGGACATCACAACCATGCAATAAGTTTTTCACAAACATATATGGGAGTAAAAAAAAAGATTTTATAAGATCCAATACATTTTCACTACATGGCGATATTAGCCTCGCCCTATGGCCTGTACCCATGACCCAGGGACCATGAATTTCACAATTTAGGTAGAGGATTTCATAGACATTATAACCATGCATTTAGTTTTTCTCAAATATAAATGGGAGTAGAGAGGAAGGTTTATTTTAGATTTAATATATTTTTACTGTATGGTCATATTGGCCCACCCTACAGCCTGAACCCCTGACCCAGGGGTCATCAATTTCACAGATTTGGTAGAGGGCTTAATGGACATCATAATTATGCATTTAGTTTTTCCCTTTGTGTGTGGGAATACAGAAGAAGATTTTTGAAAATTTGGCTTTTTTCGTATATTTGGCCGCACCTATGGCGCCCTGAGGGTGAAAGAGCCATGAATTTCATAATTTAGATTCCTCTTCCCATAGAGATGCTTCACACCTTAAATTGTAACGATTGGCCTTGTAGTATTCAAGAAGTTAAAAATGTAACATTGTTAACGAGCGACGCACGACGGCCGAAGACCATTTGCAATAGGTCACCTGAGTGACTCAGTTGAACTTCGTCATTATTTGCAAAATATAGCATATCGAGTTCTCCATTTCTCTGGATAGTTAGTGTATTTTAAATTCAGGGTTGACAAATGAATTATGGATACTGTTCACTCAAAAAAAACCGGTTTGCTGTTACATTGATATCTTTTCTCTTGTTACTTACATCAAGGTTGCTGAATAAAAATTATTTTATTTTTTATTATCGCTATTTTAAACAAAATTAGAAGTGCTAATTATTACATTGTTATGTTCATAATTAATGAAAAACAAATCTAAGAAAAAGAACCAGTATATACAACGTTGTAAACACAAACAGGACACGACCTTTGTTTACTTAACAAAGCTTGATAACTGACGGTAACATTTTAGCTGTAAAATTGAAATACTTTAGTTAAGTATTGTAAACATTAGAATTGAAAAAAATAATTGGAAGAAATTTGTGGCCTTTTTGTTGAAAGTGTTACAAAGTGTTCAATCAAATATACTAGTATAAATGAGAAGTATAAGATAACTTCCAGTGCCCGATGAGACGTACAAATCTCACTGATTGCCGTGTTACACAGAAGGATCTCTAGCACCCGTTTCCTCTCTACCGAGGAATCAACGGGGATAATAGTACAGATTTTTCACAGGGATCACCCATCTTATCAACAATCTATCAAAACAGATTACTTAAGACAAGATTGTTAACAAAAATACATAGATCAGTCATGACCTTTGTCGATACTTACAACGCTTTAAATACTTTTAAATACATAGGCATAAGAATGTCATGTCGTAAAATCTCCAGTCAGGATCGACAATGGTCGGATATATCCGGGATTGACCATGATGATATCGCAATCAGAATTGTCGTGTGGCATTTGTACCTTTTATGTTTAAAATAAAGAGTGTTCATTTTGTAAACCCACTCTTTTGTATTTCGAAATTTATGTCTTTTCATTAGATATCATTGTAATTTAATAGAGTCAAATCTTTCTGTTTGATTTCTTTTCACACTTGTTTGTCCGAATTTCTTTCGAAGATAAACTCGTGATATGCAGAGCAATAAATAAAGATGCTCTTGAGTAAAATTACAATATTGTTATTATAATGAACCAAAAGGGTCGTCTCTAAAAGATATTTACATGGCTTTAATATTTAGGTATTTATTAAGTTTAAAATGCTTGAAATAACGGGCAGGCTTTACAGTCTATTGTTAGAAACCCACTTTTATTACGCATACGCTTACTGACCGTGAAGCCACTCAATAAACAGTTTTCATTTTCATAACAACGATTTCTCAATCAAACATTCAAGTTCAAATAAATTTTAGGAGTTATGAATCAACGGAACATATTGTATATTATCATTTTTTAAAACCATTTTTCAATATTGTAAAATAACTTTTATTCGCGTGCGAGAATTTTTGGGGATGTCCGCGAGAGCCTCGTCATCGTGAATAATTTTCATCGCGAATTAGTTCTAAAGTTTCTCTTGAATATTATTTTCAAGACAATTTACATCTTGATCACGAAATTAAGTCGCCGCAAACCAGTTTATCTCCTGCAAATCGTGATATAAATTCGTCGCGCATAAAAGTTGGTTTGTAGTGCAAGCCATGTTTCTTACATTCTTCGTATGTATAGTTTTGTAGTATTTTATATTATCATCATTGTTATTAGCACTTATGCCAGCAATGATGCCCTGTCCCATGTCTGAATTAGCCTCACATTACTTAATATTACATAGAACTCTGGATGTAGAGATCGTGTATATATGAAAAAGACAATTATAAAGGCAAGGTCCTGTGTTCTTATGTTCGAAGAAGATCCCATTCATGTCAACGGTACTTGAATGAGTATGGTTAACCAATTAAAAACTTCTGAAGTGCGGTAAAATGTCCATGTTTAATTCTATTAACATTCACAAATAACTTACATTATTAAATTTTCTATTATTACATGTTTATGTATAAAAGCACTACAGTACCACGCATACATTTATTTATGATTACAAGGTAGAGGTCGTAAATGCAGTCATTTTGACAATCGATGATACCTTTTGAAATTATTACTCTGTTATTCTCTTGCTGGGTTTGTAATGAATAAAATGTTTGAGTTATTCTTTAAATGGAAATATATTATAAATATTTTATGAAAATAATGAATAAAAACAACATAGATTGCTTTTTGGTTAAATACTATTTATTTATATTAGAGAGTTATATTTTACTTAAATTATCATAATTTTAATATCAATTCTTTGTAAGAATCAAAAATTTATATAAGGGTCTGACCACGCATAGTCACCAATTTTCTTTATATTTCATACATGGACACACCTAGGTGTAAAACGCAAAAAGACACTAAAAGTTGGTTGCTGGGGGGAACTGTTACCACGGTAACCGACGCTAAAGATGAAAAAAAAACAAATCTTACATACTTTGAAGCCATATTAGAAGGTTTTACCCAATAATATAAACTATCAAAGACATAAAACAACTTTGTCCTATTGTCAATTTTTGTTTTCCTACAAGAATATTGATTGAGAAACCAATACTTTTAAAATGTTACCATGGAAACGGTTAAAAAATTTTGAAATCGGTTTTTTGCGGGTTTTTTTTTTAAAGTCAAAAAGGGTAATTTAAACTTTTAAATCCCGATCAATGTCCATGCAATATACATCTTATTTATGAAAATTGACACCCGTTGCTATGGTAACAAGGCCAAGAAAAAGGAAAAACTGAAAAAAATGAAGGTGATTTTGGTATGCTGTAATTCCTGATTTTAGAAAATTTTAGCAATTGTTTTTGGTCGGAAAAATATGCCTAAATCTTTATTATATATCACAAAAGGCTTTGTTATGCAACACAGGCGTGTTGTTGCTATGGAAATTTAAATTGTTTTGAAAACCCAACCAAATTTCTTCCTTTTTGAAAAGTCCATAGCAATGGCAATTATTCTTAGAAAAATTCAGGATTTTTTCTCAAGTTGCTTTAAAGTTCAGGACATACTTGACTTTTTTCTCACCAATTGATATGAAGTATTTATACTTTATATGTGAATAAAACCCATTCAAAAATGCCTCAAAATATCATATTTTACCTTTAGTTATTTTTTAGCTTGCTACCATAAGAACGGTTCCCAATTTTCATTTTTAAATTCTTAATTGCACAATCATAATAGTGTGTACCAAAAAAATCAAATTTAATAAAGAAATCATATTTTGAAAGTTTTCTTTAGTTACCATGGAAACACTTTTAAAATATGCGTTTCTCCAGAAATGTTTTACTTTCTCTTGAAAAATGACAATTTTTTTCATAATATATTCTACCCAGGATACCCTAAATTGTTGCCAAATACTCACAACATGTTCTCAAATAAGCATTAAAATGCGATTTTTACATCTTTACCCCCTGTTACAATGGCAAAGGGAACAAAAAAAAAAGACGGTGTTAAGCTTTTTTACTCATCAAAGTCTATCAATTTGTGAAGTATTTGTAAAGTAAAAATCCGTGACTATGCAAGGCCACCAAATTTTGATTCTTACATAGAATTGATCTTAATATCTTACTTGTTCGGTAGAAAACATCGTCTTTACTTAAATGCTATTCTGTAATAATAGTTAAATGTATATGTAGTGAAAGTCAATTTGAATTCCAGCCACACTACTATCAGTTAGGATGAGACAATACTTACCACTAATGAAGGATGGGATTACGAAATCTTCTAAAATTGGCAAAATTAGATATGAATATCTCATTCGGCATCACTTTTATCTGGAAGACAATTTATAAGGAAAATCAGCAATGAAGTCTACAATTCACTACCTTCGATTCTGCACGATTAGTACAACTTACATGTAGAAAGAAAAAAGTTAATCTTAATTGATATCGTTAATTCATTCGACGAGAATGTCGACATTTTTCACAAAACAAGGACTATCCGTAATTAGGATTGTTTCTATTTTTCTCATTTCTGTTGCACTTGTCCTTCAAGTTACTGCCGTTGCAGCTGACAAATGGAGCGAGATAGACTCGGATTACAGGAGTCTACCAATTAAGGCGTACCAGAGCCTTTGGACTGAGCGTGTTCTTCTGGATAAACCTCATGCTTATCCTCGACCAAAAAACATGGAGAACGGTAAGATGAATACAAAATACAAAAAAGGATAAGACTTGCCTGTTTTATGGGTCGTTCCTTTTTTTCATCATTGGGGGGTGGGACATTTTTCTTTGCACCGGCTTAATCGCAATTAAATGTTCAATACCGTGTTGCTAGAGTGAGAAAATTACAGTTTACAAAAATCCTTGTTTTATCTAATACAGATTTTGAAAACACAAACCAAATTTAATATTCAATTAAAACTAGTTGTGAAACTGATGCATCATAAAAAAAAACCACTAAAGAATTATATTTCAACTTTTTACTATTTCCAAGTATTTTAGAGCTTTCTATGTACCTAATATAAAATTACAAGAAATTATCTCTTTTTATAATTATACTACACAAGTAATTCAAACCAAAAGAGTTTTACACTTTAGTTTATTGATTTTTTTTGTATAATAAAAACAGCTATTTAAGGTTTCTCTTATAGTATCGAAAGCCAAAGTTTGTGTGTTGAATTGTGCGAAAGCGTTCATTTAAATCTATGCAAGTTGTATTGATTTAAAACAGAAAATGCTAGTTCTTTGGTGGCACTATTTACTGGTACAAAATATCTCGATACTTTTTAGGCGTTAGAGTTTTTTATTTTGAAAATCTCTCGTATTTATAATTTAGTGCTGCGCCGATGGGTCGAGTTACCCAAATGGGACATTAAACGACATTTATATTAAAACTGGGGGATACCGGTAGGGGACATTTATTGCTTATGCAATACTCTCAAAATGCTTGTTATCTATACACATTTTTTCTACTAAGTGAGAAAGAAATCAAATACGAGAAAACATACATTGTAAAATTTATCTTCATGCCTAATTCATGAAATATGAAGAATCAGTTCAACTCTTTTATGATATGTATTCTATTTTAACAATTTATTCAACATTGCATTTAACAAAGCTGTTTTCTTTCATAATCAATATTTTATATAAATTTTTTTTAACCTTTTTTTAAAACTAAATTAAATGTATAATAGTACGGCGGCGTGGAAGGGCCAGATGAAAAAATAAATAAATCTTATTTGTTCGGACAAATTAGGATTTGTTCGGACGAATTAGCTATTTGTTCGGACGAATAAGTTATTTGTTCGGACGAAATACGATTTGTTCGGACGAATTAGCTATTTGTTCGGACGAATTAGGACTTGTTCGGACGAATTACGATTTGTTCGGACGAATAAGTTATTTGTTCGGACGAATTAGGATTTGTTCGGACGAATAAGTTATTTGTTCGGACGAATAAGTTATTTGTTCGGACGAATTAGGATTTGTTCGGACGAAGAAGTTATTTGTTCGGACGAATTACGATTTGTTCGGCCGAATTAGCTATTTGTTCGGACGAATTACGATTTGTTCGGACGAATAAGTTATTTGTTCGGACGAATTAGGATTTGTTCGGACGAATAAGCTATTTGTTCAGACGAATAAGTTATATTTGTACATAAAACAGCATTTTTGATGAGTAATTTATAAGACTATCTGATCTGGCAATGATGTAGATGATGTAGGGGGAGAGGGTCTGTGATCAACCCACCCCTTTCCTTGAATGTGGTTTTTTTTCAAATGATAACACCTAAATGTTATGCATGTACTAGTCACTGACATTTCAAGGGTGTTGGAACAGGGGCGACAGAGGCGGTCGCCGCCCCAATAATTTTGCCAAAAAATGAATTAAGAAAAAAATAAAACTGAATTGAAATTTAATGACGGTGATCTGTATTCACTGGAGCGGCGATGATAACGGCGATTTATGTTCAATGGAGCGGCGAAGTGTTAACTTTATTGTTTACTCAGTCAAAAGTGGGAGTATATATACATGTTTCTGGCGTGTTTTGACAGTCAACAGTGCATTAATTAGATAGGTTTGACATTAAAGAAATATTATCGTTCTTCAGCTTTAATGATCAATTACAAGTTGTAAGTTAGAAACAACTAATCTAATATATCCTATAAGCTATAAATATATATATAATATGTAAGCACACGATTCACGGAAATCCATCTAAGGATTTTTGAACGTCTTTGAAGTTAAACAGAGACTGATAAGTTGAGATCCACACATGATGCACATAAACTTCTTTAATATAAATGTGAGTTGCGTTATCTTGATACACATTTTATGTCGTCAAAGGTAAGAAATAAAGATTAAGTACAACTTTGCTTGGTTTCTTATGAAGTGCCATCAAATAAGCGACAATATAATTTATCAAATTCAAGAATAATTTGACACACTGTAGAATAACAACTTAAATCTGGTTCAACCCCTCCCCCTCCAACTTATCGATCAATTTCGCCGCCCAAAAATGAAATATCTTTCGACGTCCCTGTATTAATACAATATCTGGCATATTTTGCTGCCAGAATATAAGCTCAAGTCTCAAAATCTGTCAAAATTTTGCATGTCAAAAAGAGCGGGATTAATATTATTTGTTATGACATAGCGCAAAATATTTTTTTAGTTACTTAAGAAAAACCTGCGTTGCCTAGAATGGGCATCTCCATGGGCATCTAAAGGGGAGTTGGGGGTGGAGGGGGCAAACAAACAAAATTATCTTTCAGACC
>WFKH01011801.1:13787919-13813079 GCA_016163765.1 Magallana hongkongensis
CCCGATCGGGAAACTTTCCTGGATCTGCGCATGATCTCGTAAACTGATTTAGACTTTTTACATCCGCGTATCCATGATTATGAAATCTCTCTCTCTCTCCTCTCTCTCTCTCTCTCTCTCTCTCTCTCTCTCTCTCTCTCATAGTAATTAACTTATTCAGACCGAATATCTTATTCGTCCGAACAAATCCTAATTCGTCCGAACAAATAACTTATTCGTCCGAACAAATCGTAATTCGTCCGAACAAATAATTTATTCGTCCGAACAAATAGCTAATTCGGCCGAACAAATCGTAATTCGTCCGAACAAATAACTTCTTCGTCCGAACAAATCCTAATTCGTCCGAACAAATAACTTATTCGTCCGAACAAATAACTTATTCGTCCGAACAAATCCTAATTCGTCCGAACAAATAACTTATTCGTCCGAACAAATAACATTTATTTATTTTTTCATCTGGCCCTTCCACGCCGCGGTATAATAGTGATAAAAATTGGTAAAGATTTTTTGACCATTATTATTTACGTCGGTGTATATTTATTCTTGTGAGTAACATTTGCAAAATCTTATTTGAGCTAAAATTCCGACCAATAACTTGCCATCGTAAGAGCAGTTTGGTAACATATGAAGTAAAATATGAGGTTATTCAATGTGAAGTATATATTCAAACGATCAAATTCCCTAAAGTAGTGTTGTCAAGGTTTTAAAAAAAAGTTGAATTTATTTATGTGAGAAAAACAAAATTCCTAATGCCATAAGCCATAAGAAATAATCAATATTCGAAGGCACAGAATAGAATTCTGGAACTTTTTTTTATTATTTAAAGTTAATTTCTTTTGGCAAAAGACTTCAGATGAATTCATTCTGGAACGATTGAGATAGGTACTCAAAGGTCAGGCAATATCATGTTATCCAACGTTTAACGTCTTGTTTAAATTCTGGTGTATTTATCGGGATTAATTAAAATTTATCAATAAAGATTTAGGAGAATAACAAGATAAACCTGATCTTGGATTTACCGCGGTATTTGATTAAAGCCAATTACAGTCGGAGAGTCTGGTACCGACCTCAAACTGTTTGTTAAGAAGAGCAGGGGATATTCAAGATTTAACAAGGACTTTCAATTGGTATAAAATCAAAGCTTGAGATATTAATTGCACATGCCCTAAACAGTGGTTTTTACTTAACCGTTAGTATGTAGATAATAGCGAGAAGAGATTGTTCAAGTTCAGGTTCACTGCTTGGACTTTGTCTTCTACAGATGTTCGTGCTTAAGTCACCCCTGCGTTCTAGGATTAGGATAATCTTATAGATAAAAACTTTAAAGACTATGCAAAACTATACATTCCTGAATAATTAATAAAACTGTATTCTTGAACACATGTCGGTTAAGTTATCTTAAAATTGGTTAACCCTTATCGATGTGCACAGAGGGAGGAAAAGAGGCTAAATGCAGGGAAGATTAAGTTTGACCTTGCTGTACAATGTCAATTTAATTTTAGAGAAACATTTTCATTAATTATAATGATATCTGATTATATAAAAGATACCTAAAAACTCCTAGTTTTTGTGTGAGATTTAAAGGGTTGCGGTGTGTTTGGTTTGGTTTTGTTTTTTGTGGGTTTTTTTTTGTTGGGTTTTTTTTTTTGGGGGGGGGGGTTAAATTTCAAATAAAATTTGATTGAACTTACAAATACTTTTCAGATTGGAAGAAAGATTTGCAGATCATTGAGATCGTTTGCATATTTGTTGGAATGGTGCCTTTGTCTTTACTTCTTGTTGTTTCGTTCGTGACCATAATCACAAGAAAGGTTGTCTTAGCAGCTGTCTTCCGAGCCCTAGCGATCATAATGACAATTATCGCAAGTAAGTACGGGTGTGTGAGTGCCAATAAATATTTGCTTTGTTTCTTTGATTCCTTGTAATAATTATGAAAATGACAATAAAAATTTATAAAAAAAAAAAAAAAAAAAAAAGTAAGTACGGTCGATGTGGTTAAAAAAAACTTTTAAACACATCGGGAGGGTGTAATAACCTCAAAATAACCTCCAACCTTCCCTAGTAAACAATTTCTATAGATGACGTTATTTTTTATTTATGATTAAACGGATGAAAAGTTAAATATACAAATGTTTTAAGTCTGATTGAATGTGCCAACAGTATTATTTCGATAAACACAAATATTCATATAAAATAATAAGGAATCATATCACGCTTATTTACGCTATGATAATTAACCCTTTTAAAATTTATGACAGTTTTGTTAAAAGTGAAACCCCAACTTTTGGTGCTATAGACAAGTATCCAAAATATTGAGTCTCAATAGAAGGCCATTGGTTTGTTTTAATAAGTTATATATGATTTGCTTACTTATTGTTTGTTTACTTATTGCAGGTTTGTTAATAGTAGTTGGGGCCTTACTTTATAACTATCAGAAAGTGAAGATGTTTTCGTACAACGCCCGGAACCCGGCCAGTAGTTACCCCGTGTATGACGAGAAAGTCTCCTACGGGTTTCTCCTGTCCGTCATCAGCGGAGTTCTCCTGTCCCTGGGGGCTGTGTTAGAGATCAGTCAGCTCGTCATTGCAGACGCCAGGAGGTCGGCACTATCGCAAGTGCAGCCGTCAGACGAAAGCGTCAAGGAGAAAAGTGATGAGAAGTGTTAATGTTGTCAAATTATAAAATATGCGATATAATTTCATCACAGAATCCTACATTTATAGCTACATTCAATAATTGTCTTTTCTGTATTAAAACACGGTAAAACAATTATGAGATTGTGTTTTTCCCCTTTATTCTTTAATATTAGGGAAACGTATGTTTTTTGAGTCCTCATTTCTGTTAAATTGTCAAGTGATTCAAACTATTTTAGGACATAAATCGATGGATTTTAAAGATATCTATAAACAAGCACATGAGGGAATTTCTAGCCTTATCTACGAGCAGTTTACCATCATTGATTTGAAACGCTACATGTCAGTATTTTATAAAGTACCTATATCCAAAAGTCAATAGGCTTGGACCCACGGGAAATTAATCGCCGCATGAAAGCTTTGTCGGTGTCATTACAGTTTAATACATGTATCAAACATCATGTTGGTCACCGTCTTATCTGTGTGGTCTCTGCTGGGAATGTCCGATATCCAACAAAATTCAATTCGGGTCGATTTGAACAATTTGAAGATAGATCATTTGTATCCTCTCTGTCGTTAAAACAAATTTGTATTCTTCTAGTCGATAAAACAAACGAGAGTGTGTCACCATTCTTATCGCACAAGTTTTTGTAAAATTTGCCGCATTTCCCATGACATACTTTTGTCGTGTATACTTCTGTCATTTAATTTTATAATTATCAAAAGTTTCCCAATTTATTAACATCTTTTCTATTAATGTTGGATGTTAATAAAATTAATGTAATTAAGAACAACATTATAATGTTTATTAACAAAAACTCTGAGTTTATGACATCAATAAAAACACATCTAATTTGGAAATGAAAAACCCATTGTTTACAAACCCTCGTGAACCAACAGCACTCAGTTTATACTTGTTGTACGTCATACTTGCCTAAAGTTTGGTGAAAACTGATTTTAGTAAACAACTGGAGTTGTAATATGAAAACTATCTTGTGTGCAATAAATCTTCTCTGTGTGAATAGACCAAATGGAAACTTTTACGTAAAATTGAAAGCAATACGTCTGCAAGATCTTGGCCCAAAACTTTATACTAAAGACACTTCGTAATCACATAAATGTAAACATATCGATCATAACACTTACTAAGGTATGGGTTGATGCTATTTTCTAGATTAAGTCACGCCATCTGTCGATGATTTTTTTTCTAAGTTTTTTTTTATTGGCTATTTCATTTTTATATTTTACTAAATAGAGACGAAAATGCGATACACATTTTGCATTTAGTTTCATGATTTAAATATGTAAATTAATATATATGGAGAAGGAATTGGTTTCTTGAATAAATGAATCGTGAAATGCAAAAAATAAATATATATAATTTCAAAAAAAAATTAAGAAACACGCATTTAAGGTCAGATGCGACCTTTCTTCCATTATTTTCTATTTTTTCCCCCTATCTCCGCAATGTGAAGATTTCCACTACATGTACGTAATTTCATAATTATATTTTCATGTTATATGATATTTTTCTATTTGGATATATACTAGTAGTTACAATTGAAAAATAAACACAATGACTTTATTAATAAATATTCAATTGCATTTTGAATGATATTAATAGAACAAATCCAAATATTCTAACTCCAAATATAGCCTAGTAATGCATCTTGAAATTTTGGGCATTAACAGGTTTAAATGCAAATAAAGAAGAAATAATCTACCAATGAAAATATCTAAAACCGAGGAACGTTGCGTATGTCCATAATCTTACTTGAATATTTCATGCACATGTATATTGCCAATAACGTTCTTAGTAATAATAGATAAGGCTTTTAAATAATATGTTTTAGTTTATTACTTTGTAGGGTTTTATAGTTTAAGGTAAATCTACAGGTGTTTGAGCTACAGTAAAATATGAAACGAATTTATTTGTAAAGAAGAAGAAATTTAAATGCATTTTCAAATCAAAAATGTCTTATTTAATGCAATAAAAATCAGATAAGGAATGTATTTTTTATTTGTGACTTAGTGTGCTTTTGTGATCAAAAGAGCTAAAAAATTGAAAACATTTCCATTTTCAAGTTAAAGATATTTGAACTGAGATATTATCGTTTGAAATGAATTTCTGTTTAAAAACATTACTTCTAGCATATAATGTAACAGCTCATAAATAAATAATGATTTCTGTTAAAACATAAGAAAATCACTTCATCGGTTGCATTTAGGTACGAGGGTTGTTCGGAAATTATTGAGACAATACAAATATTTCCCTTTCTAAGTGACGAATTTTAGTGAAAATTGGCATAAACATTGAAGAAACCTTAACAAATCATTAAGCAAAGTAATATTACAAAACAATAATAATTTGTTTACGACGGTACATAAACAAGTCGGTGGTCGGGGTACCCGGCGCAGGCCCAAACTTGGGAGTTTAAAAAATTTAAACATGTACATTTTAAGTGTTGGTAGACCTACAATTAATGATAAAAGAAATCAATTTATATAATTATGTTCATTTTGCTATTTATTGTGACTAACTTTTGTGCAAGTTTCACTAGTGTTCGATTTGAAATACGGAGAAAGTTAAAAAATATGTACCGAGCAATAGAAATCTGACTGCGACGGTTTATTGAATTTTGACGTCAAGGCGGCGCAGCGAAAATACATCAAATTGGTGGGAATCTCTGAAGAAGACCTTTTCTGGTCAAGAAATTGCTTAAACAAAAACTATACGGTGGAAAGGGGTCAAAAGCTTCAGTTAATTGGGGTTTATTTACTGATTGCTTAACTAGAATTAAAACAAAGGGGCTAAATATCAAGTATTTTTTTTTTACACACAAACTGATTTTAACAGGTCTAATACATGTATATACACAGAAGGAATGTAAGAGACGTTTCACAGTAAGTTGACTTTTGGGAAGAAATAACTCGATTATTTTCACAAAAAATCAAGAATGGAGAGTGTATGTAACTGTTTCAATTTTGAAATAAAAAGAAAAAATTAAAAATGAAGAATAGTTAATGTTTTCCGTTCGTATGTAAGGTGCTTTAAACATAGGAGCAAGGAAAAACGTTAAAATGACGTTGCGATGAGTTTGTGGTTGCTCCGGGTCAATGGATATAGGCAAGTTTGTTAGCTTACTAAGAATAAACAAATGATGTCATTAACTTCAAAATTTTCACGTTAATAAAAGGTATCCTGGTTTACTTTCTGGTGAAATTTCAATGATTCATCTTTTTTCCCAAGGGAGTAAAAGTAAATTTCTCAATAATTTCCGAAGAACCCTCGTATTTGCGTATATAAAATGGTATTGCAATATTGGATATTTATCAATAAAGTACATCCAATGGTAACGCAATGTGGGATATTTATCGATTACGTACAACCAATGGTAACGCAATGTGGGATATTTATCGATTAAGTACACCCAATGGTAAATGACATCAATGTACATCAGGAAATTGAAAAAGTCTGATATGGTGAAAACGTTTACAATATCACAAAACTTAAAATTACATCAATCAAATCATGTACACTATATATATATTTTTATAATTGATTCAATCCTAAAGCATTATTGCTAATTGTAACATCCGAAGAGATATAAGTTCTATAGTAAAATTCACTAAATTGATATGGTTAAATCCCATTGATAAGGAGTAAGTGGTCCAATGTTTACAAGACCCCCTTATTAATGGGCGATAACGCTTACCAAATCGTGCTTATGATAGCATAATTATTACAACCTTAACGATATCGATATACGACCAGCATGACACTTGAACCAAATGGATCACATAAAGCCCAACCCGTTATACAGAGAAGAATGATACAAATTACTACTTATTACATGTAGTAATATATTTCGTTTATTATACTTGGATTAGATTTATGACAATGAGTTGCTGCACAAAATGTGGTGTGCAAAAACCCCGTGTGTTGAACCAAGTTTTGGTGGAAGGTTAAGGTCATAGATAAACTAAAAGAAAAATGCCTGTCCGGATCATATATTCTTTCCTCTTCGTCCAAATTGGCTCATACTTCACCCAGAGAGTGCTTTTGGTCAGAGGGGGTGCAGTGACCTTGAACGAAGTTTCTAGGTCTAAGGTCATATCGGACCAGGTTTAAAATTTTGTCAAGAGCACATATTTTCTTTCTTTATCCTCTCTGATTCAATCTTTACATAAACGGAGCTTTTGTGTAAAGGATGTGCAGTATCCTTGAATCGTATTTCTAAGACAAGTGTGAAGGTCGTAGCAGATCATTTAAATGTCGAGTATTGAACTGTAACTTTTTTCTTTAATTGGCTTAATCTTCCTCAGATTAAAGCAAATAAATGCCTGTATGTAAAGAGATTGCACTAGGCTTTATAATTAATTAAGGTTCCGTGTCAACTGGAAAATTTTTAAGTCATATGTCATGGTCAAAGCAAAGTCCTCTGAAATGCTTTTTATCCTAAAGTCCATTTTTAAGTGGGACCCTTTAAGATGGTCACAATCGCAACGAAGTCTAGTTAATTATAAAATGTTATATATAGATTATTACATGGCATTTTTATATCACATCCTATATTAGCCCGAAGTCTCTGTATATCAGCCTGAGAGCCTGATGGCTCTTGGGCTGATATACACCGTTCTCTGGCTAATAAAGGAGCGATATAAAAAAAAAACCATGTCATGATTCTTATATCATATACTAATAGAAAATATCAAAGAAACAATAAAAAACATCATGTGATGAATGACTATTGTCAACAAATTGCTCTATATATCTATTGTCTATATATTATGTCTCATAAACTTTCCTGAAAATTTTGCGCCAGCTTTTTATATACTAAGTTGACGTCGACGTAATTATTTGACGTCATATTCGGAGATCGGAGTTGAACGACGCATACCGAACTCTACGTAATAATAGCCGATGATTTACGGAAAGGAGTGTGTAATAACAGCCGAAGATTGCCGGAGAGGGGTGTATAATAAATTTTATTACACAACCCTAGGGTTTAATACATATGGGTAGGCAAATTTTCGGTTTATATCGCATAGGGCGGAAAAGGGTATATTTTCTATAAGTATACGATATAATAATTTCAGACTGGAAAACAACCGTACAGCAAGTGGAGATCACGTGCCTCGTGGCGGGGTTGGTCGGTCTGTTTCTACTGCTGCTGTCGTCTGTCACACAAAAGCTGGCCACCCTGAGTGGGGTGTGTTGCCTGCTGGGAATATGCTTCAGTGCACTGGCAGGTAAGTCCTGGCTTGTTCTCTTCCTTTACATGTATTCATAGAAAGCCTCTCATTTTAAAGTAATCTCTTAATACGTATAACGCTAAAAAAAAGTCTACTTCTCTGTAACAACTGACTGCATATTAGGAAAAACATTAAGTTGTCTACTTCAATTGTTAAAAAGTTTAACTTTTAAATTGTTAACCGACGACAGACTGCAATAGGTTACCTATGTGACTCAGGTGACCTAAAATGGTAAGATGTACTTTATGTAAAAAATAACCCAGCTATTTTAGTGAATACAAAACCGGGTTTTCTAATTTTTTTTTCAATACATTTTATGAGATCTTTCAACTGATGGTTATCATTAACATTCAATATCTCACTTGCATTCTTGGTACAACTTCTTTTACGTTGCAGGCATAGAAGTACTCGTAGGATCCCTTCTATACAAGTATCAGCACAGAGAAATATTTTCCATCTTGGCGAAAGACCCCCGGAACAACTATCCCACGGAGAAACTAGAGCTGTCCTACGGCTTCTACACGTCCGTTGCATCGGGTGTATTGTATGGCTTCGTGGTCGTCTTTGAAATCGTTGTCTTGATAAAAAATCATGTAAAGAACGAAAAAAAAGCAAATGCAGTTAGATCATTTAATTGAGATACGGTGCCAATAAAAGTTCGTTAAATGATTGATGTTTTTTGTACAGTTAAAGAATATAATTCAGGGAGTTCAGCAAGATTTTAGATCCTCGAGAAAAAACCTTTTTTCAGAGCGCGTTAAAAAAAGGTAGTTCAATGATATAATATTACCATTACATCAAATATTTAGTATTAGAAAAATAAATGTATGTTATTTCGCGCTTTGAGTATTGTTGTTTGCTATCATCCACCGGTCCCTATACCATATACAAGAACCATTTAGTTTCCCTTTATGCAGAGACCTCAGTCAGTGAAGTGTCAGGATCATTCTGAGAATCAAATGACTTTTTAATATTAAAAATTGGATAAAAAATTACTACAAACATCTTCAACAAATTTCTCTTAGAAGAAACTATTTGATATAATTCATCATAATCAGAATTGTGATTATAAAACGATTTTTTTTTAAACTACATCTTTCAAACAGTAATGATTCAATATTTAAATATAGATAACCATCAGTTATCATTTTTAGGTCACCAGAGTCTCTCAAGTGACCTATTGCAATATGTTTTCGTCCGTCGTCGTGCGTTAAAATTTGAACATTTTCAACTTCTTATCTGAAACTAGTAGGGTTATCTTATCTAAATTTGTTATCCAGCATTTATAGGGGAAGGGGAACATAAATTGTGAAATTTACGACCCGAACCCCACCCAAGGGCCATAAATTTTGGGTGAAAACTAAAAATTTGGGCAAATTTTAAAAATCTGTTTCTCTACTACTTGACATTCAGCAGAGAAACTAAGTACATGGTTATGATGATCATGGATGCTTCTACCAAATTGTGAAATTCATGGCCTCTGGGTCAGGAGTTCGGCCCAAAAGGCGGGGCTATATAGTGAAAATGTATTGAATCTTAGAAAATCTTCCTCTATGCTCCTATATAAATTTGGGAAAAACTAAATGCATAATTATGTTGTCCATGAAGCCCTCTTTTTAAATTATAAAATTCATGGCCCTGGGTCATGGGCTTAGGCCCTAGGATAGGGCCTAGGATATTGTCGTATTGAAAATAAATAAAATCTTAATATTTTCTTCTGTACTTTCACAGTCTAGGGAGATAAATTAATGCATTTGTTATTATGTCCATAATGTCCTCTTTTTACATTATGAATTAAAATTTTATAATTTTTTCTTCTGTACTTTCATAGTGAGGGAGAAAAACTAAATGCATTTATTATAATTATGTCCTCTTCTTAAATTGTGAAATTCACTGCCTATTGGGAAGGGGTTCGGACTTGTTATTGGGGGGAGGGGGTGAAATATGGCCACATAATGAACATGTATATTTTTAGGCGACTTGAGTCACTCGGGTAACCTATTGCCGTTGGTTGTGCATTGTCCGTTAACAATTTTACATTAGTGTATGGTACTCAGGTGACCGTCAAGGCCTGTGGGCCTTTCTTGTTACTAATGTATTTCACTCTTTATTTTTAAAATTTAAGAAATCATCCATATTTACAAACTTGCTGCACTAAAATCAGTCATGAGAATAATGAAATGACATTCATTTTACACGCCATTTTAAAAAGGAATAAGCTAAATAATTTTACAAAACACGTAATTTTATTGAAATATCTATAAAAAGTCTGTATTTAACCATGTAGAAATTGTCTATTTGGTAAAACATAATCGACTTTAATTTCATTAAGCATCGTAAGTGTTTCAAAGTTTCTTTTTCATCTTGATATTTTTTATCCAAGTTCGTGCGGACGATTTGTAACTTTGTAGACGTAAGTTTGTTTGTAAGGCAACACTTTAAAATGCAAGTACTTTCATTCTGGTTCTTCTTATTGTTCAATGAAGAATTGAAGTGACATATTGACGAGTCGCTCGGCCTCCCATAAGAATCATCAATGTTTAACGTTGTGCTATAAGAGAGGAAACAAATTCAGTACATGTAAATAAATATTGCCATTCGAGATTACTATTACAGAGTCAATGGTCATCTAAACTTTCGTGTTTTACACGACAATTTACTGATAATAGAAGCTATTTTGAGGTTGTTTTGAATTTCAATATTTTGATATGAAAAACAGGGGGTAATTTTAACTCAAAGATAAGTATTACAAACAAATCACTTGTCTTGTACGCGTACCCACAAACACGATTGAAAACTTTCATCTTTCGAGAAAATAGCAATGAAACAATGTTTGATAAGAAATTATTTGTTTTTTATGCCCTTTGAAAACAAAAACGCGACAAAAACACAATGTGGTATCTATCAGAGAAGAAAGGTTTTCCTTTCCTTTATAAATATGCATTTTCTTTTTTTCAAGTTTTTTTCTTATATATTCTTGAATTTTATTGAGGTCATTTTCTATTTTTAGTAATATTTAGCTGTCCAAATGTGTATTCGGTTCATACATATACTAAAGTGCGTTAATGCAGTTACATATTATACATATTCATGTACATATAATGCTTGCATTGGAATTTTAGAAGATTCCCATTCACCCGTGTTTCAGATGCGCGACGGATGATGTTTAAGGGAGAATGAAATGTTTTTTCTCAGCTCGAGTAAATAGCGCAAATACTCTTGTCCCATCATGCCGTCTCGTCATGGCATCATTTGGCACGAATGCTGTAGATACTAAGGATCTTATCGGCGTTGCTGGTCCTGCATCGGAGCCACCACAAGGTTTTCAATTCTTTAATTTCTCACAAGAGGGCGTATTAGGCTGCGCTACGTATAAGTGGAGCAAAGCGGGAACGGTAACTCTGGATAGAGATTGCAATTCCTCTTGATTCGGCCATAGCTCTTGTATATCTTAAGAAGTTATACTTGGAAAACCCAATTCCCAGTTATGATATACAAAACTGTACATGCAAATGCTACCATCTCTTTTTCGTCTTTGCAACTTTAGACTGGCATGCCTCAGTATCCTTATATTACACTTAGTTACTTTCATGATTTATCCATCGCTTGTACAAAGTATAAACTTCGTAGATTTGAGGACTTTATATTAAGATTCAGCTTTTATTTTCTATAGTTTAATGTTCTAACATCAGCGGCGGCAGCCGCCGAAAACACATTTTGCATGTTTTGTATTGGCCCAGGCATTGTTCTGAGAAAAATATAAATCACTAACATTGGTTCTAAATAATCCATTAATTGCGATGACTAAAAAATTAAAATTTTTCAAACAAATCAAGTAACAACCTGAGATCACAGAACAGATATATCTGTAAAAATGATTTGAAAAAATCGATAAAGAGAATCTTATAAATCGTAATATCAAATGATACTTAAAAAAAATTTAAAATCTGTTGTACCAAATTGTTCAGTTTGATAAAAATAGTTGACGGATTTCATTTTTATTTAGATCTTAAGAATTTTGTGTCAGAAAAGACTTTATAAGTGTTTGTTGAACAAAGAACGTAAAACCAAGGGACAGGAAAACAACCAAGATGGGCACTTGCACGTATTTACAAATGTTTCTTAATATATTCCCCCTAATAACTGCATCATCTTCTGTGTACAGAAAGGAACGTTAAAAAGTTGTTAGCATCCAACAAATACCCAGAGTTCAGAAAGTGATGACAACTTTCAGCTACAAGTACCAGTGCATTTAACTTTCACGAAAACAGCGACTCAAAACAATCCTCCATCTATTTCCTTACCGATATCATCAACAGTAAAGAGTCATGCTTACTGCTTCATCTGTAAGAGGTCTGACCTAAGTTAGTTATAGTGCCATTAATCGGTCCTTAATAAACGTTCTGTGCTTAATCTCCTTTTTAAAATGTGTCACCGTTGTCAAGTAAACACAAACAACAGGTTAAATTTGACATGATGACAACAAATATAACCTTAGTTAGTAGGATTTCACCTTTCTTACTGGTCAGACCAAGGAAAATTCACCAAATCTTTACGAGGAAGTTCACCATCTGATAAAAAACACCCCTCCCAGAAGTGCCAGAACAACCGTGGCTATTTTGTTTTTGCAAGTTTAAATTTGAACTTTTTTAAAAACTCTCCTTGGCTTCCTTAGGCTAGCATTTCCTCTCCTTTTTTTAATTTTAGAAAAAAATATAGAAAACTGGGATTTTTTCTTTCCGATCAAAATTGCATCGGGGTTGACAATTATCTGATAAAAAGACGTCTTCACTGCATGAGTTAATCCCTGTAGTGATTAATAACTAGCGACTACCTTAATTTTGGGTTTATAAATAAAGGTGATACAAATGCATATGCACATGCAAATACATATGAAATGCATAATGAGCATTAAAATTTTATTACTTTAAGGGCTGATATTACAATTAGTAACTTTTAACTAGTTAATGAATCAGCCAAATAAATGCTAAAATAATCATGAAACTGTTTGTCTACAGTTATTTTGAAATTTCATCAGATCCTCTACATAACATTTGTAATTTGTTGCCAAAGGGTAGCACTAATACCGCAAAATCTATAAAAGTAATCCGACTGTTTTTGTTTTTTGTGTTTGTTTTTTTTTTGTCATTAAGCTAATACAATGACAAAACATATCACCTATAAAATGTATAAATACGTCAAATTAATAAAAAATTACAACTTCGATAAAATTAAAAATTGTTGTTTATTGCCTTATAAGAACTTACTTCTAATCTAACTTATTTTCAGAAACAATATTTCTTTGAAAAAATTTTGAATCTGTTGTATATCATCGTTAACTTTATCATATAAATAGAGTTTCAAATTTTTACCTATTTTTTTTTGGAGGGAGAAGTGAAGTCTCCCTAATATTTTGTCCTAAGTTGGGCCCTATGATAAACAACAGCGTCTTATTTGTAATGTGTAGCCAGTGGCAAGAAGCAAGTTATGAAAACATCAAGAAAGAAGCGCAAATGAATGCACTTGACAGAATAAAGTTAATTATAAAAATTATTTTACTTTATAATTTTGGAGTTCGTAAACTTAACGATGTTCATGTCAAAATGCCAATTTTTTAAGCAACTGTCCACAGAAAATGCAAATATGAGCTGATTAGTTACCACATATTAAAGAAAACGACTCATAAAAATGAGATCTTGTTATGATTTTATGAAAAACAATTATAAACTTTTGAATAGCATATAGTGATGTTACGTTAAGAATCATTAGGAAAGATAGATTTAATTTAGTTAAAATTAAATTTTGACCTGTAGATTTGATAGTTAAGTGGATTCTTCGAATGCAAGAATCAAAAGGTGGAAATATCTCGGTCACATTCTGCCAACCAAATTTTTTAACTTTGTGATTTTGTCAAATTGTCTGTGACAACAAAAATTTCCCATACTTGATCACCTGGGAAAGCCTTAGAAATCTATTTGTTTTTCCCGAAAGATGGTGGCCAAGGGACATAACTTTTGTAAAGTGTGGATTAGTCTTTTATTCTTTATCAAAAAAAGAAATAATTGTGCATCAAGTGCAAATTTGTACAACGCAATGACGACGTCATATCACATAACATCTTTGACACTTTATAAATTTTAAATTAATAAAACAACATAGAAATGCAATTGCTATTAAAATACATCCCTTGTTTCTTGGAGACCTTATAGTAAAATTGTGATTTTTGTTTTAAAAGCAGGGTCAATTTTAATAGTCACTGAACCAGGTTTGCTAAAATTAATTCAACAAATTTGTTCGACTAAATTTTTCTTACGGCCATAAATGGGCTTCCGTAAATATAAATTGTTTTTATTAACTTATCTTTTAAAATTGCTTATCATATCGCAAGGTTTATACATGTATCAGCGTTATGTTTTTACTCAAACGTCATTTGATTGCACAGTATAATTTTTCTAGAAGATTGATGTTAGCATTTCAGCTATACAAACTTGTTTAACAGTTAGGAAGTCTACCTATTTTCTCTTTGTAACATTTATATTTTTAAAGGTATTAGAAGCTAAGACATGACACTTAAAAGAGGACAAAGAAAGACAACTCCTAAGTAAATAAAATATTAATCTTGTTTTAGATAAAAATACAAAGAGAACAGGACATTATTCGGAAGCTGTCTTCACAACGGGCAAAATTTCGTTCCTTTAATTTGGGGCTCTCAAAATCAATGTTACCCTTAACCCCAATCAACTTATTTATTTGTACTAGCAAGTTAATTTGTTAAATGAAGAGATAAGTATTTTTTTCACAACGAGTTTGTAGTCAATTTCGTTCTGTCTTAAAATAAATACTTTTTCTCTTCTTTTTTACAATTTTCATTTATCTTAATAAAATTTATTAAAATTCTGTTAACTATCATTTACGATACATCATTGCAAGGTCTCATTGCCTAAGAATATACTTTGATATAATTTACAAGTAGTCATTTCTTCGGGTCAATTTAAACCGGGTGATTGAACTATAGAACAATGACAGATGGCACTTTCATAAAAAATATATTTTAAGAATAAAATTGGGAGCAATCAAATTATACATGTATTTATTTACTTTTTAAAGTTATAATATAAATATAATAAAACAAGATTTAGATTGAAATCGCTCGATGCACCAAGTAATTAATATAGAATCGTTTTCTCACAGAACGATTACGGCTTTCAATTATGTGTTTTTGTTTCCAAATATTACTTTTCTGATTTCAATGTTTAGAGTGGTTAACTAAGATATTTCCAATGGTCACTCACAAGTTTACTGTCAATTGTCAAGTTATAAGCAATATACAGACCTCGGATTTCTTTGTTTTGGATCTCGCTCATTAATTTCTTTTAAAATTTATTTATATCTTTTATTAACAACAAATTATAAAATTCATCTTGCCGTTTTTGACATTTACCCTATATGGCCATGTTGGCCCCGCCGAAGGGCCTGAACCCCTGAGGCAGGTGCCATAAATTTCACACATTTGGTAGAGGGTTTCATGAACATCACAATCATGCATTCAGTTTATCTCCCATCATTTTGAAAGTAGATTTCTAAGATTCAATAAATGGTTACTTTATCCCAATAATGGCCCCGCCTTAAGGCCTGAATCCTTGACCAAGGGGCCATGAATTTTTCAATTTAGGTAAAGAGTTCCATGTATATTACAACCATGTATTCAGGGTTTTTTTCAAATGTATATCAGAGTAGATATTTAATAGATTTTCTCCATGTGCCACATTTGCCCTGCCCTAGGGCCTGAACCCTTGACCCAGGGAACATGCATTTTTAAAAAGAGAGTTTTATAAACATCATACTCATGCATTTAGGTTTTCTCAAATCAATATGGGAGTTGACAAAAAGATTTCCTAAGATTTAATACATTTTCACCATATGGACATTTTGACCCCGTCTTAAGGTCTAAAACCTCACCCAGGGGCCATGAATTTCACAAGTGTGGCAGATGGCTTCCAAAACATTTTAACCATACATTTAGGTTTTTTCCACATGTGTGGGAGTAGAGAAGAATATATTTGAAAATATTTGCCTTTTTGCGTATTTGGCCCGCCTATAAGGCCTCGCGGTTGATAAGATTATAAATTCATAATTTAGATTCATCTCATACAAGAGATACTTCAAACAAAAATGGTAACAATTGGCCTTGTAGTTTTCAAGAAGAAGTTCAAAGTCTAAAATTTTTAACAGACGACGCCGGAGGAAGATCAATGGCAGCATGTCACATAATTATAATAATTGATTTTCAGGAACTGAAAAGTTAACAAAGGATACTGGCAAAACACTGCAATTAACTAATATATTCTTGGATGGAATATTTCACGAAGGAGTTGACATCTTTTCAACTTGCAGTCATGATTTATTTTTCAAAATTTTAAAAAGCAATGTTCTCAAGCATTAAGCAAATGCACAATCAACAATAAAAATGGAATAAATGGAGCAAAAGTAAAAACTGGTATGAGAAGCTCAAAATTTGTAGTTCAACCAGAAACTCTGTTAGCTTTGCAGAAATACAAGCATTTATTCCTAACATCCAAGCATTTATTACTATCATGAGAGTAGCATATGGCACAAACATTTTGCAATGAAATACACAGTCAAACACTCTGGTGATAGTTTAGTTTCGCACAGCTCATGCTATTGCCAAGCATAACAAAAGTTTAAGGGACAAAAACTTTATCTGAATGTTGGACAAAATTAAAGTTATTAACATTGGGAACCAGTATGTAAATAACAAGGCTGTAGCAATAATGTGAAAAACATTGCAACTGTAACTGGAAGGGAGTTGTGTGAGAAGTTGCGAGAAAGTCCATTTGATGGTGTTACTGACTTCACTGAAAAGAACTCGAAAATATCTACATTAGAACATACAATAAGAGAAAAGTTGAGGACATGTATTTGTACATTGGGAGCCCAGAAACTAACACAAAACTTTCCTGTTAATTTTTGGGGGGCATGTACATTTTTGTTTGGGCTGGTACAATTCATGGATACACCTGCCCGAAGGGCATGTGTTGAAAACAAAATGGTGAAGACTGTGTATGGAGTGTATCTGAAAGAACAAGTGAACAATGGGACAGATTTCCTAGAAATTCAATGGCAATTTTATCTCAACTGAACTGACAATAAGAACCACAGGTTTAATTAAAACTTTTTGTTCTGGTATATCAGTAGATCTCTTCACATTTCTAATCACAAAAAGTTAAAGGAGACAGCAATTTGGGTTCATTCAAAACCCGAATCCTGGTAAGGCTGACGTTTTCTGACTGGAAAAATCTGTTTGAGAGATATTTGTTAGAGATGATAATCAAAAAGTGCCATTATACACATTGATCGCACGAGGGTCGTTCTATTAAACTCCAAATCTGACAAATGTTTGAAATGTTCCAATTACAAAAAATGTAAGAAAATATACCATTCAGGTAAATTAAAGTTTTGTTGACATGAAAAACATTGACCAAAATTTAAATCGCTTCCAACTATTATTAAGAATTGCAGAAACTGGCAGCAACTTTAAATTCAAACAAGAGGCCCATGGGCCTTATCGGTCACCTGAGTAACTGCAGTATGGCTTTTGCAATGAATATTCATGTGCATTATAATTACAGGGCTAATGAAATCATTTTTAATTTTCCGGGATTGTTTAATCCAATAAACTTTCTAAATTCTAAACAAATTATAAAAAAATTGTAGCATAACATACAGTGACATAATTGAACAAATCTTATGTACAGAAAAATATAATCAGTCGAAATTACACCACCCTACCTTATATAATATTTAGAACCCTGCCCTAACACCAGAACCCCTGCCCCAGGAGCCATGAACTTCACAATTTTGGAAGAGGCATTCTTCCTCATCATATGTATGTACTTATAGTTCATCTGCTTAATACCCAGGAGCAAAGGAGAAGATTTTCAAAGAATTAATGCATTTTCACTATATAATCATTAGAGCTCCACCCTAACAAAAGAACCCCTGACCTAGGGGCCATGAAATTCACAATTTTGTGAGAGGCATTCTTCCTCATCATTACTATGTACTTAGTTCATCTGCTTGATATCCAGCAGCAAAGGAGAAGATTTTTGAAGAATTAATGCATTTTACCTATATAATCATTAAAGTCATGCCCTCACACCAGAACCCCTGACCCAGGGGCAGGTAAATTCACAATTTTGGAAGAGGCATTTTTTCTCATCATAACTATGTACTTAGTTCATGGGCTTAATACCCAGGAGCAAAAAAGAAGATTTTCAATGAATTAATGCATTTTCACTATATAATCATTAGAGCCCCACCCTAACACCAGAACCCCTGACCCTGGGGCCATTAAATTCACAATTTTGGAAGAGGCATTCTTCCTCATTATAGCTATGTACTTAGTTCACGAGCTTAATACCCAAAAAGGTCACCTGAGTACCATAGCCCATGCAAAAACTTGTCGAGGAGTCTCATATTTGCATTTAATTAAGTTTCATTCTGGAGTAGAAAAATTATAATATTGTAATGATGCCTGAAATCTTTCAAAAAGGACTATGAAACCTATAATTTTAGCGAAAAACTTAAAGATTATAATAGAGTGCATGACCTAATATTGAAAAGGTGCAAGACTCTGATAGAAAATAATTTTCCCATACTTGTCGACTTTGACAAGATAGGTTTTACGTGTATATGTTTTCATTGATAAACTTAAACAAGCTAAGGTGGCTAGTTTTCATGTTTTATTTTAAACGGCCCCCCATCCCCAGGGTCTCCCTGTGGGCATTTAAACAAAAAAAAAGCTGGCAGAGGCTATTTAGTGTTAGTCATATTCCATTTCTCAATAATCAGTTTTTACCATCTGGCATTTATGCCAAAATCATTTTACATGTACTGCTTAACGGTGTTTTGATTAGCCAATTATTACTTTACTTTTAACAAGTCTATTTAGAAAGTTCAAAAACTGTTTTTGCTTCAAATGATAAAATACTTGCATAACTCTTTTGATCATACAACTTCTTAATTACATTATATTCAATGATTAATTACTTAATATGAACAAGCAAAGGAAGATAACTCCTTTATGAAGAAGCAAGGGAAGATAACTCCATTAACTCCCCCTGAACTCTTTCCAAATGGTTTCACAATATCTTAACTTTGATAGACAGCTATATTCTTTCTCTTTTCTAAATATGTAAATTTACTCATTTCTTTCATTGAAATTCCTGATGCAGAATAAAATAATAAGACAAATATACCCCCCCCCCCCCCCCCCCTAACCCTTACATGTAGGTGACATGAAATAGTATTAAAAATGACAGCTTTTAAATGTTTTGTTCTAAATATGCAGTCAGTTTTTATTCTGTGTCAGTAGACATTTTTAAAACATATACATTAACACTAAATGAGTGTTTTGGCCCCGCCCTAGATTCAAATCCCTACATCAGGAGGCATGAAGTTTTAAATTTTGATAGATGGCTTTATTTTCTTTCTTTCTATGCTGTCAGTTTTTATTCAGTATCAGCAGAAGTAAAGAATACGATTTTTTTTAAACATTACATGCATTAACACTATATGATTATTTTGGCCCCGCCCTAGAGTCAGAACCCCTACCTCTGGGGACATGAAATTTATGATTATGTTAGAAGGCTTCCTAGTCTACAAAATTATGAATTCAGTTTTCCTTAAAGGTGTGTGGGAGTAGAGAAGATAATTTTTAAACATTATATGCATTTACAGTTTACATCAATTTTGGCCCCACCCTAGAGTCAAAACCCATACTCCAGGGGACATGAAATTTACAATTTTAGTAGAGAACTTCCTGGTTAATATAATTATGAAGTCAGTTTTTTTTTTACAGATGTGTGAGAGTAGAGAAGAAGATTTTTAAACATTATATGCATTAACACTATATAGCCATATTGCCCCTCCCCCTCTTACGGCCTGAACCGCTGACCCAGGGGCCATGAATTTCACAATTTAGGTAGAGGAGTTCGTGGACATCATAACCATGCATTCAGTTTGAAGAAGATTTTCTAAGATTTAATACAGTTTCACTATATGGCTATATTGGCCCCGCCCTAGGGCCTAAACCCTTGACCCAGAGGTCATGAATTTCACAATTTAGGTAGAAAACTTCATGGACATCATAACCATGCATTTAGTTTTTCTCAAATAGATATGGGAGTAGAGAAGAAGATTTTCTAAGAGTTAATACATTTTTACTATATGGCCATATTGGCCCCAACCTAGAGCCTGAATCCCTGACCCAGGGGCCATAAATTTCACAATTTTGGTAGAGGGCTTCATGGAAATCATTACCATGCCTTCAGTTTTTTCCTAACATATGTGGGAGTACAGAAGAAGATTTTTGAAAATTTGGCTTTTTTTTTGCATATTTGGCCCCGCCTGTGGTGCCCCGGGGGTGATAAAGCCATGAGTTTCACAATTTACATTCCTCTTACCATAGAGATGCTTCACACCAAAAATGGTAACAATTGGCCTAGTAGTTTTCAAGAAGAAGTTAAAAATGTAAAATTGTTAACGCACGACGGACGAAAACAGATAGCAATAGGTCACCTGAGTTTACTCAGGTGACCTAAAAATGGTTGCTGTATACTACAAGAACCCTTCAAGGAAAATTATTTTTATTATGGCCCCATGCCGTCTTAGTAAAAGTATTCCGTAATAGTATACTAAGTAGTGGTATTCATGATTACCATCCGGGGTTTTTGAAGGTAGATAGTTATACCATTCAATGGCAAATGTGAATTGATGTTTTAAACTGGTACCAAGATAACCATGCATATAAAATTCCCAAGATAACATTTATTCAAACAATGCACAGAAAATCAGAAACAATAGTGGCTCTTAAAACTACAGACTATTAAACTCCTGGTAAAGCTGGCAAGGCTGCATTGCCTGTGGCTTTAGAATTTTTTTAGCATTCAGCACTCCGGTTTCCTTTATCATAGATCCAAGACCTGTGAAAGACATGACTGATGCAAGATTAACAAGGGCACCGCTAAGCGGAGCATCCCCTCGCGACATGACTTATTGTACGGGGGAATACGTTATTTAGGAAAATACATGTAAATTTATCAGATCAAAATAAAGAAAGTATTTCTTTAAACCACTTTGAATACATACATGTAATATCTATTTAATCCCAATCCCCAAGCTTTGTGGTGTATAAATTGGGGGAGGGGGTTTACATAACAGTTTTCCTATTCCTAGGAGAAACTCAACACATATACTTTAAAGTTTAATAATTTAGATTCATTTAGTGATATTCATTTTTATATAAGCATACATAAACGATCCGTATACATCGTAGCTGAAAATCAAGCGCTCTGTAGTCTGCTCTGATGGAAATTCTAGTTGCTAGTTGTCGTACGCGTATTATAATTAACCCATAGTAAGTAGATATATGCAGTTATTAATATAAAACAATTTTCGCGTGATAAATGTGCAATATCTGTCAAAGTCTCTACTGAATTTTGGACTAGTTCTATTGTAAGTAATACGGGAAAATTTGTCCGAAAGTCGACTGCTTGTTTCGGTGTAAATCGGCAGACTTAAATCTCTTGCCCGCTTCAACTTTTAACTACGGGCACTCGTCTAACACTCCAATGCTACAAAACGTTTTTTTTTACCTTTACTAGATTTAAATCCCCAAAAATGTCAAGTTGTTGATTTGAACTGTATACAGTAGCGATTAACTTCAAGTCGTACATAAAATTACCGGAAATGTCTATTGTCAAGTCGTACATAAAATTCATGTTTTTAACTTTATTTTTTACGATAATTTAAAAAAATACTTAATCAATTGGTTTTGAAATCAACAGGGTTTGTCCTTTTACCATGCCAAAGAAGTGTACAAAGTTTGATGGATATTCATGAGAGGGTTTTCTTGGAATTTACTAGAAAATTGAAATGGAGTACACACACACAGACATACATACACACATACGAACACACACACGCACAGTAGCGATGCTATATCCCCTTCGCAACAAGTTGCGCGAGGGGATAATTAAGACCCCGCTTTGTGGGCGATCTAAAATGATCAGTCTGTCCGTCCGGCTGTCCATCCGAGATTACTTGCCTGGAGCATATCTTCTCTCCCCTTGGCCCAATCTGGCTCCTACTTCACTCAGAGAGTGCCGTTGGGTAATCTTGAACCAAGTTTCTAGGTCAAAGGGTAGGGTCATAGCAGAATTATGTTAAAAATCATTGTCCAGAGTAAACTTTCTCTTTCCTTTGACCAATCTGGCTCATACTTCACCCACAGAGTGCCTTTGGGTAGTAGTGTGCAGTGACCTTAAGACGGATTTCTAGGTCAAAGGATAAGAATATAGAAGAATGGTGTAAAACAAGCTTTAATACGGAGCATATCGTCTCTCCCCTTGGCCCAATATGGCTCATACTTCACCCGCAGAGTGCCTTTGGGTAAAGGATGTGCAGTGACCTTTAACCAAGTTCCTAGGTAAAGGGTAAGTTCATAGCAGAATTATATCCACCCCTCCCCTACCTGGAATCTTGCAACAAGGACAATAAAATCTATAACTTCTAAATATTTATTCAGCTATGTTATTTAAATTCAACAGCAGAACAAAAGAATAAAATTTTAAACATAATTTATGGTCTCTCTTAATATAGTCAGTTTCTATTCAGTATCAGCAGAAGTAAAGAAGATTTTTAAACAGTGTATGCGTTAACACTATATGATCATTTTGGTTCCGCCCTAGAGTCAAAATCCTTACCCCGTGGAGGCATGAAATTTACAATTTTGGAAGAGGGCTTCCTGGTAAACATAACTGTTACTATGAATTAAGTTTTTCTTTCAGATGTGCGGAAGAAGAGAAGATTTTTGATAAATGATCAAAGTTTGACGATTTTGGCCATGCCCCTAGGGCCCCTGTAGGGCAAGAGTCATGATACTTACAATTTATGTTCCCCTTACCACAAAGACGCATCATACCCAACTTCAAAGGATTGGTCATGTATTTTTCAAGAAGTTAAAAATGTTCAATTTTTAATCACGACGACGGACGAAAACCAATTGCAATAGGTCACTTGCAGAGTGACTCGGGTGACCTATAAAGAAAGAACAATCAAAGCAGTTTTAAATGGATTGGAGAAGAATTATTTTCAGCTTCCTTTGAATACTACAAAGGAATCCAGGTATCACTGGGTATAATTTCAGATACATGTAGTACACAGAGCAATCCCAACAAATTACCACAAAAATAAAACTAATAGACTCTAAGCTTACATCTTGTAAGGTAAAAATTCTAAGAAGTAAGCATTTTTCATTGCCCAGATGTTGTAGAAATCTGGCTTTTAACTCGTTTTATTTTTCGTATACCTTTTGATAGACTCAAGAGAATTTTTTGATAAATAAAATACAAAATTATTTACAGAGTTCATACATTATTGGTGCTTGTAGTACAACATTTCTGTCCTCTATAAACTCACGCGGCGAAAGTTTCAATTGTTTTTATCCAGATGGCCGCTAAATTGTTTTTGTTTACATTTTGAGAAACACCTACCTTATTCCTTCGAATTTTGACTCAATATTTTTCTATTAATTCTTTGGATACAATCGCTATCCGACATCATTTCACTAAACAGGAATAGAGGGATCGAAGTTAAGATTTTGACAGGTTATAGGAAGCACCCAGTAATTCCTGTTTCAAGCATCAATGGTATGAATGTAAAATCATTTGACGTTTGACTTGATTTTCCAAAACAAGTCAGCCATTTTCAAGTGGATTTAAGTCATGGGGATTGTGGGACGAAACGAAAGGCGGGATGTTTCTCTGTTTCCAGTCGTCCGTCCCACGGAAACGATAAACAGGACAATTATTGTTCATGAAATGACAAGGAGAATTTTCTAATTATTTCACAATAATATTACAAATATTCATCCAATACACTGATAAACTTCTAAGAGTTATATTAATGTCAAGAAATTCCGAAATTCCAGGTCCTTTGTAAATTACCGTCTCCCTAATTAGTCCCCTACCGGTAAAACTGGAGGGACTATAGCGGTATGTCAGTCATTCTGTCGGAGTGTCCCCACTTCGTTTTCCAGACTTTTCGTTACGGTTTGGCGAATTGATATGCCCTTCATAAAGTATAAAAATTTTAACTTTTGATCAACGGGTATTTACGAAACTTATTTTTAATGTGACTCCTATTTACGATCGGGTTAGATTGAGGCTTTAATACAATGAATGTGAGAAAAGTTTCGTGCAAATCCTACTGTACCATTCCATCCAACACAGCCATTCTTACTCGAGTTTGATTTTTGTATCCCCTGGTTTTACAGTTATTGTTTAACTATGTCGTATTCATCCGAATTTTTTCAGACCGGGAGCTACAGACCTGCAGCTACCTTATCGACAGGTTATATAATTATTGTTATCTCATCACTAAAAGTAACATTTTCCCTAGTTGCTCAACTCCAAATTTTTCCTTGGAAAATTGAAGTCCTTTTTCCTATTCACTTCCCGCAACCCAATTTCTTTGCCACGGTCCTCCTACAATATATATTTCTGACAATGTAATTCACGCTGAATTGCTCTGCTAGAAACGGGTTTGGACACTGGTCTATTATATTACCCTATAAAGTTTTTTTTCTGTCTCTTTTTACAATGCTTGATAATGTCGTTTGGTGGCGAATTGTCTTGGATGGGGTTCGCCCACTTCGATGCTTTTTGATAACATTGACAAAGTAAAAAGAGAAGAAGTTATAAGTAGTTACATGTATATTATAATAACTACTTATAACTAGTCTATTAATGATTAAAGAGCATTTTTGATGACAAAAATAACGAAAATCATTAGTGTAAAATAAAATTTTATTGATAACAAATATCAAATAAATTTTTACGGCGGCCATCTTGGTAAAAACAATTGACATACTTTTGGCACGTGAGTGTACTACTTATTGATACTATTTACACCAAGTATTAAAATCAAGGGGGCTACAATTCCATAGGATCTCCTAAATTAATACTGCGAAATTATTTTTTTTAATGCGACCGGACTCAGGCTGATAAGATCCTTTTTATGCCAGACTTACTTTAGGTAAATGATTTTAATTCATAATGCACAAACTAACCGTATATAAATCAAAACCAAATAAAACACACCAGCATGGTTACCAGTCGTATTTTTCAACAGCTATTACAGTTCTTGTGTGATTTTATGGAATTTACGCTTGGGATTTAGTAAATAATT
>WFKH01011801.1:13823079-13894350 GCA_016163765.1 Magallana hongkongensis
TCTTGTGTGATTTTATGGAATTTACGCTTGGGATTTAGTAAATAATTATCAGTGTAAATAAACGGTCTTACCTAGTTATATCACTAAAGCATCATTGACAAAAAGAATATATAATAGAAAATGCATATTTACCGCGTTATTTATGTTTAAAAAGGGGGAATTCCTATAATCAGTTCAAGATCCGTTCCTGAATTCTCATTGGCATTCCTAAAACAAAACCGATCAAGGCCAGAAATCATGGCGGACAAATTCAAATTGTGTTGTTGAACTAGACGAAAAAAAACCCCGATGTATGGACTATACTTGTTATTTTTTTGATAAATTTATGCTCTACACAACTACAATGTTTGAGTTCAGGTAAGAAATGCAAATATTGTCATTTATTTACGATTTCGGCTGAAAATGTTGCGGGAGTAAATCACTCCCTCACTTGCACCTGTAATAGGGCTGGTCAGGTGAGAATCACACTCTGAAATATTTTTATCGTTTCATATATTTGTTTGAATTAATTTTCCAGGTTCTTTATGATTTGAGATTCTGCTTGGGCTTACTTTTAAGTTTAATAATATATTTCACCCTTGACACCTCATAAACCAACTGCAATGAAAAACACCAGCAATTTATATACGATTTTATAGAAAAAAATAACAACAAAATAATGATAAAAATTGTAAATTCCTGCCGAGTATAAAAAAAAAATAACACGGAGACTAACTATTAAAACCCCCCCCCCCCCCCTCCAAGCGTATGCGAACGCTAGCCCACCCTAGTCGGGGGAAAGGCCTAGGGTAAAATACAAAAATCCCATTTAATGAAAAGTTAAGGTTCCTCGACACACCAAAATTTTATTTGATGGATCGATAAAGAATCTTTTATTGAAATATAATTATACAAAGCAGAAACCAATATCGGCCTTCAATTATTTTAATATGGATTTTTTGCATTTTTTCAGTGAAATAGGAAAAATTGTTCTGACCGAGTATTTTAGTGCTTAAAACTTGGTCTTAATTGATGTGTAATATAATTATGAATAAACACATGTCAAAGATGGTTCGGTCCAGTTTTTAATTTTTTAATTAAAAAATTATTTCTGAAAATTAAAATCGTTATTCTTTTATATCTTTTAAATCAATCTAAAATTGGATACAATATAAAGAATAACAAATAATCAAATAAAGCATTTATCAAACAATAATATTTTACAAAGAAATTGAAACGAAAATGCGAAATTTTAGAAAAATTGCAATTTATTAAATTTGATAATCAAATTAAATTAAATAAGATTGAAAAAAAAAACTGATCCCGGTCAGAATTATTTTATAATTGAGATTTTACAAAAATACTGCAGTATTTGATATGCATTGTAAGATCATTAAATAAACAACCATTTTACAGCGAAACAACCTTAGAATTTTTGCAAAATTATGATATATTCTAACTTTATATAATTTTGTTCGGGATCAGTTTAATTATAATCGGGATCGGCTCGAAATTAAGATTTTCCAATTTTTCTTGAATATCACTATTTCGTTTCAATTTCTCGTTTAATTATGATTTTATAGCAATTTTTTTTCAAAAATATTATAAAGTTTATTTGGCGGTTTTTGATATGTATTTATAGATAATTGTATTGTGCATAAATTAATGCCAAAGTTTTTGCTCTAAATTATCCTGTTCGCAGCCGAAACAATGTTTCCGGTTTTTATTAAAAAATACAAAAAACTGATATATAATAATTAAAGGCCGATATTGGTCTATATTTATACAGTCATTTTTCAAAAATGATTCTTTATCGATCCATCAAATAATGCACTGGTGTGTCAAGCCACCTTAATTAACACCTAACTTAGTTTAAGGGCCAATAATATTTTAACAGGAGCTAAGGACGACGACAATTTGATCAAAGTAATATGTAAACGGTGTGACCGTTGGACCGAGCGCAGATTTAACACAGTGCAGTTTGATTTTTGTACAACAACATATTTGAAGCGCACACAGTAGGATCCGCCTACTCAAATCATTAGCCAAAGTTAAACTAAACGTCGCGTGCTCAGTCTACATTATGACGTCATGTTTTGTCTTCGGAAATAGCCGAAGAGAGTTACATGATTCCGACAAAAATTTATATCTTCTTTTTTGTTTATCAATTTAATTCATATGTCGACTACCGGTAATAAAATTGAATATTTTATTCAGTATCTAAAAGATCAGTTGCTTGATGTTAATGTTTTTATTTTCCATCTGATAATTTGATAAGATATACGTAGAACTAGTCGTGTTTCTAGCACTATTGACACTTATCTCGTTTTCACTTTAATTTTTTAAAATTTAAATTACCTTCAATTGAAACATTGGAAAGTTTTTAATCGAGTTTTGGGGCAATAAACATCGATAAGTGCCAGTCAATCAATGATCGAACTAACTTTTAAAAAAAATGGCGGCAAATATGGCGGCGCCCAGGGCTGGAAGAAAATTTTTTAGCCCATAGTACCCCTGATTCAACTCTCATTTTTCACTGATTTTCTTATATATACTTCTTATATATACGTGTTAACATTAATCCTCGCTTCGCCCGCCTCTCGCTGCGCTCGGTATTTATAAATG
Source organism: Magallana hongkongensis (assembly GCA_016163765.1). Classification (NCBI taxonomy): domain Eukaryota; kingdom Metazoa; phylum Mollusca; class Bivalvia; order Ostreida; family Ostreidae; genus Magallana; species Magallana hongkongensis. Next base: position 13,825,684 of record WFKH01011801.1, read on the forward strand.
TTTCCTAACGGGTGCATGTTAAATATCTACAAAACCATGATAGAGAATTGAGAAACTTATAATTACAGCAAATTAATGCTTTACAAGTCCCCAAGAATCTACAAATTTCAGGGCTTTATAAAGAAAACCATGACAATAAAAAAATATAACATTAAATCTTGTGAATAGACTATAAGGGTTTAACCTATGACTGTATTTAGCACCACCCGAAAAAAGTTACTTCCGGTATATTAACCAATCGAAAGCTGGGAGCACGTGTTAAGGTTTACAAGCGATCCAAAACGAACCTAGCATCAACGGAAGTAAGTAGATAAACAAGAAACTTCAAAGATTAACAATGTACAAAAACAAGCTTATCTTTAAAAACCTTGGTGAGCTAGCGCTGTAGCCATCATAAAACACAAAAGTAGATTTCTAAACTATTGGTTTAATTTTATGAATCGATTTATTATTACTAAGAAGGTACAGTGGTGCACTGGAATTGTGTTGGGGTGGGTTGGGGGTCTCAATTCAGATTGGTGAAGCTAGAGTGAGTTTCACATCGCCAATGGCATAGCTCATTAACTGTGCTTTAACCATTCTGTATTTACTGTAATGTCAATTTTGAGGTGAAAAATAAGAAATAGTATAACCAATGGTACTGTTTTGTAGCAATCGTATCTTCTCGGGCCTTTCCGGCAAGTTCGGAAAACATATCCGAGGTTGTTTTACGAGCTTGAAAGTACAGCTGTAGTTACGAAAAGTTACGAAAAGCTAGCTATTTATTATAATTTTAGAAAATTTGGCATTATAAGACTTAAGCTATACTATTACTTTTTGGCATTTACAACAATACATCAAACTTCAGATCAAAAGATGATAAAACAAAATTGACATGGAACAGTTTATCTATAGTAGTATTCCCAGAATGCCCTACCGTGAAGTCGAGCATGCGTATTCTAGTGAAAAGGACTAACGTAGTTGCTAGCGCTCGAGAGCGCTAGCAATAAGGCCAAATAGGGAGTTTATAAAGTGGAATAAACCTATTCCTGCTACACTCCCCCTAGCTTAAGAATAAATGATATCATCAGAAAAAAAAATTATATAAAACCATTTACTTAAAACTTTCGATTTCGGTTTCAATTATTATATTTTACAGCCAATAGAATAAAACATTGATTAATTTGTAATTAAGAGCATTAAATAATTTGGTCGTAAGTCGTAAGCTCTTATAACTATAGAAATCAAAATAAGGGTTAATTAATGGTTTTATATAAATTTTGTTCGTCAAAGATCATTCCACGAGACTGAAAATATTTACGACTTTGTCGTAAGTTCTTTTGTAAAACGCAGCCCTGAGTTTTAAGTTTCGTACGTACTTGGGAACAGGCTTTTGTACGACAACATGTTAAAGTTTGCTATTTCTTAGGGCTGGGACGATACTGTACTTAGCCGATTCGGTACGAATCACGATACATGAGATGCGATACGATACATATCACGATACATTGCAAATAAATAAAAACATGAAAAAGGGTTTAAAACTTATTCAATTTGTCGATGTATTACCGCATGTCCAAAGTGATTTAATTATATTTCAAAAGGAGCAATGCACAATTTAGAAATTACTTTAGTACACTAATTTTATCATAGACAGGTAATCCGAAAGTTTTTCACAATCAAAATTTAGCTTCATAACAGTTTTGACAACTTTATGAAGTCTTCCGCCATCTTTGTACTTTCATATTAGGCGCGCGGACTAAAAGTAGCCAATATATGAAGCTCGGATATTTTTGGAAAAATAAAAAAAACGTTCCCTCAGGTATCGTTGTATTAATGGTGAGTGTATCGATCCAAATATCGTCAAAATAAATACTGTGATGCATCGGTGGATCGTCCCATCCCTACTATTTCTAGTTACTTGACCCTTCCATCTGTTACAAATTTCACATTTTGCAACCGAACATATATAGAAGGGATGAATTTTTCGTGGAATTCTCTCCAGTGAGCCCGACAGTCCTTATAGGTTTCCTGGAAGGTTCCCTGGGAACTGTCGATCTCACATTGCATTCCTCCCTCTTGCCAGATCGGACGAATATCTCTATCTAACTTTGCCATCTCGTCCTCCGAAACCAAAAGGTCCAGTATGAAATCCTCCATATGCATTCTCTAGAAGTATTTTAATCAATTAACTAAATACAATATGTATTATTAATATATAATAATACTATTATTTAAGATCTAAAAATAATGATAGGGTTTGGAATAGAGCCCTCAGCAGTCCTGCTGTTTAGGGTGTTTAGGAAAACGTTTGAGGAAAGTATAATGGTGAATCAGAAGTAAAATCTCTCAGGATTGTTTTGGTATGAATTTTGTTTACAGAATATACTCCAAAAATTAAATAAATATAATAAGTCCAAAACCCTGCGCAACTTTTTGTGCGCCAAAAAATATACAATTTTTATATGGATGGAACTGTAGCTCTACGGTCATTACATTGACACATGGTATCTTTGAAATCAATTAAGTGTTTCATGATATACTATTACTTTGATGTTATGTTTTATTTTGACCAGCCTGTAAATTTTAAAAACTATTCAATTATGTGTTTGGTTCCGAAAATAGATAATTAATCACTTATGGTTGTATTAATGGAGATTGCTTACCTCGATTACTAGCATGGTATTCTTTTTTAGATCGATGATGTTAACGGGAATATGATCAGGTTTCATAGGTTTTGACCAAGAGTTATGCCGCTTTCTATAGCTACAACCGATAGCGTGAAAAACACTTCAATTTCGTTTCTTCATTTCACTTTTGATATTTTTATTCAGATATTTACAAATGTCATATGGTGTTGTGCTCTTGCCTGAATTCGTGGTTTCATCACCTAACAGAGTTTTGCACGATGTCCTCATTAGGGTGAGAAACAACTTATACAGGTGGAACAAAAGAATTTTATATACCATAATGATAAAAAAATATACCACAAATAATACACGCAATATCTTTTTGTGTAGTACAATAAACTTGATATAAGTATAATGTTATTGTTCCCTTAAGTTAAAATAACAATGCATTACATGAAATCTCGTTTAAGCATTAAAACTATTCGTTATTTCAGTATGTTTTATTTATTTCCCTCATAGCTGACTGTTTTGGTATTCAGTATATTGGCCCAACGTCTACTTTCACTTGATAAATGCGCGTGATTACAAATTCAAAACTACAAAAAAGAGATTGATCATTATTTGATTTGTGGTACAAAACGTTTTTATATATTTAAAGAAAACATATATACCATGAGGATAAATCATCAGCTCTTTCGTAACTAATAAAGGCAATGTGGTTTGTTCCTCTTATAAAGTTAGCGTTTGATCCTAAAATACTCAAACAATTCTACATTCATGTAATTTAAGTGACAAATGGGGTTCTAACAACGAGTTATCTGTTGCATTCTCAGAAAAAGGTCATTAAAGTGTAAACTTAACGATACGAGGAAAAGATTGGAAATAAAAACTTATATTGAATGGTTCAGGCAGATTTACGATGACTGTGTTTATCCTTACTGCCTAAAATTCTGGGTAATCAACAGGTGGATTTCTTAATCATCAACACATTGATTTTTGAATATTTTGTCAGTGATCTGGTAAATCAATTTTCTAGGAATTCTGCTATCCAACTTGTATAAATCTTCTGCGTGATAACTCTGCCTGGAAATTTTATGTATCTCATCATTATCACTATAAATATTTTTGCTCTGAATATTTCTTAGAGAATTGCATGCCATATACTCAGCATATAATTTCTCATTGTGATTTGGTTTTAAAGCGAGCGCAGTGTGCGGAAAAAAGAGCGAGTTAAACCTACAGATTCATCAAGAACAAATTTTTGGCAGCATCCCAGCATTCCTTCTAGCTCCCGTAGTGCTATGCCAAAAATGGCTTACCTTTCACTCGCAATTTACGGTTCCGTGAGGTTTGAAGACTCGTTTTGAGTATCGCAAACTTTGGTGAGAACCAAGAGAGCTCTTACACGCATCCATTCCCTCGTATTCTGTCGAGAAACATAAACAAAGCAAAAAGAAAGTTTAAGTATGACGTCACAGTGATCTCGCGCTATATTTCCCGCGATAAATTTTGAGGTTGATCAAGCATCTGTACTGCGTGTTACGTGTAATGAGTCGCTATTTCAGAGTAAACTGCGATCCCTCGAGAGATTAGTTTTTGTTTTAATTCTTCTATGGCTTAGATAAAGTGATGATATACATGCAAGTTCCATACTTTACTGTCATGTCGATCCAAGCTAATATTGCATACGGTAGGTAGTGTGGTGTTTGTGGACTTGTTATGCGTACAACCTATCTAAGGTGTGACGTCAGACAGCGGGAATTGTGCACGGATCTCTATCTTGCGGGCTCCCTGGTCGAGGACGGACGTGTCCCGGTGCATGGCGATGGCGATTGTGAACTCTTGTGGATGAACCCATGTTTTATGTGTATTTGTATGTTGTCAGCTTGGCAATAAATACTATACTGGCGCCCAACGTGGGGCTCGAGATTCACGGTTAGGTTGGTAGTTGTGAAATTTGCTCGTATTTGACTTGCATTATTTCGCTAGTTTCGACGCCATTTTTGTTGACCAGGGTAGCGTTGTTTGTTAGCTATTTATAGGAGTGATATATCATGATGTCGGTAGATAATGCTCAGTCAGTTGTGTCAGTTAGTACTAGCTCAGTTACCCTTGTTGAGGGTGATGCGTCTATCGGCCATGGCCCGTACCTTAATTCCAGCGTGCACGTGTGTGGGAACGTGCCGCTTGTAGGGTCTTCTCATCCCGTTAGGTCAGAGCATATCCAGAGTGTGTCATGTATTCCCGTTTTGAAATGGGAATATTCTTGTGAGGAGGTAGCTTCGTTCAGTTAAAGTAGTGAGGATAGGGTCGGTCAGAATGTTGGCTTAGGGAACACTTCAGATTTTGTTTCTCCTAGCAGTTATACAAGGGCCTCTGTAACTTGTAGTTCATGCATGCCCTCTTTGCTAGGGCAGGTGTAGACTTGTAGTAGTAGCCCTGTCACACAGAACGGGCATTCAGTACATTTAGGAGGTTCTGTAGGTTCCCAGTTTCATTCACCCAATCCCCAGTGTGAGACTAGATTACATGACCCATCCCACACCCCTATGCCCGGCGGGCCTGCTAGGCCCGTATGTACCCCTGAAAGTAGTTGTATGGTTGTTACTGATGATGTTGGGTTTGAGGGACTTCCACCATTGCCCGTTGACGGAAACTTGATGCCATGGCCCCCAGACCCTTGCTTGTCGATCGCCAGTACTCGAACACCAGTGCAGACTGTAACCTCCACGGGAAGACCACGTGTATCAACGAACTACAATCCTCCAAGTGCCTTCATACCTGTCTGTCATTTTGAAAGAGAGGGAGGGAAGATGGAGCATGTGCAGCCAACCTTCTGGACAGGTGCCCCCTATGTACCAAACCCTGATGACTCGCCGAGCTGTACTTGCAAGCCCGGGGATGTGAAGAGCCAACAGTTTAGGGGCAAGCCTAAGTGTAGAGACCTGAAGTACGACGGAACATCGAACTGTAAGTCATTCCTGTTGAAGTTTGAGCGTCTGTCCCGTAATCAGCAATGGGTCGAGGAAGAGCAGCATGACCAGTTCTGTTTTTCCCTTGAAGGAGCAGCGAGTGACTACTACACCCTGTTAATGGAAACGAACCAGGACATCAGCCTGAAGGACATCCTGTGCAAGTTTGGATGGCGGTTTGGATCATCCGGATCTTGTCTGATGCACCAGATGAACTTCCAACTTGCGACGCAGCACAGCAGAGAGTCCTTGCACAAGTGGGCCGACAGAATCCTTACCCTGGCCACTTATGCTTTTCCTGGTGTGCCAGATGTACACGTCTATGCCATACCCCGCCTGTGCTTTGGAGCTGAGGACCAAGATGCTGGCTTGCATGCCCTTGATAGTCAGCCCAAGACTGTGGAGGAGGCTGTCGACAGAATGCTGTACTACCAGTTCACGCGGCTGCACAGACTGGCTGGCTCAGTGAGGAAGATGTCGTCCTGTGCTGAGCGCCACTTTGAAGAATCTCCTATGGCGGAGGAATTGGTCAGAATCAGAAGAAGGATAGAGAAGATGGAGCAGACCTTGGGGAAGTGTAATTATAACCCCAAGCGGGCTTGGACTCGTGGTAGGGTAGGTCATGCCCGGCTGAAGCTGGGCAGATGCTACCAGTGTGGTGAAGTGGGTCATCTCCAGAGGGACTGCCCGACGCGTTCAGGGAATGGAATTGCTGGTGGAAACCCGAGCAAGCGAAGAAAGCATGCATGTAAGAATCGACGGAAGCCAGTTCCTAGTGGGATAGATTCAGTTGGTCAGAGGGCTGCAGCATATGATAACTCTCGGCCAAGCTTGGTATCCTGCCAACCAGAGGTCAGCTTGTCACCTCCGGCCATGAGCGGAAGAGGAACAAGAAGCAGAGAGCACGACTTCATCGACATCTCGCTCTGCATGAGAATCATGTGGACGCTGATAGGCAGCCCGGCTCTCTTGACGGGCAGTCTGGCAGTCTTGATAGGCTTGAAGGAGAAGGTGAGCGGACAAAGCCCTGTGGGCCAGTTAAGAATTTGCAAGGAATTGCAGGATTTGCTGTTTGCGTGGATGTAAATGGCATGGCCATAGATGCGGTGGTGGACACTGGAGCTGAAGTCAGTGTGCTGTCCAAGGAAGCTTATCAGCTGCTGGACCCTAGGCCACCTGTTAAGGAATGTATTGCCATGTTGCAGGCGGGTGAAGATTCCGAGCTGGAAGGATTTATCGCAGGACCATTCAATATCCGTATAGGCCCACACCACTATGAAGCGGACTTGCGAGTGGCCCCCTTAAAGGACCGGATGTTGCTGGGCCTGGATGTTTTATTCGACCAGAAGGTTCGGCTAAACTTGGACAGTGGAGCTATGGAACTAGGTGATTAGACCATCATGATGACCTCGCGACATGCCAAGTGTACGCCACAGTATCCCCCTGATGCTTATGGTGGATATGATGCTGGAGTTGGGAGAGTTCCGGCTGAACTGGAACCCCCAACGCTTGTTGGAATTGGAGCCAGCTACAAGTGCTAAGTTTGCTATAGCTGCACTTTCAGTGCTTTGACTGTTAGTTTTCCGGGAAGCCACCCAGAGCTTTTGTGTAGTTTATTTTTATATTAACGGAAGGAATCTGGAGGGGATGCCGCCTTTACCAGCCGTGGACCTACGCCCATCAAAGGAAACAGAGGGGAGTGTGGTGTTTGTGGACTTGTTATGCGTACAACCTATCTAAGGTGTGACGTCAGACAGCGGGAATTGTGCACGGATCTCTATCTCGCGGGCTCCCTGGTCGAGGACGGACGTGTCCCGGTGCATGGCGATGGCGATTGTGAACTCTTGTGGATGAACCCATGTTTTATGTGTATTTGTATGTTGTCAGCTTGGCAATAAATACTATAGTATAGTACAGTGGGGAAAAATTTCAAAAAATCTAATTGTTATTAGAATTACAGTCACATCATTTTGTAATAAATAAAAAGAAAAAATTAAACAGTTAAAAAATCTATGTAGAAGTTGCATATGGTCGAACCGTTAAATAGGAAATTACACACCTGCAGGGGGAGGAGGGGGCCACATGCCTACAACGTATATTTAGCACACAAAAATGAACAAATAAAAAAACATTTGTTAATACATTATGTAACAGGTGAACAAAAAAATAAAACTTAGATAACAAGACAACAACAAAAGAGAAAAATATACAAGCAATTTATTGTTAACTTTATAGATTTTACTAATAAATATTGATTTCTCAAGTTGGAGTAAAGGACTGATAATAGAATTACATGTATGCATCAAATCAGCTGACTTTCCATTTATCAAAAATATATCTCATCAGTTTCTTTTTTTTTTTACATTTTGGCGAGTAAAGTAAAAAAGTTGTGTGACTAACTAAGTTGGGATGGAACTTCAAATGCGCTTGCGTAAATTGGAATTATGGGAAGGAATTAAACAGTCCGTGTTAGAGAAATTCGAAGAAGTTATGAAACTGGTCAGTTTCTAGATCAAACTGCGCATCGTCGTATTGGTAGACTGTCCATGGGTATCGTCTGCAGCCACGGTCGGGAGTCCGCATAATTATATATCTTTCCGACTCTTAGTGAGATTGGAGAGGAAATATATTGGCAGTGGTTTGCGACGTAGTCCAGTCAGTCTAGCTCAAAAAATCGCCCAACCTCAAAGTAATTGCAACAAAAGGTTTCTTGGTATAATTCGATCTATTGACATATCCTATTGATCATATAAAAAATCGACAAAAATCCATCGGCTACTTTTCGCGCATTTTGGGGTCATTATACGGGTTTTTAAAAAGAAGTCGTTGAAAACTGGAAAATTTCTAAAAATTTAATTCTTATGACAAAAATGTAAGAAATGGGCTAAAATATATGATGACATTTATGCGGATTTATTATTAAAGACATAGTACTTATAAAATAATTTTTAAAAATGGAAATTATTGGGTTAAAAACTGCTTTTTTGCGACAAAATCGATAAAAACTGGAAATAAGTTATTATAAATAGTCACTGTAAAAACAAGTCGATTTTGTAAAAATGTTTAGACAGTAAACTACATCAAAATGCAATAATAATCTTTATGTTTGTACAAACATTCAAATTTTGGGTTTAATACTTATTATTTTGAAGAAAATATGAGAAAATCTAAAATTTAAGACTGTCATCTTTTTAAAATGTACTATTAATAAAACAAGCTATATTTTTAAGTAATAAGTGATACAACATTTATGAAAAGAACCATATGGAGCCTATTTGAAAAAAAAAATATCAAAATTTCAAAATAATTAAACAAAGGACAAAGGTCAAGAGCGTACAATGCCTGACAAACCCCCCGCACCCAGAATGTTGAAATGGCATACGTACATATTAAAAAAAATACATTTTAAAGTGTACAGCAGTACATGTATAATATAAAACTGCATTATCTGACAAATTAACAAATATACATTTATAATTTGTACTTATCTCGTTTGTTTTATTAGTTCATTTCTAAACATTAACTTCATGATCTCATATCTGTGCTAGCGCTATTTTTATGCGACATTGTTTGTACAGAACATAAACATTAAGTAATGCTGGTTGTTATCTAAAGGGTATTAAATATTTTTTTTTCAAAAAAGTTCAATAAAAAAAATTAAAATGATTTACTTAAAACCACCGAAATTAAAATTAAAACGGCGGCTATGATTCGAACACCCTCTCATCCGATAAGGATAGTCTACAAGCCTCCGCCTATCTTAATATACAGAACGCTATTCTATGTTCATAGAGATTACATGTACCTTAATCAATGCAGCAGTTCACACAGAAACTCTATACATTACTATTAAATATACGAACAAGTCAGACGCGAGTTACAATGACGAGCCTTTTGAATCACAAATTTAACTCTTGATTGCATTTAAACGTACGGGTTTAGAAAAATTAAAACATTTCATAAAAACTTGTATGTATTTTGAAAAACACATCAGAAGACGACGCAATTCTAAAAGTATTTAGGTATCATAGAGCCGCCAAAATTGATTTTGAAAATAAATATACACATGTAAATGATATTAAACGGCATTAAAATGGCAATTCTCACCGCTAAATTGTATTTAAGAGTACAAATTCTAAATAATATCAATCGGAATAAGATAGTGTTGGAACATATCTAACTTGAAAAGGTCAGAATTGTCCTTGAAATGTTAACGTTTCCATGCTCATTTCGATAGTTGCCAACAGCCTATAGTATGAGGCGAACTGCGTTCCATACTTTTTGTTCACCCGAAGTAGCATACGATCAAATGCTATTTTACCATTGTTCTGGATTAATTTTATAAAGGTTTATGGTTTTATTTATAACCAAACGACTTATGACAGTTTCTATGCTTAAATTCTAAATTAATTCATTAGAGGGCGTCGAAAGAGTGAATGTGTTCACTATAGACAGAAAGACCTACAAACCAAAAGTTATCATTGCTGAACGTTCATTTACGAATTCCACACTGCATGTATAAACATACCGGTACATACAATACTACTTCGAGTCTTTTATTCCATTGAAATGCTAATCAATAATGGCAAAATTTTAATTATATCAAAACATGAATTCGTCTGCTACATTGCGGTTATTTCCCTTCTGTGAACTCTTTTACTCTATGGTAGCTTTAACGTTACGTAATTTACACAAATGTTATTAGCAAATTTGAAATCGATTTTAAGAAAAAACTAGCCGATCGATTTTAGTCGAATTTTAATATGTTGTTTAAACATAAATCATAATTCAAATTCCAAAAAAATTTCTTTTGTTGCAATTTGTTTGACGTTAAACTTTATTTTGACTAGACTAACGGGGCCATGAAATTCGGAGAGCATGAAATCAATTTAAAACAGCATGCACTGCTGATGTTAATTACTATATAATAAGCGGGTTTGCAGTCATACAGTGTATACATGAATACCGCTACACACTTGTCTCCTCACATGCAGTCATAAAAAATAAATGTACACCCGCATGTTATTATTGACCTGGAAACTATATATATCTTGTATTTTTATAGATTATGTATTCTCTTTTAACCTAAAATTAATATTCCACTGGCTGACTTTCTTAGCTTTTTAAAAAGCTAACCTTGTATAATAGCATATGGCGGGACAATTTGAAATAATATATTGGATTTAGCTCCTGCGCTCAAGTGTCAGCTGAAATAAAGTCACTGCGACGCCCAGAGTCGGGGCTAGACACGAAAGACGATTAAGTTATTAACTTAGGGTGGTAAAAGTATTTGAGAGGAAACGGTGTTGTTAAGAGTGAGGGAAGTCCATGGAATGTATAGTTGACAATAATGGGAGATATGTATAGTTCCTGCTGCGCTCGCCCAAACGGTCACACCGTAAAACATTTTATCCTGCAACTACCCCTTGCATTGACTGAATAAAGGTAACCCAATAAACCAAAGCTATATTCGGTCAATGCCCCAATATAGCCTCGTGCATTTAACCTACGTTCAAATGCATTGTGACGTCATCTTTCTTGCTTCGTTTACGCCATGGCGTCATGGTTTCAACGGAAGATATGCAGCAAAATTTGTCGAATAAAGCTCGTTTGAGGCGCAAAATGTGATATTATGTTGCAGGATAAACAAAATACATTATAACTGTCTTGAAATATAAGCGATATTAGGGCTCGGGTCGAAAACGTGAAGAAGGCTCGGCAAGCCTCGCCCCCCTGTCACGTTTTCTTGCCCTCGCCCAAATATAGCTTATATTTCAAGACAGTAACCATGTATTTTATATATATCAAGTTTTACATGTTTGCACGTGTAATGTCCGATGTACAAGTATCACTACTAACTCTATTATTAAAGACAACGACAAGAAAATAAAGTAATATATATAGTTTACTGTTGGCGAGAGAGGCCACGGCCTAAATTTGGACCACCTTACACAGAAGGATGGCCCCATTATACATTATAGTTATAAATTACATTACATTATATTTCATTAAAATAGTAAAATGAATGTAAATCATTAAACATTCATTATCATTATAAAACATTATATTACATTAATTTTCCATTCCATTACATTAAATTATTCATGAGGACTAATACAAAAATTAGACCTCCATTAAACATTATGTCTTTAAGATTTGCCCACAGGCGAATCTTTCATAATCATTATAATGACATTACATTACAATACATTACATTACATTACATTACATTAGACATGGCCTTGTATGCCTATATTTGCTGGTACTGGGTGAACAGATACTCAGCAAAATCTTGTTTCATTAGTATGAAGCGACGCAATATTCGCCACATGGTTGGACATAAATGCTATTATGGACAACCACCGCCAATAAAAATTGGGGGAGCGTTGCTTCAGGCCATGGGCGTGGCCAACTCTCGCCACACATTATTCTTATTCAATAAATTATCTAAATGTTCTTGGACATTGTGCAAAAATAAATCATTTCCAAGGTGAGAAAAATGTACACCATCCTTCATAAAAAGACTTTTCAAATTCTTTGAAATTTGTGGATGTTGGATAAAACTATCCCCAATGACCTTGAATAGGTTACACATGTAATTGTTTATTCTTTTTACGGCAAAATTCATAGCTTTAGTGTTTTTACTATATCTCCAACTTGTTCTTGGTAGAATGCATGACCAACAAAACCTAGTGTTTGGTAATAGAGGTTTAGCTTGTAGTAAGTTAATTTCGTAGTTTCTCTAAGATCTTTAATTTTGATTTTCCCAAAGTCATTTCCCCTACAATGAATTATTAAGATGTTTTGAGTTTGTTCATAATTTTGAAGAAATTTGACCTTAGGAAACAATTCATTCCATGACATACCTCCCTTCCCCTGCCAAAATATTCTCCCTTTAAAACGTTTAATGCTCAGGTCAGCTACATTATATCGAGTTTTACATGTTTGCACGTGTAATGTCCGATGTACAAGAAAATCTATCACTAAGTCCATTAATTTCACAGTTCACAATTTTGACAAGGTAATGATTAAAAAGAACTATATATGATATGAGTCAAATTTCGCACCCATAATTAGCAATTTTTAAAAGTGTTTCAGGTACATTAAATTGTTATGTTATTTTTTAGAATAGTTGCACTCACTGGCAGTATATGACGTCAGAAGTGACGCTATTTTTGTAATTCAATAAAAATCAGTCAAAAATTTGCATTTTTCTTATCATTTTTTGAATGGGAAATATAGAGCGACGCTTTGAACAAGAACAAACTTTTTTATCACTTATAAGTCTTGGATAGATACATGTACATATTTGATAATATATTTTGTTTGTTCAAGCAATCGCTTAATGTTTCTGAAAGAAAAACTGCTTGAAAATATCAAGCCGTTTTATGCTGAAAATGCGAAAATGGCGGAAAAGGGTTAACTTTTGATGTCATATTTCAAGATTGTAGGCTTTATGGATCAAAATGAAAATTATGAAAAAACTTCAAATGTACATCCGTACAAAGGAAATAAAGAATTCTAGTAAACTGATGATGTTCATTTTAGGGAGGCCATATTAGGCCCATATCATATATAGTCCTTTATAGTCCATCTATTTAGTTTAACTTTACAATTTACTTTTTTTGTTAAAGTTGCTGTTAAATGCTATATTAATTATATTTGAGGTTATTTAGGGGTGTTGCTTTTTGTACTATAATATTCATTAAAGTAAGGTTTTAAAAGACAAACATGGAAAAAGTCAATTAAAAAAACTAAAACACATGATTGTACATAGTCAGTTTTATTTCACGTACTATCGCTTTAATCATTGTTACTAAAATTATGCTTACAATTACCGGGTATGTGAACTTCCTGTGTCTTTCAATAAGGACATTGGCTTCGAACCCCATTGCAATGATCATCCAATTTCGTGCTGATCAATAATGACGAATCAACGTATGAATTATACATTCATATCAGCATATATCAGATTTATATTTCATAAAGTCCTTTGTTTGACATATTTTACAGTACACGGCACTTCACTGGAGTCGGTGTGGTCTGTCCGTGACGTCACAAGCACGCGCCGCTTGTCTGAGCGCGGCAGATAATTTTGTTTAGTTATAAAATGCAATATGTCGTCGAATAGTGCCCTTCTATAATAGAGGAATGACCTGTTGGGGTAAACTGAAAGACAGCGGAGCGGAAAATATCTTTAAATGACGGGATATATTTCTTTTATGAAGTGGTCCTAGTTTGAGTAAAGAGTAGACTTTGTCTGGCCAAAAGTGGGGGTCCTATAAACAGTATGATGTCGTTATATAAATGATATCGCTCTGTCACAGGGAATGATACAGCGGAACATCACAGAGTTTAACTTGTGTTAAATTTCAGAAGAAAAGTATTGAATCTATTTAAATGTACTTGAAATTATATGAATTTTTGAGGTAGAAATTGGAGTGAATGTAAATATTTCGAGAGAGTTGAAAGTTAAAAAAATTTACGTGTATTTGAGAGAAAGTGGGGGAGAGACAGACAAACATACAGAGAGCCTACATGGAAAATAGATTACAATTTTTTTTCCCATTGAAAAAAAAAAAGTTGATCAGAAATTCGGAAGATGTACCCTGTGTGTACTTGTATATTTCTAGAGTTCAATAACCGACACTGGCCATGGGTTTATTAACACAAATCAATAATGATTTTAAAAAACCCGCACTCGGATGATGAATCTTGACGGAGGCTTAGTGCAAAACCATTACCAGCTTCTACTTTCCACTGTCTGCTTCAATCATCGGGTGACATATGTAAACTAAAGGTGCGGTTCAATTTACATTCATTACAGAGTGCCAACATGTTAAACTACCTGAAATGTTGATAACAGTGAAAATGAAAAAAAAAAGAATTCTAGAGCTTGCAGGTTTAAGTCAGGACGAACGAGGGGCTCGCATAATGTTGACAAAATACGTTAAAACAATACTCATTGTACATGTAATAACCGGACATCATTGTGGGCAGATGTTTAACAATTAGGAAAAACTCTCTCTCTCTCTCTCTCTCTCTCTCTCTCTCTCTCTCTCCTCTCTCTCTCTCTCTCTCTCTCTATATATATATATATTTATATACACATACATGTACTTAATGTGCATATGTGCTCCGTGATCTAAATGCACCTAACTGCGTCGGAAAGATTTAGCAACGTATTCCATTTACAATCAAACATTTTAAATATGTCGTCAACTAAAGAACAAAATAAATCTATATGATTGATTAATTCCATCTCTGATTATCAATATTTAATACTCTGGAAATTATAAAACGTTTTATTATTCTTCCCTACAAGGTGGGTTATCTACCCTGAACTTACAATTGATCGAGAATTTCAAAACATCATAATTTTTTATTCGTCTAATGAAATTCCGCGTTTTTCACCGTTTTCGGCTTTGACTTCAAGCAGACGAAAACTCAGCTAAAAAATACTCGCTTGAAGGCGCTTAATTTGATAATTTTGAAACAATTTGTCACGGACTTTTGATAAAACTATTAATACGGTTTTGAAGAACATAGTACTTCTCGGCCTGCTAAATCATCGTATTGACCTCAAAAGAGCAGTTATTGTATACTTATCGTCTATTTAGATTCAGTGTTTCCAGTTTTCTAACTTTATGTAGATGTACGAATTTCATGTTCCTAAAAATAATTCGAAACTTGCATTCAACAACCACGCCCCTTCCAAAAAATGATTTAGCCTCGCCCCTTTCCCTGGGATAAAAACATTCAGAAAATGTGATAAAATGACGTAATGATCGTTTGTATTTGGTCACCTAAAAAGGGATTAATAGTTTAAAAGGGGGATATAAAATGTGATAAATATATATAATGTTCGATGATTTATGATGGAATATGATTTTTATCCACCACGTGATATATTTTCTGTCCCCAAGGCTAGTGGACAGAAAATACACAACTCATTGGATAAAAATATTATCTATCACCAATCATTCATTCATCACATTTTTGCATGGAAGTTTTATGAGTATGTTTTAATTTTACACTGCAATAACGTTCGTAACAATAAATTTAACACAATACTGTTGAAATTGACTTAACATCCTTTGCGTCTCAAAGCCTATGAACTAAAAGGACGATGTTTAACGTGTGACATGCAATGTTATAAGTATGACTTTAAACAGCTTGTTGTAGATGTTGTTTTGCTTCAACCATTTTGTTTTTAACTTGGTCTGTAATAATGCCCACAGTACTTAAATGCCATGCATTGTAGATAACAGTTTATTGTATTTCACAGGATAGAACACTCTAACAGCACAAGGTCGCCATTGGGTTAGAACTGTACATGTTCAATGTGTAGTGTAGAAAGGATCCTTACATGTAACAACAGCTATTAAGAAGCATTACAAAATTGAACATAATGCCGTTTAAATTATTGAAAAACTAAAACAATTTGTGTGAAAGCTTTGAGAATATGTTCATTTCTTGGGGTCCTGATACTCAGATGTCAATATCATCTTATTATTTATTTTCAAGAAATACCTTTATCAGTATCAATGCAAACAGAAAAAATATGCAGCTTTGCATATTCTTGCGTAAAAAGTCAGAATATTCGTAATAACTCCCTCTGTGTGGATTCAAATGATGTTTATTAAATTTTTATATAGCTATACATTGCATGTCCTCCACCTCGACCCAATCACTGTATGCATTTTATAAAAACTTGTTTGAAGTGCAATTGCAAAAAAAGCCCAGCATAATGATAATATGGGGATATCAGTTGTATAGCCAAGATAGACTAGACAATTAATGACCTGTGTATACTTGGAGAGTATAATATTTACCGAGCTCGTTCTCTGCTTAGGAATTAAATCTCAAATCTACCGTTCGATTCTGTGAGACATTTGTCAACACTGTGCTTAATACAGGACAAGGCTGCGGAAATCAATATTGACTACATGTAGGTTATCTTACTCTTTTTCTGTCGTTTTAAATTTCAGATATTTCTCCCCTCTGCATTTGTCAGAAAGTTTGTTCAATTGAAAATAAATATGAATTGTTGCACCTTTCTACAATTCCATTAGAACAGCCGCTCGAGAGGAATTGTCATTAACCAATCAAAACAATATACAGCAAACAAAACACACGCACCTGACCCCAAACAGTATAAAGAAATTGCTTTTTCACAGTTGAAACCAATCAATCTTTGGATAAGAGTTTTTAAAATTGACAAAATAAGATTCCTGGTTCTTCAAGAGATATGTATTAGAGGTCTGGAGGGGAGTTAACGCTACTTACTGCCAGTGTGGAGAGCTAATTCGGGTAATGAATTTCACTGGCATGCATGTAATAACCCAAAAAGAATGCGCGCCTAAAAGGCAATGTAATCCCCCCCCCCCCCCCCCAAACCAACACAAAAGAAGAAAAAGGAATCTCAATCTTTTTGGATGGTATGTTGAGTTCTTTGATTGATTAATAGATTCACTACTGGATTAATTGATTAAATTAAAAAAGATTATTAATATGATATTGTATATTACAACATCTCTGTTGACAAAAATGTGTATATTAAGCGAAAAATGAACTGCCAGGGAACCGACTGAATCATATCAGCGTGATTTCCTGGGCGAAACCCGGCTCAGGTAAAGGGCACCATCAACAAGAGGTACATGTACATAGAACTGTACTGCCTGATAATGTCAAATGATCTGCATTATGGAACATGACAATACTTTCATTATCACCAAACTTTATCGCTGTGAAGCCATTGTTTTCATTCAAATGATTTCTTCTTATTATAGGAGATTTTATTCTCTGGTTAACCTATGATACACTTTGAAAGAAAATAAAAAGACTGTTCATATGAAGAACTTTCCCCTAAATAAACAGAGGGCGGTTCTTTGAAAGACTTTGTTCCGTATCAAATCGTGGGTCATTGAGATTATTTTATGTTTTTGAAACGAGCTTTTAATGCTTTAAATTTCTCTTTACAAGCAAAGCATTTTCTGTTATGGTGTTTAGTTGAAATACAGATGCATAAGAAGAATCTTTCATGGTCATAACAATAACGCAGAACAATGTAAAGTCGTGTCAATTTGCCAAACATGCGAAATCTTCCAAGTTTGTTTTTTTCTTCCAAATTCTCATATGTTATGTGAAAGAAAAGAGTTCGCCCGAAAAGTATGTCATTCCACTTTGTGATATCTCTTGGATCTTTGAAGGATTTTTTTGGAATTAAAAAAAAATAACTGACAAAATGACTTCAAACGGTTTTTCAAATCTGCAATCAAAAAGATTAGAAGTTTTATGAAAAATTCATGGCGATCAGATATTTGCTTTCAGGCTTTCATTAAAACAAAAGTATTTTGTTGTTAATGTGGAAGTTTTTCATTAGATCATTTCAATTAATAAAATGGTATAGCTTTTTCTCTAACAAACTTCATGAACCAAACACACAATGGACAATTTAGTAGACCAGATGTTGTCAAAGAAGGAAATACATTGAAATAGTGTGCATCGTACTGACTACACTCCCTTTAAAAAGAGGATTCATTGACATTTTTCAATAGATGTTTAGGCACAGGGAGTGCGAAGCATAGGGAGCCGTTTGTTTTCCACCCGAAATAAACTGGTCCAAATGCCTGACTACAAGTAGTCATGAATAGGGTTTTTCCTATCGATGATTCAAAACGATGTTGTTATGCAACCAGGAGAAATGTAAAAAGATCTTTCTTGTTCAATGATACTGGGAGATAAGATAAATTAAATGGTCGGCGGAACACTGTACACGCCTGTGAACGGTGCCTGTGGCTAACTATCACGGTAAGGGGAGCCAGTGGGCGTGGCACTCCCACGCTACCAGAAGTCTCTCCTGACAAAGCACGACTTCCGTTAATGTAAAATCTAAATGCTTCGATTAGATTGATATCTCTTTGTTTATTGTGGGTATTGGTTTTTGTTTAAGATCTCGGTGCACCAACATGCTATTTAGTGCACAATATGACAGAATAGTCAACTACTCAATATGTGGGACAATAAACAAAACCATGAGCCTTACACGCATACTTGAAAACGTTGTATTTTACAGAAGTTGGGATGGTCTAACCTTTGTGCATTGGCAGATCCCAGTCAATGTCCTTTAGTAAAAATTACAAACTGTGCATCAAAGAAGAGTTGTGTTTTAAGTTATGTGTAAGAGATGGAATTTTTGCTACATCTACATACCATGTCCGTCAATGCCGCTGTAATTATAAAGTAAAATAAAATCACTCATGAAAATATAGTTGAAGTAAGTACATAATTAACAATTCGAGAGCTAAATCATAGCTAAAAGTAAACTACAGTTTATGTATCACGCAAAATATTACTTTCTTTTATTCCTCTACATGTAGACTCGAATAAACAAAATTAATACCGGTTGGGTTACATTTGAAGGTCATGATCAATTATAATTTACAGTCGATTTTGTTTTCTGTTTCTATGACTTGGAAACAAGAATCCAACAACACATTCAAGTGTACTGGATGTAGCATTGTAATCCAAAAGTGCTGATAGTTGTTTGCAATGGAAGAAAACAATAGAATTCCATCAATTGATCGACGTTTTACATGTCAATCAAATTTTGCTGCGGTCAGTACTAATAATGATAGACGGAGATGAAAATCAATAGAAACGAAATATATTGCACCTTGTGTGTTCTTGGATCATGGAAGGTAAAAGGATCAGTTCTTATCAGCCATTGATCATCCCTATGGATTTCTGTTTGATTAATTTGATCCCTGGGACCCATAAAGCGCTGCCCATCTAAGGAATACCCGTGTATAAATTTCTTCGCGCTAGCAAACGCGTTTTTAACATAAAAATTAAGGTACTCATCAGCCTTAATATCAAACCACAACTAAGTTAATATTTTATTATATTGGTGCAATACGTAATTTTTAATACAGCATGAGCAAATATTAGAGTATTTTGTCAATAGGTATATGACAAACAGTCCTGTAGTGCAACAAATGATTTTGTTTCTGGCTGGAATTTGTATATGTATGGTACTTAATATTTCTGCTACATTGAAACTATCCGGTGTTGCTAAAATCCACTTGGCCTAGTATGCAGTATTTGAATCTTATGCAATCAATGTACAAAATTTGATTCTTAAAATCGGACATCGGTACAAAACTTTTAGCTATGACGGATTTTGCTTATGTAAATGACCTGGCCTACATTATAAACCTCAGATCTGATTTGAAAATACAGAAAGCGTTCAGGGCTAAACATTGACTTTCAGAATTAGTTTTCATTTGCATGGGTGTGAAGATTTGCGTGTGTTTTAATAACCTATGATTGTTTCCAGCCTGTGTTTTTTAAATGACCTGACCCTCGCTGATTAGGGCTAAGGACAGCGGTTACAGTCTGGTTCGGTAGAAATTGGCACACACCGGTATATGTGCCCCCCTTCTGCATGTACTTAGTCGGTGTATTGATATATGATCACCTTGAGATTAGGTGTCTTCAATACAAAACCGACGTTACGAAAGGATTTCCTTTGTATTGTTAAAGTTAACTGTTCTTCAATTTTGTCTCCAATTCTTTTTATGCGGAGTCCGCGTGGACTGATACAGGTATTCACTGAGTACCGGTATATTTAGAATTTGTCATGGGTAATTAGAAGGGTGAAATCACGAGAATAGAACACTGTATTGCTTACACTCATTGTTATTTTGTTTCACTGTTACCAAAATACCCGAGATCTTATCATTACACGAGTATTGCACACAGAGGACTCTTGCAACAAACTCTCTCTTTTCAGAAATCTGTAAAATCCTTCAACGATATCTTTATGTCCATACTTTGAATTCTTTTTACGTGATCATTATATATATATTGTGATAGATTTTGTTAATTTAAAAAAATGCCATTAAATATGATCAAACATTTTCTCTAAAATTAAAAAAGTCCGGGCATAAATGAATTTGATATTTATGTAACTTGGATTAAAAATTGGTCAACGGAAAACAAATGTAAATCCATAAAAATATTTTACGAATATTATTCCTTAAGTCTGACAGTTAAATAATAGATTTGTCACAAATATTGCTCTAATTCAAAATCCCAGAAATTGTCCAGTGTTAAACAATTAATGTGAAAAAGACTATTATTGAAGGGAAGCCTTTGATATATACCTACAAAGGCGATTTTGCGATTTTGTATTTGATTCGAAATAGACGCCGAAAAAAAATATGACATCTTCAATTTTATATTTTCACGAGTAAAATCCAATGAATAAATTTAGCTTTTTTTATCTAATTGAACTGCTAATTCGTTTATCTTTGAAGTTCTCCAAATGAATTATCCAACTCTGAGATTACCATTATTGGCGTTAAGTATGGAGTTAGTGAGTAAACCGTGTGATCTGAAGACTTGTCCGCTCTCTAATTAACCCTCTACTGAATTATCCGCCAGGGCAATCAAATTACAGTGTCAAATATGTCTCTGATGCAATTACTCAGGAATTTAAAAAGACGCAATGACAATGACAATGACAATGACAATTTCTTTATTCTCTTAACTGCATAAATTACAGTGTTGAGAAGAATCATTGAATAATAATACATATAATACATTGCATGCATTGGAGAGTGACAATGAAAAATGAAAAAAAAAAGGACAAGGAAAAAAAGTTTGATTGGCAGTTAACCTAGAGAGCTAACTCTCTCAATATAACTTTAATGAATTTACACAGCTTAATCAACAATTTTTTATTATTAGTATTAAATAGTTGTTGAAATTTGTAAACATTTGGTTGTGTGTAAAAACATGAAGGTATGTATAAAACTCTCTTATCTTTAATTTTTATATCTGTACAATGGAATAAATAATGAAATTCATCTCCTATCTCATTACAGTTACATATGGGACATATACGGTTTTCACGAGGTATATCATACCATCTACCTCGTTCTATAGGCAATTTTGCATTACCTGTTCTAAAAGTACAAAACATTTTCTGATATTTAAAAGGCAGAACCAGTAAGTATTTTGCAGAGAACATTCGGTTTCCACATGGCATTCACCCTTGTGTTATGATCCAAAAAATAAACTTGCCGGGGATTATAATTAAAGTTTTGACAAGATTTAAAAATACTTAGGGAAAAGAGTCTCGGTTAGGAAGTTGCCATTGGTTATAGGTTAAACTCTAGAATATTGCTTTGGTTTCTAGAACATCATGCTGTGATTTAGTAATGATTGTCTTTTATTTTGCAACGAGAACACAAATATACACTGTTTCTCAAACAAAGAGAAATTAAATCAATGTGAAAAGCTATTCTTTAGTTTTAAATAAGGGAAAAAGCCATTATTAACAGTTATACTTAAAATAACACTATCAATATTCTTATGTGTATTTCAAACTTGTACATTGTATATATGTGAAAATTTTATTTACGTTTTAAAAAACAGCTTCATTAAAATAATATATACATGTATGTGGACAACGAACTTTTACAATTTATACATCTATATATCGTGCTGATAAGCCTGATATATATCTAATCTCATGATTTCATTCATAACATATTGGTCAATGGTAGTATCCAAATACATGTTACGTGTTTCTAAGAATACAAGTAGCGTTTTCTATCCTCCTACGTCGACACGGAGCGTTGTGCATGCCGCTGATGATAGACATGCGGAGGGGGGGGGTATACATATACATGTATATTTTTTTAAAAAATTGCCATCCTTTTCACAGCATTTCGTCGAATTTGCTATCTACAGTTTATTATTCTAAAAGTACATGTATGTTCCCTAATTTTATGTCCTTCTTATGTGTCTTTATTACATACCGTATATTGTACCATACCAAATGTGTTTATACATATCTAACATGAGTGAAGTTAACTGTGCATTTTCTTTTCTTTGTCTTTTTTTCTTTTTTTTTTTTTTTGGAATATAAATATCTATTTACACATGTTGTTCATAATGCCTTAAGATGTATATCTTGAGCAAATACAGAATAATTATGTAGTAATTTTGCTAAATTGATGCTTTTTACTGATAACATTTTGAACGGAGCTGCCCAGTGTGGAAGCTGCTAAAGTGACCTTGAGCAATTCATACTCCATATAACTTGAACTTGGAGGTGAATGTCAACAAATAACATTAATTTTCATTCAATAACGGATTAAATAAATTAGCCTTTTAACACCAGACGTACATGTACATTTATGCATGCAGTAGGATTAAAATCATCCGATTACAGGGTTAAGACGGACAATAAGGCAAAAGTTGACTGTTTTATAACTTTGAAACTTATGCAATCAGCCCCAGGTGTTAATATCATTTTATTTTATTCTTTTATCAGTAAACCTCAATAGTCTTTTTTAACTACATAATATATACTTATATATACATAACTACATGTATGTGTTTGTAACTAGGAGTAAGGCAAAATTTGACCGTTTTATAACTTTGTGCAATCGGTCTTCATGTGTAATGTCTTTTTTAATATTTCTTATTTTATTTTTTGTCAGTAAGACTCGATTGTCTTTTTCTTTATAATTGTATTACTATATGTCTGTAACTTGGAGAGGATTATCTGATTTTTATAACTTGTGTCCAATTCATTTAATCTTAATTTAATTTTATGATTTGTTTATCATTTGTAAGGTTAACATTTTTTATGCATGTATAATTTATATTTTATATGATGAAAACGTCATTTGCAAAAATCTTATATACAACCTCTACTGTTATACAGCTAATCAATTATAGGATATTAGCGAATAGATAGAATTGTTTCTTGCAAAAGTTAGGTGTAAAATGTTTTTATAAACCTCTTGAAAAAACACCGCTTTAGGCTATACGTCATTCAGTATATAATCGACAGAATTAAGATTTGAACTATCCTTTCAGTTCCAAGACCCTTCTTTTATTTCTTAAGTAATTAAGTTGACCCGATTTAATTGAAGACCCTTATAACTGACCAACAGCGAGACGTCGCGGTTTTATGGTAAAAGTATGTATGGCCAAGTGGAAAACACCGTCAGTAAATCCAGGTCACTTAGAGCACTCAATGTCAGACATCAAGGACGTGTTTGCTTAGATATCTTACAATATTAATTTACAGTTACTGTATTTACAGTTACAAGTATCGTAGCTATGTAATAATTACACAATAAATAGTTGGGAATTTTTAAGAGAAAATAACGTATGCAGGTAATATAACAAATAGAAACGTACACAAGTACAAGTATCTTGAAGTAATGATAGGTTTGATGGCAGGTTTGATTTATGTATGCTCGATTCCCCCAACCGCCCTATTTTTGTTGTTCATGAAATATCAAACACCACTTTTTACACTTTCATGTACAGATGAACACTTTAACGTTGGCCTATTATTTGTTATGGAACGCTATCGCTTCCATAATTTGTATTTAAAATCAGGTTCGAACCAATACCCCCATTTATTACATGTACTCAATATTTTCAATCGTGTAATTTTTTTAAGTCATCGGCATATAGGTATAATCATTGCTCTATCTGGGTTGCTTCTAAAATTACTCCTTTTTGTATTCATTTTCATTCATTCCCGCTATAATCAGCAAATCAACGGCACTGATGACAAAGTTGTTTTAATTATTTGTATAAAAAGAAGCACCTTGGTTTTTTATTATTTCAATAAATCGCATATGAATGTATGATATCTTTACTGCAAAAGTAATTACCTTGTAAAACACCAACTTGGGTGTTCTAGAATACGAGTTTTCTTCCGTAATGTGTTCAACAGAGATTTTAATTCAAATCATATAAATATATTTACGTGCTGATAAAACCTTGGCCTGGACTCAACATGACGTCTGAATTCAGCCTTTCATGACTTTGCAATTTGCTAATGATAATAGCAAGCATTTGAATCCGATTTCTTTGTGTAACACGGTACTATTCAATACTTTCCGTAAAAAGAAAATCAAAGATGACATTTTCAGATATTTCATACTTTTATTTTTTTCTCCCAAGTATTTTTTAACTTTTCAAAGACTTAAACTGTCTATACATAGAGCACAGAAAAACCAGCTTTCAAATTCACAGAATGATGAAATGTAATGATGGTGATCTCTGACTATACTAGACATTTAAACTCATTTAAACACAATGTTATTACAGAATGGGACAGTTTAATTTATTTCCCTGTAGAATTTATCCAATTAGATCAAAAGACAACAATAACAAACAATGTTGCTCACAATTTACCAATGTGGACAGCAATGACTCAGCTTAATACCGAAAGAAAAAAAATCCATAAAAGACTAATGATTTTATGAATGTACATGTAATACATGTCTACAAATTACAATTGTCGGAAAACTAAGACCTGTCTTGCGTATGCTTACTGTAAGATTATGCAAGACTGACTGGGTTTTAGACTATGCCAAAAAATACGTGTTTTAGCAATTTATTAATTTCATTCTGTTTATGGATAATTAAAAGGACCCTATATGATTCCCTCGACCAGCGGAGAATCGGCAAGAAAGACGTTCCCTTACAAAAAACCATAAGACTAGATTATTTCAAATAAAAAAAAAATAAATTCCAGAGACGTTTCATTCTCATGGTCTGATTACGTGATGTTAATTGATAGATTCAAACTTAACTAAACGGGAGAGAGTGATGTTAGGATCTAAATTCTCCGACATAATTTGGCGGATCGTGTTCTTTGAGGAGTGATTAATAAATTTGACTTGAAACAAAGTGGTTTGTTAATGGAAATGAGTGCTATTTAGTTTAAGATAGTTTAGGTAAGAAATTTAGAGATTCTACAGTTGAATATTGATAAGTACAATCATAAATATTATAGCTTACTACCTTTTGAACAGAAAATCTATATCTTGCCGAAAACGTGTATTAAAAAGCAGGAAAAATATCTAACTCTGTCGGTAGATAATTTTTTCTTAAGTATATTACAAGAAAACACTTGGCACGTAGGAATAATACATGTACATCTCAGCGTACACAGACACAAATGAAATAGTAATAAGTTACACAATAGTTCACACACAGCACAATACTTGGAGTAAAAAAGAATATACATTATATTGGGCCTGTTTAACAGGGTGGCGAAAAATGGCGGGACGAATCAGGGCTTCAATGGAAAAAAAATCGTATAATTAACAAACAATACTCGGGTACATGTACAAACAATGTATTATGCAGATCAACAATGTACATAAAGGTGATGGTACTCTTAACTGCGATAGGCCAGGGCTTGGACCAAGGACCGAGTGAACGCAATGACTCATTGTCTTAATACCCTCTCACTTTTAACAATAATCATTTACGTCCATTCCGTTACACTCGTGCAACAAATAAGGAAAAACCCAATAATCTTCTTAATTCTTCTGGTCACTATACTAAACAGATTAATATTTGATTTTAAAAGAAAGGTTTTTTTTCTCGCTAAATCAAAAGAAAGATTTTTTTTTTGCTTCAAAAGTGTAATTGCAACATAATGAGCTTTACTGGGTGGATTTAAAACCTGTCCACCGAAGGATTGGTATTTCGAACAATGGGATTAACAGTGAACAATAGAAGGTTTAATTAGTTTTAAATGACTCGTTTTAATTACCCCCTGCTGGGTTTACTGCTACTCGTGCTACTGACGTGATCAGGTCAAACTTTTAAAAAAATATGTCAGATCATCAATTTCTTATTAAAATATATAAATACTATGCTAATATTTTATATATATTTCTCTTCGGGAAAATGTGTAAATCAAATTCGAGAAATACCATGTATTAAAACCAATCATCAACTAAGTTGGATTCCTTTTAACATTTAAAGTTCTAAGCAATAAAATAAATTGCGATTTGTCTTTATCAGGGTTTGTATTTGGTTACATGCTATTTTGTTTGAATCTAAAAGCACACTGAAATAGACAGTATGTTCAGTTTAAATCGCCAAGTAGAACTGATACAAAATGACACAACTACCAAACCGTCATAATAGATCTAACATTTTGAAATTGGTTTTCGAGAAAAGAAAAACCAGACGAGTTTTTTGAATTAAGCAAACTGTCTTTAAAAAAAACAATTTTTCTACGTGCTAATGTGTTTCATTCAAAACGTCGTTACATCAATGATTTAACATACAGAGGACACTGAATATGAAGAAATAACAGACTATGTCATTATTTTCTAACCCTCCAGTTTAAATATATTGCACAAGCTAGTGACACCTCTATCTTCTGTACTCTCCCGTATTCAAAGCACCAAAATCTCATGAACTGATCACGGTATCATATCATATCACAGATAAGCTTCGTCATCCCTGGTAATATCTTGGAACTTTTCGAACCTCTTTCCACGGTTCTTCAAGCATCACAGTGTACCTTGCTTCCTGGGGTATTTTTCGGAAGCTGCGGACTGTCATCATGAATCACCGTCGTAAACGATATGTAACGCAGTGTCAGTTTGAGGGGGCTCATCCGGGTACTCGATCTCAGGTTCTGGTACCTCTTCTGGTTCCTCGTTGTCCACCCCGATAAGCCAATTGATAATCATGTGATCTTTGTCAGAATCCGAGCCCGAGTCATCCTCGTCTTCGTCGTAGTTTTTCTGCGGTATCAGCTGTATGGTTGAGCTGTACCGCCTCATGCCGTTTACTGTACCGCTGTTGTATTTGTTTTTTATTAAATTGTCCGTTTTATCCACAGAAAGCACTTTGTTGTTCACATTATTATTAGTCCGAGATTTCTGTCTCAGTGTTGTTTTTTGTCGGTTCGTTGTGTAGTCGGACAAGGGGGAAATCTTAGGTTCACTCTGACAGTGCGTAAGTGACTTCTTCTTCAGTTGCGCAGTATTGTTGTTTCCGCTAGAGAGGGAATTGTCTTTGGACGATAACCGAGTGCGGAATCCGTTTTTCACTGATCGGGGTGTGCTCATTTTACCTTTTTTCTCGATAGATTCTAATTTCAAAGTACTGACAGTAGAAGCAGTATTGGTCTGCTCTGGCGGGACCCACGTTTTTGATCTCTGTAAGTATCCGTTTGCTAGCCTTTTACCATTACTGTTGCCGGATTCGGACGATTCTTGACTGAATGGTGACTTCGTAAACCGCTGTCTATGGGAACTATCACTGGTGGTGCTAGGTTTGCTGCTTCTGCAGCGGATATAGCGACTGCTGTGGTAAGCCGGAATGGGGGAATTTCTGGCTCTATCCTGTATTGGAGGTAGTTCAGGAGCGCTCATTCTCCTTAAATGAATGTCACTGTTCTTCTTTGAGTAGTACGAGTTCTCATTGCTAGATTCACTCTCTCTTATCGATCCGATATCAAAAGTAACACTTGTTCTTCGACGGAAATTAAGTGTTGTCGCCGGTCTAGAGTTAAATCTCCCTTCCGCGCTGTTTGCCGGTATTTTCAATACTGATTCAAAACGATTAGTTCGCGTCATTGGATTGGATTCCGATTTCATCTTATGAGCGCATGCGTGTGTATGTCATAAAGAGTTTATTATGATAATCTATTCAACGTATCGTATCTGCACAGGTAGACCATTTAAATTCATTCCTATTTCTATTCAGTAGATCTATGTGAGCTATTATACTTCGAATGATCTCGCTATTGATAAGAAAGGGGCATACAGTTCTGTAAACCTTGAACATGCACGGTGACGTGGATTTAGCGTGCGGCTACCGTTCGGTCAAGGTCGAAGAGTCTACAAAGTTTCGGTAGGCGGGGCTCAGACAGTTCGGAAGAATAAACCAAGCACTGGGCCACTGTTTGTCCAATATATATCAGCTATTGATCGTTCAATCTTCCCGCTGACTTTGATCCTAATTCCAATATTTTCCGCTCAATTTCAAACTACAGTCCTCCTTTTTCACTTTAATCAAATGTCAATGACTCCTGAGAAATTCGATTTGATCTGAAAAACAAAAAATAAGATTATGACAACGAAATTTGGATTTTGAGTGAATAATGAAAAGTCATATGATTCTCTTTCTTTATAAAATATGCAATAGTATCCACAAGGAATGCGGTTAGTAGATATTCTAACTGTTTTACATGTACATGTATCTCAAGTTATAAATGATATAGAAATAAGCTATATATGTATTAGAATATATACATACATGTACTTAAGTTAAAAATCTAATTAACAGTAAAATGAGTGAATAAGAAAAAAAGTTGTTTACTTATTTAACCCCCTGCACTCAAACTTACAGAATGGAGATAACTTATTATTTTTTTAAATTCTAATAAATGATGGATATGTCCGGTGTTAACATCGGCCTTGGGATTCCACTGCGAGTCTGTCATTTCTAAGATCCGGAAACCCGTGGCTTCAGAGGAGGCAAGCCGATTCCGGGTAAACTATTTATAAAGATGGAATCAATAATGTCTAGAGCTGTTCTAATAATGATCCCCCACTTAGAGCCGATAGCAAAAAAAAAAAATGAATTCAGATTGGATTGGTTTAAAATCCCCTTAAAAACCCACTGATTTATTTTCAGTTGGAAATTTTTAAATCCTGATTTGAAGATACTCTATAAAACATCCTTCATCATCAAGTATATGGTAATTAGA
This sequence comes from Magallana hongkongensis, assembly GCA_016163765.1. NCBI lineage: Eukaryota > Metazoa > Mollusca > Bivalvia > Ostreida > Ostreidae > Magallana > Magallana hongkongensis. The sequence continues at coordinate 13,854,837 of WFKH01011801.1, forward strand.
AAAAATGACACTCAATACATTGGTGAAGATTTTTCAAATAAGTTTAAACAACTTTAGATGCAATTATCCTAAACAATACATTTTCAACAACACAAACCCATGATTTCATTGACCTTAACTATTCATCAATTCTTTAATCTATATAGTTCTTTTTCAAAGACTAATGCAAAATATGACATTGTGATAAAATTTTAGTTCCATGCATGCCACAGCCATTTTAAAAATGAAATGAACTGCATAAATCCATCATAAACTCTGAAAACACACACAATCATTAAACAAAAAATACTTACATTTATGCCCCATTTCCTAATATTTTCTGCTAACTTATCACTGTGACAGAAAGACCATTGGTATGAACTTAAAATGGCCTAGTAAGCCCCTCGGAAGAGAACCGCGTCACCAAACCAATATTGACACAGCACTTGTAGATTTATGATTCGGCCCCTATACGTATAAAACGCAAGGTTCCAACTTATCTCTTCTGTTTGGGGGTCTATTTTTGCTTAAGACTGATTTAAGATGAAAACCCCACAGAAATATGATACTAGCTGTACTAGGCTTGGGGAATTGGGATTTCAAGTACAGTCCAACAATGACAAGTGTCCCAAGAATATAATCTGATTCACCCCAAAGTTGAAATCCGACTAATTGCCAGCTGAGAGAAAAGAGCTAGATCTGGTGATCAAATACTAGTATATAAAGAACGGAAATGATGAGAGGAATTTTTGAATACACGTATACTCAATATTAACTGAATGTCAACCTTCATTTTCTAATTGAAGTCAAATAACACCAAGCCTTCTAAACCTGTTTAATCTCTGAGCAAACACTTTCCCTTCGTATATATATGGCTACTGTTGACATAGGTTCCGTTCATTTTCTATTGTTAACTTTATTTGAAATTTAACTTGTCTATTTTAAACTTCATAACCCCTTTAAACTTATAAAAATAACAAATATCCTATTACATTCCGTATATATTTAAAGAGTTTCCAAGTTTTATCTTTTATAGACCACGTTTTCAAGGTGATGAAAAACAGGGCGAAACATTACTCATTCTCAAGATTTATTTTCTTCAATTTCTCTGAAAGTGGTAGTTATCCGAGCATGTTTAAAACATCCTGGAGTTTTAGGTGCAATTCAATGCAATATTTCATACCGTCATCAAAACAGCCAAATTTACTGCCAAAGTACTCACCACTTATTGATTCAAGGTTTAAATTTATGGTGATTTTCACATGTAATCCAAGCACAGAATTGTCTCAATGTTAGCATATAAAAAGCTTATAAAGGGTTCTCCAGAAAGAATTGAATTAAAGTAAGAAGCTGTACTAGCTAACAGACTGTAAGGTCTACACCTTGAAGTCGCTGGCTTTTATATGTATTCAGTTATCAGAGTTTGTTTGATATCGTTTTTACGTGCAAGTTCCTGATTGATTACCATAAAAAATACAGGTTTGCACGAAGCCGACCGGGTACTTAGGAATTGAGTTGGAATGTTTGTCTGAGAAACTGGCATTATAGTTACCAATCAACCGCTTCCATCAAACGAAACCCTACCGGAAATTGTTCGTGATCTAATTGAAAGTCAGTTGTTTCAGAGAACTTCATTTTCATTTTTAATAAGGCATGGAATTATTTGCAATGCATACTCATGAAATTTGCAATGCCTACCGATGCCTTGATACCACAAACTTCTGAACCCAGCCTCGAAACAAGTGGCATATATCACTATACGATTGCACTTTTTATAATTAATTATGTTTCTTCTCATACAATCAATATTTCTCATCAGATGATTACAAAGATTCTTAACTGCCTTGAGACATCAACGCGTTGCAAATTGAAGGTAAATTCTAAGGGAAAAATCCGCCACTCAATTGATTTTATTCAGAAAGTTAGCGGCTATTGACATGCTTCTACCCACAATGTCTTAGAGTACCTTGTTTACATGCAAAGTTCATATTATTTTCTCTTTTTTTCTATTTATTTCTTTTTTACTTTGAATTCTCTTAATTATATGGACTTTAATTGCTCTCTATGAATTTTGTTTATTTGAGGCTAAATTTGTAGATATTTTTCGAATGGATTTCATATTAAACATTATTGTATACGTACATCTTTTTTACCCCGAATTGCTTTTTACCAAATTACCATGCGTTCTCTTAGTTTTATATTAAACTATAAAGTTATACACCGGAAGTGATTACAGACTGGTGTTTGGTTAGCTTACTTTATTCGATAAAATCACGTATATTACCAATCTGTTCAATTTATAGTGCAAGTCATTATCTCTGAATACTGCCCAGCCTATCTAGCGATTTCCTTTCGCTGTTCATTCGACGAATAATTACCAGACCTGGTTATAATGACAATACTTGGGCTTTGAAAGTATAATCTGTATTCATCCTGTGGGGGCATTGTCTGTGACCTAATTCTTGATAAATCTGTTAGAGTCCAAAAGCATTATATACTTGAATGTACATCTTTTTATTCTGTACTTTGTTTAGGATAGCCCTAAAAAACTATCGTTGAATTTGTAAAACAGTAAGAATAAAGAGCGTCCAATTTTCGTAGAATCAGGCCTTTTTTTACAGAGTAAAATAAAGGAATTGGGGATTATGTTTTGCAAACATACATGTATATGTATAGTAGCTATAGAATATTTTGTGTTTGACGTAAAAGCCACCCATTGGCATTTTATGTTCCAAAACGTCCGCGAGAGCTGTTCCATTGTACACGTCATACTATGTACAGATGCTTTAAATTTGTTACTTCTTTCGGCAAACTTGATATTATGTTGAGAGGATCTAATTGGAGGTTAAGTGGTCTCCTGTCCTCCTCCCCGACCCCTTGGATTTTTTTTATTGGGGCGGGGGGGGGGGGGGGGGTTGTAGGAAAATATTGCGGGAAAATGTTTTTAAGCTGGTGTGTTAAGAGTAATTGTGGAGGACCACCCCTCCTCTTCCAGTAAAAGATCATTGAATCACGCTAAATAGCAAGTACAGTGGACTATAACTGAACATCACAGTATACTTACGATTGAGATGGTTTGTATTGACAGACGATATTTTGTATATGAATGACAGTAAAACAGTTTTACTTTTTTAGAATAATTGTTTAAATCTGTTTAGCAAAAGAATAAAGAAATAGCCTTTGACAAAATAGTTTGAAGCTACATGTACTTTGAAAGTTTACATGTAGCTTCAATACTGATACAAATTGAAGAATATATGCTGTGATAAAATGGATATGAAGTATTGAAAAAACAATCTACATGCATATGCAAATAATGTAACCTTTGTTCCTATAACTAGAAACCGTGTTTTTCGTCCATATACGAGAGTGCTTAAAGTTGTTGCATTTTATTGTCATTTTATTAAGAAAATTTTTTAATAGTTTTGTATATCACCGTCAATAGTTAAAAGCCTCAAATAACCACACTGAATCGCTTCATTAACTGTTTCGGATGTATAAACTACGTTTACGGTAAATAAATAAGCCCCCAGGCAAATCCTGTTTATGATATTAAAGATCGTAGTAAATTTTTATATTTAAATTAGAATTAATAATAGAAATCTTGTGAAGCTTCGAAATGTCAAGTTCGATGTCTTAACTTGAAAGTCAATCATGGAGAACTTCGTAAACTCCCCCGCATTGAATTAATGTACCGATTGATTCAATTTGAATATAAATTCAATATAATTGTTCAATCTTAAATCAACATCGCAATTTTCTTCTCAGTCAACCAAATAAAGAGCTGCATGATAGTGTACTTCAGTCCAATATACGGCTCTAATGAGAGGCTGAGCGGCTTTGTTAATCGTGAAAACCAAACGCTGGTTGAACGACTGAGATCATTAAATCCGTTGATTACCACCCATTACGCAAACCGTAGTCCAGTTCTGCCACAGAGAATCATAACTTTATTCATTCCTTTTTAAAAAAAATAACAAATATAATAAATTTGCCATCATCATGATTAAGAAAAACTAGGCACTACTCTTAAAAACCCAAATATAATTCGTTTTCCATAATTATAATTGAGAAAAAAAAATACGTACCACAAAACATTTAATTTCTTGGAATTAATCACATAGTTATACCAACTTCGCAAAAAATGTTTACAGTAATACATGTAGATACATGTATGTCATTCTTGACTCGAAAAAGTTTACCTCTGAGTCAATGTTCATTGTCTTCCATAATCAAGACTTACATCTTATGGAACATTAACTTAAGAGTGATTTCTACCTATATCAATTTGTGATCTCAAATAATATTTGGTACTTTTATATTTTTTTTTTCATTCTACATACATGTATGATGGTTTTCTTCATTAAGAATAGTTTCCTTTGTACAAATGGGGTATAAAACTAAAGGGTAATTCTGTTAAGATTTCGGTTAGTTCTGTTGTTTTTTTAATTTGAATCTTACTGAAACTTTTCAATTGTTGTATCAAATTGATAAAACAAACTTTTGATTAAATTAATAAGCTTGCACTGGAATCCTCCCTTTCGTAAGACGCTCAACTGTTTAGTCTAATATTTTTTTTCGATATAATTTAATATAATTTCGGGTGCTCTCTTTATGCATCTAGATATAAAAGATCTGTAAACTATGGTAAAAATATCATCGATACATGAATGTAACAGAAAATTTATTCTGGAATATCCTTAAAGCTTGCATCCTACGCAAAAACACGGTCACCCAAATAGCTTGCGACATCATTGTTGCATTGTACATCACATGTGGCACATGCATAAATAATACATGTAGCAATTATATGCGTGATTTGTTAGAAAACCATAAAGTTGTAATAGGGTTTTCCTTTGTAATTTTTAATTAAGTTTCACGTTAATTGTACCCGTTTCTGCCAGCTTTGGATAATGCGGTAAACACAGGTGAGGTTTCAAGTAATCTGATGGAAGAGAATCTTAATCGCCATACATTTACTGTGAATCTCTTTTGATAATCCGGGAAATTGAATCAAGCGCATTATTGTATCTATCCAAAACATTATTTTTAATACTTTTATTAAAAACAGAACACTTTTGGATTTATATTTGGAATTAAGCACCCCCTGTGGCAAAGTAGTTAACATTATCGTGCGTCTGCAATCAAAAGGTTAATCTAAAAGAACGAATTACCTTAAACCTATTATAAATACAATATGTAATCAAATCCAGCATCCTGTGTCGTAGATATTACCTTATTATCAATGTAACCAAACAAAGTCATAGCAAACGTGATAAAAATGAAGAGCTTCCTACTTACCTGCTCGTCTGACATCAACAAAAAGCACCGGCAAGATTGTTTCATCATCCGGGTCTTTATCCTCATTACGTAATGCGATCGACCATTAATGCAAGTAAAAAATCCTACTTTTATTGATTTTAAATGCCCAGGTAAGAAAGAATTTCAGCTGATCTTTCAAACTAGCAAAAAGAAGTTTTACTCTCTTGCTGCCCCGTGAACTGATAACCTAGGAACCCTTGACTATAAATGATTGGATACCTGTATGCACCATATCTGGTCTTATCTGAAAACTCACTGCGTGCATTTCTTATAGCTTGATTAGGTTAGTTTTATCTCAACAATGCCTCAAGCTCTGTACCTTAAATAGCTCTCGCGGCCAAAATAGACGTATCTATCAAATTTAAGAACAGAAGAAGTATATATCAATTCTATATTTGGGCTTACCTAATTAAAGGTAAGTTCTATGATACCTTTGCGTCTTCGGAGGATTTGATGGTTACTATAAATAGAGCATATACACGTACTTATGAAACAGTTGAGAGAACGAACACCTTTCTTCTGTGAAAAGTTTCATTGTTATTTTTCTATGTTATTCAACCATATTATAAACATGTCTCACAATAAAAATCTTTTCAAAATTATAACGCAGTATTTTTTTCTCTGAAAATGTAAACATTTTTATTATACGATTAAAAATAATTATCTTCAGGCACTACAGTAATATAGGATGTGAAGAAACTAAAAAAAAAAACCCCACGAAGAAGGAAATACATCTATTTCTGATAGTCTTTAGTCATAATGAATATACCTCACAATACGCCCATTTGACAGTTTTGTATACATGCACTTAATATACAACTAACATTCGTAAAACTTGTATTTGTAACAGCCAGGGGTCAGTCTAGGTTGTGAAACACTGTTAAAAGGCAGTTTTGCTTGTATCTAAAAGCATTTCGAACACAACTGAGATTTTGAAAGACATTTACATAATATTAAGAGATTGTGAGTTACATGTCGCCTCAGAATTCCTTGTACAGAGAAGAATATTTATTTTATTTGCATTATAAGTCAGAATATTTGTTTTTTGCTTACGCTTACTAGTGAACGTCCAAGAGTTTATTAGTTACTGTTCACCTAGCATTAACAATATTGACTTTATCTTAAAAGTACATCTATATATTGTTAATTTTTTTTAATTGACGTCACGTCTGATTTGGAAAACATTTAAGCTTTTAGTTAAATGGAAGGGATAAATTGATGGCGTTTGAAATATTTGTTTACTGTGAACTCGCATCAACAATAATTCTTCTTTCTCTCTTTATCCTTTCTTCAATTTGCTTATCATTGTCATTAAAAGCAAAGTCAAGGATTTTATTTTATTTTTACAAAACGTGAATAAGATAAAAGTACATGGAGAAGAAAGCACGCTAACTTATAGTACAAGAGTCAGGAGATGATGCATGTTGGTCTTTGTGGGCAACCATCGTTGGTTTTAAAGTAAAGCAATGACCTGAAGAGTTTTTGGCCATACAAGACACTCAAGAATGTCCGCTACGAGCACCTGTTGACGCCTGTATTAATATAACAGACGGAAACATTCAACCAATGTCTATTGAAGTGAACAATTTTCATTTACCATGATTGTAAACTTGTAAAAGTGACACAGGGGTGTAAATTTGAAGCAGAAAAAATCCGGGTTGGAGTAGACAAGGAAGATTGGGTACCTGTAAATATTGGCAGATGGACAGGTTAGATTGGTTCAAAGTCTGTTTTATTAAAATTTCGATGAGACCTCATTATTTGAGAAAATCGGTAAATAACTAGTTTACGTTTCTTTAGATCTGTTAGCATTCTAAGTTGAAAGCCTAGCGTATATACTGAAAAAAAAAGTGAAAAGTCATTTAGCAAAACCGGGCATTAACGCTATACATAAAAACGAATATAGTATTACATTGCTTATGAATGAAGGCAATGAGCAGTTCTATATCTCGATTGTGGATAACGTAATCAATCTAACTTATTAATGATAATTATTCTGCTTCATCTATCGGCTGTAGTTAGAGACGATCAGATAATCAATTTTTGGGAGTTGACTTTATAAATCAACTATCCTATGCAGTTACTTTGGCAAAACGGGAGGGAAACAGTGTTTGGACCTAAGCACAAATCATGAATGGAAATCCATCGCCGCTGACAAGACTTAGTACATAAAAATAATCGATAAATTCGATGTAATGTATTCAGAAGCATTGTTTTTCAAGGAAACTTATTTATGAATACCTTGAAAAAAGTCAGATTTTCAATGGGACGAACAATTAAGATTTTTTTTTGTAGTCGAATGTATTCCTACGCCAGATTGGTTCGCTGTCATTGATAATCAAGGGCCACTTCTACAGCGGAAGCGTTTGGAATCGAGAGCAGACTATCCAATCTAAAGATAGAACCAATACTGACGTAACGTTAGATTAGACTTTATGATTGTTTGTTAAAAAATTGCTTGGATACAATTTTCCAGAAATATTTCGATTACTGATACACTATGCATCGTAGAGTTTGATGGCGTTAAGGTGAGGTTTGGGGTTACAGGTAGATAACTCACAGATTTTCACACCAACGTAACACCAACTACCCTTTTATTCAGATATGACGTAAAGATTTATATGACGTGATAATTGACTTCAGTTTTTTTCATTATCCGGTGTTTTGTAGTTTACAGTGAAAAAGTAACAGGACACAACCAATTTTTTCAGTTTCCACAAAAACGAAGGCCGCAACATATGGTTTCAAATATTGTTTTAGAAACACAAGATTACACTTATACAAAGATAGGTTTTTCCTGAAATCAGTTGACTTGGAAAGGTTTCAAATAAGATGTTTTCGTTTACATTATAGAATTCCAAAATTTAGATTTTTGTTGCATTTTATTCTATTTTTAAATAGTTCTTTAAAATTAATAGAAAAGAATCACTTTGAACATGTTGAGCGTAAATAACCCCCATACTAGTCACATATAAAATGTACATATTTTCACGAAATTATTTACATTTCATAAAAATGACAGTTTGAAATCATTAACTTTGACCTTTTTTAGTGGTCCAGCAAAATCATTTGAATTTTATAAGAAAAAAGAATTTAGTAAAGTTAACAAAATGTTATGTAACTTTGGTACAATTCCTAAAAATAAAATATAAATGCAAACCGCAAACCTTACCTTAATTCTATTTTTAAATATTACACAAAACGATTGATATGGGGTTTTCCGTCTCTAGCTCGGAATTCTTGTCAGAAAATCCCGAGAATTCATATTAGAAAAAATGCAAATAAAGCTAAGAAACTACTTGCCATGCGAAATTAATATCGTTGATTTTGAAATATATAATAATCAATAAAATCAAAATAAAATCAGCTCCCGGCTGTACTTCAGTACTTTGATTATATTTACATCCACTAAACATTTTCTCATGTTTCGATAAGCAATAACTATTACTAGTATATCTTATACATGTAGTATAGTATCGAAACAAAGCCATGTATAAACAGTTTGATAAATGAGAAACCTTCGCCAAAAAGATATTTGTTACATGTAAAAGTGTTTTAAAAACATTGTACACCGTCAATTCAAATAAAAGTAACAAATATTGATATGAAAATGTTGATATTTTTTTAAGTTTACTTTTCGTGGACTACTAGTATATCGTGATCGATCGATTTGATTTTAGCAACGTTGCAAACACTTACAGACTGCGTGAACTGTACGGACGGACGTCAGACTTTTGAATATGTATATTAGTTATTTTCTGATCATGAACTATACTGTATTTTAAAAATGCCTTTACTCACTTATATGCATCATTTCAGATGAGAGATATTCAAAGAGGCAAAAACAAGTAGAAAGTATTCGCATAACCCACTAACGCAGTTGATGTGTTTCTTTCTACATTTGTACCCATATAAACTAAGAGGACTAAACTAATAAGAAATAATTTCATTGTGAAAACAAGTATATTTAAATTGTCTAGATATGAAACATAATTTTGAAAAATCATATTAGATAGCAATGCAGCAAACATAACTCACAGTATTGATGAATTGTTTTTAGTCACATTTTTGGTGAATAATGGTGTGGGTTCGGAATGGACATAACCTTTCAACACTAAAGTATGCTAGGGTCACCTGTAAATATTTTGAATGTCCAAAATAGGGGGCAGTATATTCATTTTCTTATTTCATGGAATTGGGGTCAACATTTTTGTACTCGCCATACTTTGATACTTGGTATGCATGTACTGTGACAATTTCATAATTTTTCATTATTTGTGTTGTTTGCAAGCAAACGGTTGGAATTGTTGGCAGTGCTCTTTATTCTTCCATGTGACTGAACCAGAAAACCAACCACAACGGAAACTTCGACAAAATTAATATGTTTATCTTTCCCAAACTTGGTAAACAGTATTACATTTGGAAAATGTATGCGGAATTTAAACTTTCAAAGGAATTGTCCATAGTCTATTTTCTATCCCCATTGCCTAAACATTATCAAGAGTATGAACACAGGATCGATGTATTCATAAACCCTGACACATCACAACTTAAATCAAACAGTATATCTATTTGAACTTCAAAGCTTCCATTTCCTTCCATCAAAACACTTTCTAACATAGAACTTGGGAAAAGTTTCAAGAATGAGTTTACTTAGTTTAAAAGCACACAGATGTTTCTGCCTATTTTTAAAAAAAAAACCCAGAGGAAAAGATTCATTGACCCTCTCAATTTATTACGGTAGTAGTTTAACGGATGCAAAAATTAAATGGGGGCGTTGGAAGATTTGCTCACCTGAATAGCACAATACCCCATAAATTGATATCTTGGACACGCAATCAAACGCGGCTAAAAGATTGAAATGTCTTAGTCTATCTTCTATTTGTTCAAAATATTTTTTTAATAAATTATATGGTAAAACCGTATTTTGGTACACCATTGAATATAAAAATATCACAAACGTGGGCAGATCTAGCTGGTTATACATGTATACACCGGATTTTCATCTCCATATCTTACAAATCTGTTAACCTTTCTTGACAAAGGAAGTAGGATGTTAGTGGATAATTGATTATGTTCAAGACTCTGATTTGCTTATAACATTCATCCCAAATTTAAACCACCCCGAAATCAGTCGTAAATTGATCATCATCCTTGGTCTAAATTAAATAAAAAAATAATCTAAAGATGTCAATAACTTAGAGGATAATGAAAATTTTCGAAACCAGGAAACACGGATGTAGCTCTATTTTCAGATCAATCGAAATTCATAAAACCTGATTTTGAAATTGAATAAATTAACTGAAATTGACAAGTGTCTAGTCGAGTAGTTTTTAGATTTTGGCAACTGTAATATTCGGTGGTCTCTTGTTCTTGATACCAGATTAAAGAGTTGTTTGATCTTCTTTCACTGTTCAAGTAAATAACAAAGACAAAATTGTTCTGCTGCTGATAAGACCTTCATTTCAATTACCACGAGACGTTATTTTAAAACTCTGGTAAAATATAACATTTCAAAATGGCATAAAAAACCTCTGAAATTAGGGTAAAAATCTCACTTCAAATAAGAAAGGTTAAAATGACTTTAGTTTACCTAAAGCCGAGGTTTATTTAAGTGCAGAATGAAATAAGGCCAAACGCCCTTGTCTTTAATTTAAATGTCAAATTTTTACTTTTTGGCCGTAAAATTCCGGATCTGGCAAATACGCTTCAGATTACGACGTTATTCTTTTTACCTAATGTAATTATATTTCAATGTTTTATAAAACGGTGCACAATCTAATAAAAAGTAAAAATGGTTTTTTTTTAAATTATTTTCATCTACTGTATTTCTCTGGGACGTTTCATATGGTTTATTCTTACCTTTAAATAATGATTTTGTTTTTAGTTATTTTTATTTCGTTTGTCAAAACACTTCTTTCAAAAATAACATTCTAGAAGCACGCTTAAATCACTCTTCGGTGGATTGACCGTAGATAGGTCGAAAATGAAATGTACTAAATAGGTCGTTTAAATGCAGAGATATATGCATTAACATGTTTTGAACTGTGAATTAATTGACACGCTTGAAGAAGGAAGAAATAAAATTTTATTCAGAAAACAAAAAATATTTCTATTTAAATAACTCATGGATAATAAACATGTTCCACCGTGGGTATTCCAAGAAACCCTTACATAATGATATCATATTCAGCTACATTGCGCATGTCATCCGGGACCGAGGAAAGCTCATCTTGAAAGCGTTTTATATCTCTAAGTCTTCTTTGTCAGCTGATATCTTGCTATGTACTTTTAAAATGGACAGGGGTAAAGTTTATCATCTGATATAATGCTCTTATTATTCTCAATGTCGTGTTTAGGTGCTTGTTTTCAAAACACGCGCGTGCCATGTCTACTGCAGTAGTGATGTTTAACATACTGTTGGTAATATTTTGGTAAAATGCACTTTAAAAACTTAACATAGATAGATAGATAAATAAGACATTTGAAATTAATATTGTATACGTAGATAAAAGTGTTCCATTAATTGTTACCTTGGGTCGCTGTTTGTATGAGAAACCCAATTATTGTACGAGATATATCGATGATTTATTGCGACATAATGTTACTACATTGTAGCAAAGACATACATGTACATGTAAATCTGATGTCAAAGTTTAAAGTAAATTACTTCTTCCACAACAGTAGATTTTACCAACTAATGAATTCCGTTTACTTATTATTTATCATTTGCTTTTTGTCGTTCTATAAATATACCATACACTCGGGAGGGGAGGGGGGGGGGAGGGGGTTGCGTGTCGCAAAATTTGCGTTAATTTTACGTAAGTCATATTTTGCGATTTAAAAAGTTTCACACAGCAATCGATACCGGACATAATTTCTGCGAATTCATTATTTTGCGATATGCAAATCTAACAGTATTTGGTATCTAGAAGTGTAGCCTGACTTAAGACAGTAAATTTAAGCTCGAACAAACTTATTATATGTCCTTTTAAATGATTGATGCCAAATGATAAAATCAGAGGCATATCGGTCAAAATTAAGTATACATTTTTATATAATGAGGTCCAGTCTTCGGTACCAAACTTTTAAATGAAATGTTCATTGCCATCACCAAAAAAACATCAATTCCATTCCTTTTGGGTGAAGTTATAATTACCACTTAAGCCTCCCACACGGTGGGGGGGGGGGGGGGCTGGTCAGTCAGTAGATAAGTGATTGGGGGTAGTTTCTATGACATAAAAACAAACAGAAGGGCCGGTGAATGGGCGATTTGTCCCTTTAACTCTCGCACTCTCACGCAATGGAATTCCATTCAATACAAGTACATGTATATTGCAATCTGTGAAAAGTGGATTGAGTCATATTTTCAAACAACACTTATGAACTGTTATGATAACAAACGCATTTGCATGTGATTTAAAAGAAGACACATACCAGCTAAAATTTATGTAAACTGATACATGATGGTATCCAAAACAGTGTCTGTTGTTAGCTACATGGACATATCCCCAACGGGAAAATTACAGAAAATAAAGGCTTGATTACCCCATTCTCATTAATAATGGAAATCTTTAGAACTGTTGTTTTGGTTGTGTGAAAGAAATTTCTTGTTGCTGATTTCTCTTTTTTATTTCTTTTATATGCATGAAGATTAAATTGACTAATCATTCGGATTATTGCACGCATATTAACACCTGTTTGTACTCAGAATACGCATCCAAAGAATAAACTTAACAAAAAAGTTAACGTTTCTGTTTTCATAAATATAAGCTAGCAATCTTGATGCCATTATTATAGATTTTAATGAGAATATATCTAATGTAAGTAAAATGTTAAATGTATTTGTAACAGATAAAAGAGCAACATCAAAAATATATTGAAAGTTTTTAACATTTGAATTCTAGTGTTTTACAACTTTTTATAAACAATGTACTCTAAAATGTTATATACAGACGACATATAAATGTTAACTACCTCGATGAACACTAGGTTTATCACGGTTGTTCATAATTAATAATGATTATCTTGTACCTATTACAACATTAAATACATCGATCAATAGCAATGATATAGAATTAAGCTGTTTATACACATTTTTTTTAATTAAGTTGCTTTAAAACGCTAATTTAAAATAAAATATATTTTATCTCCTTGTATTTTGTTCTCATTTTTTATTCCTATATTACCCGTTTTTGTTATTTTTGACGCAATTAGAACTTGGAATTTAAAATCTACAGGTATTTCGTATAGACCATCCCTGTACTAGCACTGCCCGAGATGTTGTTGTTAGACCCCCCTTGACAACACCTCCACTCGTGTTGTAACAATATCACCTACATTAAGCTGCCTGAATAGAATATCATCTTATTTATCAATATTTATGATGAAATTAGTATGGCTATTAAAAAACTAAAATGTAACAAAAGTTGTAGTGAGGACTACATTGTAAATGAGTTATTTATAAGATGTAATGATATCTTGATGCCTGTGTTGCATAAACTTTTTAACAAAATACTAATGTCAGGCTTATTCCCTGATTTGTGGACAAAAAGTTGTATTGTACCTGTACACAAAAAAGGTGACATTGATGATGTAAACAACTACAGGGGTATCTCTATTGTCAGTTGTTTTGGAAAACTATTTACAAGTGTTTTAAATAATAGAATCCTAGAATGGGATAGCAAATACGATATCTTGACTGATGCTCAGTTTGGGTTTCGACCAGGACTTAGTACAGTAGATGCTATATTTGTTTTGCAATCACTTATTAGCAAAACTCTATGTAACAAAAAACGTCTATATTGTTGTTTTGTGGATTTTCAAAAGGCATTTGACTCTATTAACAGATGCAAGTTATGGGATAAAATATATAAAGTTGGTATACGAGGGAAATTATTACAAGTTATACAATCACTGTACAATAATGTGAAGTCATGTGTCAAATATGGTGGTGTTTTAAGTGATTACTTTAGTAATGACATGGGTCTTATGCAAGGTGAAGTGTTATCACCACTACTTTTTGCTTTTTATGTGAACGATTTTGAGATAAACTTTATAAAAAACAATTGTCCATCCATTGAACTACAAATGATTAATATTTTCCTGCTAATGTTTGCAGATGATATGGTATTGATTGCTGAAACTCCTGCTGGGTTACAGAGTATGTTAAATACACTTAATGAGTATACTATAGAATGGGATCTGAATGTAAATGTGTCTAAAACCAAGGTTGTCATTTTTAGAAATGGTGGGAAAATATCAGATCTTGAAAGCTGGTCATACAATGAACAAAAACTAGAAGTTGAGAATACTTTTAAGTATCTTGGTATGTTATTCAACTTCAATGGAAATTTTTACAAACACAAAAACATGTAGCAGATCAAGGACGGAAAGCACTTTTTGCAATATCAAACACTATGAAAAATTATTCTTTTAATGTTGAAACTCAATGTTCTGTATTCGATACGTATGTTCATAGTATTCTTTCGTATGCCTGTGAAATTTGGGGTTTCCACAAAGCACCCGATATAGAAAAGGTACATCTCAATTTTTGTAAGAGAATTCTTGGGGTCAATAAAAAAACTACAAATAATTTAGTGTATTGTGAACTGGGTAGATTGCCTTTGTATATTAGAAGAAAGTTACGAATTTTCAAATATTGGTTAAAAATTAAAAATACAAATAATATTATCTTGAAGGAGGCATACGAAAGCATGCTTGTCAATAACGATAACTGGATGGTTTCCATACAAAGCGAGTTGTCTAGCATGGGTCTAAAATATTTGTTTGACGAAACTTGTTTTAATCAATGTAAAACCTACAAGACAATTGAATGTAGAATATTAGATATTTATAAACAAAGTTTGATGTCATCTTTTTCGACATCTCCGAAGAGTATGTTATATCAACACCTTGTGGATAATTTTTGTTTGCAAACTTATCTTAGGAGACCGATTAATTATATTTCAAAAAAATTTATAAGCATTTTTCGAACTTCATCACACTCTTTAAATATTGAAAAAGGTCGACACAACAAGGTGCCAAGAAATGAAAGATTTTGCAATCATTGTAATAAAAAAGATTTAGAAGATGAGTTCCACTTTATACTCATATGTCCTTTTTACGTTGAATTACGAAAGAAATATATAAAGAGTTTTTATTACAAAAAACCAAGTGTTTTTAAACTAGTTAAACTTTTAAGTGTTAACAATATAAAGGAACTCAATAATTTAGGTAAATATTTGTCTAGCGCTTGCAAAATGAGAGCGCAGCATTGTAATAATACTACAGTTTAAGCTACTTAACATACATTTATGTTCATTCATATTTTATGATATGTACATGATTATATTGTCTTAGTATGTCCACTCACTTACTGCACATTGCACATTTGTTTATAATTTTATATGTATTATAATTTGTATTCCGATGAGTTGTAAAGCTCAAGGATAAGAAATTGAAATTGAAATTGAAATTGAAATTGAATCTAATAAGTACCTGATTTTAAATGAATTTATTTGTAAACAACAGTCTCGGTGACTTAGTGCTTTCAGCGGGGATTGTTGATATTGTTTGTTTATCTCGGATTAACCGGATTTACCGATTTTTTTTCTTTCTGGTTCTCTATTATAACAATTGGATTTGATACGTAAACAATTACGCAACAATATCCGATGATAGAATTTTCCCTGTGTAACAAACAATTAAAAATAATGCAAATTCACAAATGGAAATAAATGTTCATTCAATTAGGTTTAGGGAAATAAATAGATTTATTTTCTGTAATCAATATGTATTGATTTTTCTTTATACTAATTCTGTATTAGTATAACCATAAGTAACAGGATAAATCGGTCTTATTGGGAACAAAAATGTTGCTAATAATCGATTTTATCTTTATATGTGTTAGTTATCTTTTTTTTAAATATACAAGTACACGCGTTTCTATCAAGGATTCAACATCAGGGTTTCCTTTACGCTTTTTGATCGAAGGAACAGAAATCCCGAAGTTCTTTGTAACTGATTGATACTTCAGTAACAACAAACTGTAAACCTGGATAAAACAGATATTCGCGTCATTTTTTTAATCGTGATTGTTACTTGATAACAAATCAACGACAATTTTCATCCAGAAGTGAGTTTCTCATCCCCATGCGATGAATATTTGCGAGTGAAGTTTGCTCTCGAATATCGTAGATTTTTTTGTACATGTACGTGTAAAACACTAACTTCCTCAAATTTTAAGTCCCCCCTCCCCCTACCGGAATACAGAATTGAAAACCCACAAGGAAACGTACATTTATGTCTCCTGTACCGTAGATGTAATTTTTTTTTCCACTTGTGATTCGAACGAAGAACAACCCTTATAAAACATGGGCTAAATTCAATGCTAATATGTTTGCTCGTTTTAGCAATGGATCACTTACCGGTTTTTATAATGCAAGGCATTAGAAATGAGTACTTCTGTTCTGGCTCGACATCGTTTACCGTTTTGAATAATTACAGTTTGTCGCTATGTAATTTGAAATTGGAGTTACTTGATACACATAATGTAGGGTTTGAACTGGTTAACGTTTAACCTTGCAAGTACGAGCAATCTGTGACATTGGTATCATTTGCAACTGTCTCTATAGGGTACACATTTAAACCCAAAAATAAAAGATGCCAAAGGACTGACAAATGATGGCGTTAATTTTAGAGAACTTTTTAAAGAAAAAATGTTACGTGTGGGTCCTTTATGTAGGAAAAAGTATTCTTGGTCACCAGTTTTGAGTATCCGTTTTCTTTTCTTTCAGATAATTCTATTGAGTAAAATAGGTGCAGATTTCAGAAGGTTTATCACTACTAAATTTCGATAGCAAATTGTCAGAATTATACAACAGTATGGTATGTTATTCAATAATCGATTTTCTTTGTTGTAAAGAAATAAAGAAAACAACATTATTTCATCTTGTGTATTTGTATCTATGTGATATAAGTGTAATGTTTATGTCTAACCGTAAGTAATGTAAACATTGTTTCTGTTCTTCTTGCTTTATTCGTTATATAAAAATTATGATTTAAATGATTTGAACTTTTTAACTCCAAGATAGACTAATGCCTTGAGTCCAAAATGTAGTTTTTTATCCCTTTTTATTCATACGAATAAAGGTGCGATATATACAATAAGATAAAATTTCCTTTTCTTTGCAGGATTTTGCATTGATTATTATTTCGCTTTTATACAAAGATTGATAAAATTGACCTACATGGCCCCACGAAAACTTAAAACCGACGTCACTGAATCATTGAAAAATAAATGAAAATGGAAAATTATGAATGGAAAAATTCATAAATATATAATCCTGCAGGTTGTCTCAATAAATCTGAAAGGGTTAATCGGTCTGTAGGTTACTACCGGTCTTATGTAGAATTAGTGCCACAATGGCGTACTTTCGAATGATTATGGTGTTTTGGTCACTTAAACTTGGCGACTTCTGCCAGTAACTGGTGCCATTATCATATAATTAGCTTACAGGGTATTGTTCGGGGGGAAGGGTCACCGGTCCCATCCTTTAACTGTCCTCTTTATTGAATAATAATATTCACATTATTCAACATTGACCCTCTGTTTGTTTTTCGCATACCTACAGGATATTACATACTAAAGTCTTTTGGCCGATCTATACAATTATGTTCTTTGCCATTATAAACTACCATCTGCTTAACGAAATATTCTTGAATTCTTGAAAAAATTGTAAATATTATGTTTCTTTACTATCCATCCCTTAACTTAATGAGAAGTTTATGTAGGTCTTGCCTGGCGTTTGGATGCTAGTTTTGACCAATCATCCATCGCTATATATTGGACATAAGTTTTGGATTTCTGGTTTTTGCTGATATGAACCGGGAAGCCATATGTATACATTCCTCCATCATAATCCAGCCCTCGTGTTATCATTCTATTGGAGCCCGAGAGTCCGACTTGAGTACCCTTATGTTGAAGGTTGCAAAACTCTCCATCATGAGATTATTGGTACTTCACAGCAATGCGGGGTTCCTTGTTCCATTAATCTTTCCACAAAAGCGCTTGTTAGTATCATGACTAGAATCTAAGGAACTGTCAATGGGTTATCGCAGCACACCAGTCGCTTGTTTGACAACGTAATATTTCATATCATACCGCGGATTCTTTCGTCACCTTTTTGAATGATTACCTGTCAGAGAATCAATTATTGGTTACGTGATATTTTGTGTTTTTGTTTACACATAAAAAAAAACCAAAAAACTTTCATTAAGAGTAATTGGAACTCAGATATATCATTTTAACACAATATTCCAACGAATTCATATTTAATGTCAATTAAAGAAAAAGAATCTCCAATTAAAGCAATATACTATAGCATACGAAAACCAAGATTTAGGTTCTACCTAACATTCTAACTTCCGCATAAATATGTCTTTAAAGCTAAGTGATTAATTTTTGTACATTTATTTAAATAGATATCTGAAAGTAGATGTTTTGATATTACTTGAAAGAGATTTTATTCCCGAACAAAAACCTTGAACAGTTTACTATTTTTTGAAGTTGCCAGTTTGTGATATTACAAAAATGACGTCATAATTGGGCTTGCATATACATTCTATGACATGTATCTTATATATGATAATTTGTAGCAATGCTGCCTGACTTCAAGTTGCGCTGACATCAAGAATTAAAATACACAGACCAATGGCGTGATTGGAAAACCCGTGCCTAGTGGCTGATCCTTTATTTGCAATGACTCAAAACGACAGAATTAAACTAGGACTAAAAAGGTATTTAAAGGAATTAATTAAAAAACACAAATTTTGAACTAAGTTGACTTTAAATGATAATAATAAGTAGTCATTGCGTGTTGGACTGAACAGCATCAAGAGCTGTTCGCAGTTATGTGAAAAATAATTTGTGATTTAGATTTCACAAGTATATATGGTATAAATGTCTTATTTTTAAATCATCACCAATTTGGTACATGTAGCAGTACTTATATACACATACGCTAGAGGTACTTTGAAATCTGGAGAAGTGGAGAGAAAATCATATTTATCTAAAGGAATATCCCTTGTTATTTTAATTTATCATATTGTATATTGTATCAAATGTTTATCTATGTGTTTGATTAAGGGCTGTGTTCTTGAGAAAACTCGCAAAAACATGTTGTTTTTCATCAGTTCAACAGCTAAGTAATCACATCCAAGGTTAATGGTCACCAACAAGAAGTGTTGTATAAGGACATTAGGGATAGATAAAGCGTCCTCCACTTCATTGTGCGACAGGTTTTATTGTTTTCCTGTTGTTAAAAGTCCAAAGGTGCACGGAACCCTTTTACCTTGGGTGTTGAGATACCACGTGAAAAAGTGCGCCTTATTAAATTTAAGATATGTATGATTTTAACACAAAGCAGCTAACTTACATGTATTTTTTTTCCTATATCTTGGGATTAAACGTCGTTGTGTTCCTAAAATACATGTAGTTACATGACTAACATATTTGGTTTTAATCAAATGCGAACTATATCTAATTAAACCTCGCATAATATATTAGATACTTTCTTTATCGATGCATCAGATATAAAAAAAAAAACAAAAAACATTAAGATAATGAAGTTTTCTCTGGCACCTTACACGTGTAAGAAACCAAAAGAATTTAACAACTAACAACATTTCTTTGACAATATCATGAATGAAAATTCAATTATTTTTTTTTACCGAACCATCACACTTCAGCGGAAATAACATTTAATTATGTTTGTGTTAAGAAATAAAAGACTTAGAGTTTTGAATATATTATTTATCTTAATTATTTAAAATTAATTTGATCTTTCATGTGTTCAGATATATTTACATAAATCATTTTAATAATGGACAAATGTTTGCCGACTATATCTCACGACTATTTGTGACGGAGGATCCAGCCTTTATCGCCAATTCTCAAAAATTTTCTTCCTCGAATTAAAAAGACCACTTGATCGAATTTTGACAAAAAAAAATATAATTTATTATTTAGACATCATACGAAATATAAAATTACTTTTTATAAATCTGACCACACCGATAAGGCCATTCAAGTGCATGTACATGTACTAAGGGTGATAGCTTGGGACGCATTGCACTTCCTACCAATATAAATGTTTAATAGGTCCCATAATTCTATAAAGATCGCGTGATGAAAACTTCATATCTTCCAATATATTGTTTTCATGAGTGCTTCTAAAGAAGGAAGAACTAGTTGCTTTTATCTCTTTTGTATGTGAAGAGACATGAAATATTGGCATTTATATGCCAGATTCCCGAGTCAATTGCTCAACCAAAGCCCTGATAACAACATACCAAGAGGCATGGGAAAAACAAAGCAGTCCAATATTGCAATCTCTATTGGAAAAACAGTAAATCAATGTGGAGTGCACTTTATGTTGAATAGGTCAATCAGAAAACCAGACGATCTGCTTAGATTCTTCTTTTGCAACGATCGTACCATCCCAACATTATCCTCTGTGTAGCATCTAGTCTTTGATTTCTATTTACAAAGCGACAGGAGGACATGCAAGTGGAGTGTTCCTCCAAATTAAGCAGATAATCTTCTCCTGTCGAAATTAACAAAGACGTCTTTTGTTGCTGCCATGATCGACCCATGTCAGGGGCCTTCTGCTGCATTTAGTTATCAAGTAGGCAAACTCCGCACACACTGAAATCACCGAAACAGTGTTTGCTCTTCTCAAACAAACTGGCTGTCTAGAATCCTGCTCATTATTGATATGAGTTGAGGCCTTTTTATATGTCGATCCTCTTAATATTATTTCTGTGTATTCTTCTTTTAATGATTCTCAATTTACAAACTTAAAGAGTATACACATCATTTTGTGTATACTTACAGCAACGAATCTAGTAAGATTTTTTGAATTGGTATTGAAGGTTGTCGATTTTCTGAATTTATATTTGTCAGACGGGCACATTTTACAAAATCAGGTTATCCATTTCATATGGTATTAACTAAACGTGGTTAGAAAAAATAAATCAGTATTCAGATGGTGTAATATACTATGCAGAACATATAGATTGCTAATTGCAAGACTGTGCAAGGTAAAATGCATTTCACGTGTTATATTATTGTCTTTTTCGATGTGCGGTACTTGCGTCAGAGGTTCAACGATCCCATTATTGTTTGCAGGTCTCCTTTCTTGCCACATAAATTAATTGGCTTATCACACTAGCTCTTTAAAAACACATATTGATCATTGACCTATAATTCAACTCGCAAAATTTGAAATCGTTAAAATTGCGCAAAGTCAGATAAAGAAAGATTATTTGAAAGTGTAAAACCATGTCAATATTAAAAAGATAATATACGCCTCTATGCTCTAGCTCCATGAATCGAATTGGCCGGGCCGTTTAGAAAAATAGAATTGAATGAAAGTTAATAATGATTGATAAAAACTATATAATGTTTGTGTTTGCTCTTGTAATGTTCACGTGAATAGCAGGCTTCTGCGTCACTAATTGTTTCAATAGCTTTATTTGTTGTTCTAATATGTAAAATAGAACATTCAAATTTCTAATCATATATTGATAGCGAATTCATACATCTTGTTAATGAACAGAAAAATGTTTGATCTTCAGGTCCGACAAAACACATGTCGCCATATATGCAATAGCATCGCAACTTTATATCGAAGATTTCACTTAAAGTGCAATATCGCAAAATGCAACACAGATATTTAAAAAGATTAAAGGGTTTATATTTAACGCTACTGACAAAACGTCCTTGGCATTACGTGTGGCGACCTAAAGCAAAATATGAGGGCATGCACAAGAATCTACTATCGGCTGGAACCAATTCAAGATGGATTGTCAATCGTTTGAAAAACAAACACACCGACATGGGCTTATCAATCTGACATCCCTAAAAACGATGGATAGAATGTTAATGAGTATGTACTGTGGCCGGGGGAACTCGAAAATCAAGAGGGATATGGAATTGTTTTACATGTATATTATCATATGCATTCACGGCTGCTTCGATTTATTTTAGAAAATTAAATTGTGAAAATAATCTGCTAAAACCCTTATTTTATATGGTTTTGCACTAAATCTTACAAAGTTTGAATTCCTACATTTGTTTATTTTTTATTTTATTGTTAGATACATGTTAATATGATCATATCATATTACAAAAAAAAAAACTAAGACATTTTTGCTAAGAGGCAAACAATACATCAAAGAAAGATGAAGAGAATATGTCGTTTCTATCTTACCTTATAGCAATTTGCAAATACAAAAAATGTACAATATCCTAGCTTTTAGATATTTTTTTACATTTTAAGACCCTATTAATGCCACGTTTTCAAAGGTAGGAAGTGAACTTTGCAATATTCACATACTTGTTTTTTGTTTTTCTTCATTTTCAAGGCTGATACAAATTGTTATAATAAATTTACGTAATATGGTTAAAAACGGAAATTGGGCAATTTGATTGATTCGTACCGTTTTAAGCTTAAGCTTAAGCTTTGAGACAATATTGTACACCCCCCCCCCCTCTTCTCAGAGACGGGGTCGCCAACTCTATTGATTTTGAGATCAGTGTTCGTTCCTGCCCCTATTTTCCTATCAAGACCTGTCGATATGCCCCTCTTACAACTGTTTACATATCCTAAAATACCTACAGTTACCCCGAAATTGCATGGCTGGTCCATATCAATTCCAACTCGGGACTTTCTCTTATTGAAACCTTTGTTTCTTATCTTAATGTGACCTATTGAACAAACGAAATGGAAACTATTTTTTGATCACGCGTTTACCTTCCAGTCTATACAGATGACTGGAATATGCGTAATTTTATGTTTCCGGCTTCTTTCTTACATCATTATGTGTTCTTTTTACGGGGTCAAAAGTTGCTAAAAACATTTCACTTTCAATTCAATTACTATTGCACAATTCAATATAACAGTCTGACTCAACAATACATCGACTGCTAAAATTCTAGGTCCAACAAAGGGACGTCGTCGCTCCATCATCCTTAGTAAATCGATATGCGTTTCGAAAATTTGTTATTTAATAAATACATGTACTTGCACATATATTTTGTGGAGTAGTTTGTTTTTGTTTACTTTTGAATTTATATGAAATGCAGTTATTTTACTCCAAATTTTTCTGTTTATTATTCATGTCTCCTTCAGTGAAAACAATTATGAAACAGGCACGGAATGATCTTTTCCCTAACTATTTATGGATAATTATGAATGTACATATTGACCTTTTCGAACTACAACTGGAATTTTGAACTGATTTTCCGAAAAACGCTTTGAATTTGTCAGTATATGAGCCTTGCGAATGTTATTCTTCTTTCGGAAAATGACTTTAATAACCGACAATATACAACATTTCTATCTCTGCTTTTGATTAAATATCCCTAAAATAATATTTGTTTTTCTATGATGTTCTAATTTTAGGAATTGAAAGAAAACAAGAGATGTATTCAACCCGACTTAGCCTTGAGTTGTACGAGGACCAATTAAACCATATAGAATACATCAGATGCCAAAATTGCAAGTTCCTTGGTTCCACTATCATATCACAGACAAAAATGGATCAGGTCTGAAAAGCCAGGCCCGTTTTAAATGGATTTATTTTATTTTGGCTATGTAACACACTTAGTGTTTATAGTGAACTTGTCATTTGATACAAGTAATAGCAGGTGATCGAGGACCTCAGAGGAGGCTTCAACACTTCTAATATACATAATAACATTGTTTGCAATTTTGTGTGACCAGTTATACCAAAGCGCAAATGAAATCAAGATATTTTACTCTTAGAGAAACAGATTTCTCAAAAGCTAATAAAATGAGCCGACTCTGACAAAATTGAATTTTTCGAATAATTTGAGAGAACAGGTCGCATATTTGTTCTATATTATATTCATGTCATCCTGTGATCTGCTATGTTCTATTGCCCTGTAAACGCGATAGCAATTGCAACATAGAAGGTCACGGTCAAAACCAAAACCGCCATATAGTGGAATGCATATGAGATCTAGACCATGCGCAGATTCGTATTTTGGGGTTCGAGGGATATTTATGTAGCACCCCCCCCCCCCCCCCCCCCCCCCCCCCCCTAGTCGACAAACCACTAAAAGGTTTACTGTTAGTAGTAGTGTAAACTGTACTTAGTCTGACTGTACATATACATGTATACAATGTATGTACCATGTATATCAGTGTGCAAACGTTGCTTTATCAAAACTTGACCTTTGAAAGGTTGTCTATAT
This sequence comes from Magallana hongkongensis, assembly GCA_016163765.1. Classification (NCBI taxonomy): domain Eukaryota; kingdom Metazoa; phylum Mollusca; class Bivalvia; order Ostreida; family Ostreidae; genus Magallana; species Magallana hongkongensis. The sequence goes on from WFKH01011801.1 coordinate 13,879,423, forward strand.
CTGTATCACATCAACATTGGGTGATTGACACAAATTTGGAAATTAAAAAAAACCACAACACCCCTGTAGGGAAAATTCCTTAGATCCAATTGGCACAGGGTGAAAGAGGTAAAAAAATCAACGTTCAACCAGCAAATAAATGGCCTGGTCCATCGTGGGATACTAACTAAATAAGTCACTGAATGGATAGTGTCGAGTTGACAGGCAATTTCTCGTAATGCCTGATAATTCGGGGTAGGAGGTAGGCGATAAATTCTTTATAAATTTGGTAACTTGGTATTACTTCTGGCCTCAAAGTGTAAAAAGAGTAGCTATCAACTGAAAGGTGGAAATTACGCGATAGCATTGTACGAGGATAGCCTGTACTTTTAATCATCTTCAGAAAGAAGTGATTTATGGAATTAAGCTCACGCTATCCGAGGGGAGGATCACAATTTTTAAAATATTATTCATAAAGATGCGTCTAGTTAAAATAACATTGAATAACTCTGGAAATTTATGTTTCCCCCGAAAAAATCATTTATTTCCTCTGGCGATGATCTCGGGAACAATGATTTTTCTTTGAAGAATATGTTTAACATCTCACTCATCATCATGCAATTAATGTATTTTATCCATGCATTATATATGTATACATTTTTCTAACATCAATAACATGTTATTCTATTAGATTCTGTGAACTAATTTAAATTCAAAATTAAATACGTTGCCTTTACACGGACCAATGAATTAATCGACAGCGGTAGATTAGATTTTAGTTTCTCAAGTATTTGCGAGCCTGTAATTCCAATAAACTGCAGGTGATTAAAACGAAAACACATCAAGTATTAACATTTAATTACTAGCATATAAAACTGCATTTAATGCTTATAGTAAACCTCTGACGTCAGCAGCCTTGGGGGAGAGAGTTTCTGCTTTTTATAAGACTGTTTTTATGATCGGAGACCTGTTGAACTCTGGTAACCGTACTTTACCGGGCGTACTTTTACATGTACATGGTGAATATCTAGTATAAATATTTTGAGGTAACTGTTTGGACAGTTTTTACATGTTTTGGCTTCTAGTCACCACTACCAAAGTGAAAATCCAGTATAAAAGTGAAGTGTAGGAAACCCATGCATTTGTTAATTTAATCTTTAAAATATTTTACTCATGCATTGTATAAAGTTACCCACAACGACATATAGAAAGAGATATATAGAAGACCTCGACATTGATAATTTGAATCAAAAAGTTGCAATTATAAAAACACGAGTTTATTATATACATGTATTTTACAACAAAGGACAATTAAATTTTTCCGCCTTTTATAATGTACTAGTATACGTATCGTCAACACGAAGATAGAGACATGCGAACAGGTGCATGTTCGCTTGCCAAGTGTTTATGATCCGCTCTACTTCAGAAACAACTGGTCAAAAACGATTTGGTCAGCAAAGATGGTATACGTGTAAATTGCACTAATCTTTCTCGTGATGATAAATTTTAATTGTATTCTTCGTCAGGCTATTGGAGAGTCGTAATGGGGTCAGATGAGAGATAAAATTGCCACGTGTGGGACACTAATATTTGCCGCGTCAAAAAGAAACTTTTAAATCAATTAATGAATAGTCAAGACTAATTTTCCTTCTAGGGGAGAATTTCTTTGAGTTGAGATCTACAAGGTTTTTGCTGATTGGTATCTTTAGGAGTTCGGAAAAGAGGACTCATATACATATAGTATTTTTAGTTATGCTAATAATAAACAAAATTCTTCATTGACAGGTGTTAAATTTTTAAGTTCTGTAATTATAATCACTTTCTGAGGACCTGACATTGGAACTTAGTTATATGAAATAAGACGTTTAATTACAGGATATCGATAAGATTGTACAAATTTGACCCTTTTATAAAAAAAAACTTTGGCCTTTAATTATATGACATACAATAAAAGAACATTGTTCGCCAGTTTTTTTTTTTAAATGAACAAAAAAAAAACAAGCATCCGTTCTTTATAAACTATATAGTTACTATTATAACATGAAAAACATAGGGAGTCTCTCATAATCAAAATATTTTTCTAAAATCCAAATTTACATGTAAAGGCCAAATAATATTTAAACGTTATTCTATCAAATCTTCCCAGAAATAAGAAGTGGCATGGAGGCAAATGAAATAATCAACAATAGCGCACACCTTGTCTGGGGCGCCTTCTTCAATTCCACTGATACATAATTATTTTAATATCGTTGATATTACAAAGGAAGGTTTCCCATCAACCCAGCTACAGCACTGGAGACATACAATCTGCTTACACCTGAATAATTCATTGAAAACTGTGGTGTAATTAATTAACGCCCTCGTTCCCATAGACCTTGCACTTAGTGTCGGGTAGAGAAGTCACTGATGCTGGGCCGTCTCGTATCACATGTAGCTGTTTTATGTGATAAGTTTGAGACGCCGCGATATGTGTAACATGACAGTGGCGGATTTAAGGGGTTGCACCCGACCCCCCCCCCCCCAAAAAAAAGAAAAAAAAAATTGTAAAAATTATGATAATTCAAAGTTTCATTGAATTCTTCACTCTCCGAGCAAAAATCAGATTTTTTTTTTTTTTATAATTTGTGATATTGTTTTAACAATATAATAATAAACTATAAATTTAAATTAAAAGTCCCTAATTCAGTTGAACATATTTTATTGACTATAAATATGTCAAAAGGATTGGAGACAAGTCTCTAAAAACTTAAATAGTCCTCTCCTTGTTACATACATTATATTTTACACTGCCATACAATAATACCTTAATTCAACAACATGTTTGTCGCATTTTCTTTTATTTTTCTTTTTTTTTTTTTTGCAGGGATGGGTGAGGGAAAATTTTTATTCATTAAAATTAAACTCAACACTGCACAGTTTGTACTCGATTAATATTATATTTGTTAACCTTATTTTGAAAAAATAAGAGCGAATTTTAAAAAGGTAAGGTGAACAAGTGTGTATTCTGAATAATAAAATACAATAAAATGTAGTGAGTTTTGTTGTATGACGATTAAAATTCAAAAAAAGTGTGCTCAAATAAATTGGATTAAATTTCTAAAACTTGCATCAGTGATATACTTTGGATATTTCCCCACAGAAAAAACCTACTAAAATTGTCCTTACGTATGTTTTCTTCTTCTAACTTGTGTTATTTTTATATTGCACCCCTACATAGCTTGATAGATAAATTTTTGCATATATCACATTAATACGTACACTTTTTATTTTGTGCAACTGCGTTTCTTTCCACCGAGTTTTTTTTTTTTTAACTTAAAGTGCATATTTAAAGAGTTTATATTGCCAGTATGCATTTAATGGCGAAATTCAACCGACAGCACAGTTCATTAAATAACATTTTAAAAAGACCATGAAAGATAAAATTAATTCCCGGAGATCAAAGGATTTATAAATCATTAACTGCACAACGGATGTTCCAAAATTTCAAAATAAAAATAGTATTGATAAGATCAATTTTATTTGAATTTACAGACCTGTTAAAATATTTGATAATTTTTTTTTTAATCGGTATACGTAGAACACGTTTGGTTGGAGGTGCACCAAAATTCTGATAATTTTCTTCATTATATTACAAATGTTGTAAAAAAAAAAAGCCGCAATCAATATTTCAAATCTCCTTCAAGTTTCCAACATGAATCAACGATTTCAAAAACAGGAAAAACCTTCGAAATGTCCTTTATAAACCATTGGTAATTTAATTTAAGAGGACTTCACTGGCGATAACACTTTAAATCTCACAAACGTAAACACGACACCAGTGCCACTGGAACATGCAGAGGATGCATGCTTTACTCATCGAGGGATTTGCCTATACACACAGATTTACCATTAATGTACCTGACCGCTCAGTATTATGCACTGTCATACCTGCCTTCCCAACAAAGCGCGTCCTCTCAAGCTGTTTTTTTTTCTGTTAGCCCATCAAACATATTTATTACCTTTTCAATGTCAATGCAATCGGCAAATCAAAGGTTTCCACCAGGTATTCAGTGCAGCAAGGTTCTAATATGAATAATCAATATGTACATAGAGGATGGGTATTATTTAATGGAAAAGTCAATGTTCTCTTTAATCTATGCACGTCTTTTTATATTCAGTTTGACTGAACTTGATTCTATTCTCTGACAAATCTAAAACTATTTGTACAATGGCTACATCAAGTATATAAATTGTTCAGTCATACAAAATATGATGCTATGAACAGATTGTTATACCAATATTAACTTGTTAAAGTCCTTAGGATGTCTTTAATCACAGAAGCTAACATTAGCGGAATATATACATATACTTATTTTGTAGATATACATGTATATAGATTTGTAATAAGAAATACATAATAACTTGTAAGCAGAACCATTTAAAGGCTGTTTTGAAACATACAAATTCTACTACAATATATATATTTATATGTAATCTCATATATATATATATATATATATATATATATATATATATATATATATGTGTGTGTGTGTGTGTGTGTGTGTGTGTGTGTGTGTGTGTGTGTGCGTGTGTGTGCAACTACATATATATTTTCTTTAAAATTAAGTATCCATTAACAGCATTTCCCATACTATTTAATCAAAGTATTGAAGTACTGTTGGGGGTTATTTTATTTTGATTTTTATTATTTATTTCAAAATCAACGATATGTAATTTCGCATGGCAAGTAGTTTCTTAGCTTTATTTGCGGTTTTTTTTTTCTAATATGAATTCTCGGGCTTTTTCGACAAGAATTCCGAGCTTTAGACGGAAAACCCCATATGAATCGTTTTGTGTAATATTTTAAAATAGAATTAAGGTAAGGTTTGCGGTTTGCATTTATATTTTATTTTTAGGAATTGTACCAAAGTTACATAACATTTTGTTAACTTTACTAAATTCTTTTCTCTTATAAAATTCAAATGATTTCGCCCGACCCGTTTTATAACCACAAAAGATTTCAAAAATTGTCATTTTGATGAAGTGTAAATAATTTCGTGAAAATATATACATTTTATATGTGACTAGTATGGGGTTATTTATGCTTAAAATGTTCGAAAATAATGTCACTATTTATATCATGATCCGTTTCTATTAATTTCTAATGAACTATTCAAAAATAGAATGAAATGCAAGAAAAGTCAAAATTTTGGACTTCTTTCATGTAAACGAAAATATATTATTTATAACCTTTCCAAGTGCACTGATTTCAGGAAAAACTTATCTAGGTATAAGTGTAATCTGGTGTTTCTAAACAATATTTAAAACCATATATATATTGTAATAAAACCCCACGAAATGAAAAAACTGAAGTCAGTTATTACGTCTTATAAATCTTGACCTCATATCTGAAATAAAGGGTAGTTGGTGTTACGTTGGTGGGAAAATCTGTGAGTTATCTCCCTGTAACCGCAAACCTCACCTAAACACCATCAAACTCCATGATGCATAATGTATCAGTAATCGAAATATTTCTTGAAAATTGTATCCAAACAATTTTTTCAACAAACAAATAGTAATAAAGTCTATTCTACGTCCCAAAAATGAAAGAACAGGGAGTTTTATTGCAACAGAAGCAATCTCATTAGACACATGTAAGTATCACTGTCAATTTTATAGTGTTATGTCTATATATATTTGACAATTCAACACTAAAAAAATCTAATTCTTAATGCAATGAGGATGCTGAAAATATACATGTAGATTATAGTCTGTCCCAAGTTATTGCTTCCATCACTTTTTGATGGTTTTTAATAAAAATACACATACCTGTTAAAGAAATACAGTTGAAATCGATGAAAGGAAAAATATCCAAGATATCTTCATTGACAAATTATCATTTTTCACTCATAAAAGTTCACAGGAATGAAAACAAATTCCTTACGGAGATTTATAATGGGAAATGTTTACATCTTTTCTCCATTCGGAACTCACTCGGCTCGGAATACCTTGCACAATTTTTCAACATTATCATCCGGGCTATTTCATGGCTGATGCAATGCAAAATCCCCGTAGACTTTCTATTTTGGGATGTGTATTGAAACCTGAAGCGGTAGAGGGGGCGTTTCACAAAACAGATAATCTGGACATTTTTCATATTTATGGATGAACGAAGTTTGAGCACAAAGGTATTTATGATTATCGAAATATCAAGCAAAATGTGGTGGAAGCAAAAACTTGGGACAGAGTATAGGAGAAAAGCTGATCAAATCAATTCATATTGACTAACGTTTCATGACGTCTTAACTACTAATATTGCACAAAATTATATTAATCATACAACAGCCAATAAATATGGTAGATGACACTTCTTAAGCACAAATCTAATAAATATTTCTTCTTTGTAACCACACAAAAATGTCAGAGACAACCAACTAGGAAGTTTGTATCTTGGTACATATGTACTCAGTCCTTCTCCCTCAGGTTGATGTTCCAGCCCAGCACCTTTCTGTCAAAGCCACAGGAGAAGAGGTTACACACGGGGTGGTCCTCTGTCCACGCCACTGAGGTCACCATCTTACTGTGACCCTGAGAACAAAAAGCAGTTCAATAACAATAGTCAAAGAAAACCATTACTCTGACACCAAAAGGTGTGACACCAAAAGGTGAACTTTGATAACACTAGCCCAATAAAACCTGTCTTAATTTTCTTGAAAATGTTAACATAAAAAATAAAAAGTTTTTTAAAAAAATAACAAAATGAGATTTTTTAACAACTAGCTTTGTTCACTAAAGAAAACAATTTAAGACTTGTGGTTTAAATAATAAGATGCTGATGACAAAATGAAAAAATAAGAAAAAAAAAAACTGTTTGGGTTGATCACAAGAAATGGAAAATTTAAAATTGAGATTCTTAAATTGAGATAATTAAATTTTAGTGCATGTGACAGCTGAGCTTGACAATTTATTACCTGTCTGTTACTCCTGGGAAGTCGGCCGATACGATTCCCATTGATGTCATAGATCCGAATGTGTCTGTTGTCGTGGGGTATTGCAATCAAACTCTGACTGGATGAAACTGCCAGTCTGAAAAACATTAAGTTTTAATAATCAGATATGTAAACAGTTTCATAAAACAACTTGCATTAAACTGTTTGAATTCTAAAATGTTGCCTGTACAAACATATATACATATACCCCATTTTTAAATCTTTCTCATAAAAAAATAACTTATAATAAAATTCATATGAAATTGTCATCTTTAATAAATATCAGTTTATCTCAACTATGGTAAATAAGAGTTCAAGGAAGGATAACTCTAGCAAGAATCATTTCCAACCCTTAAAGTGAAATCCGAAATTGTTCCATACTAAGTTTTTTTTAAAAATTGAGCTGGTGTAGGTACATAGACATGTTGTCTGTCTTTTATCTTTCATGAAATATGTTGTTAAAAGGATTCCATTGTAACATTGCAAAATACTAAGTTCTGATTCGGCCACATCTTTGTTTGGTTTTGTTTTTGTTGCAACTGTCTATCTATTGGTACTTTGTAATAAACAAAACGGGGAAAATAAAGACTACTGAGAAAACAAGATGTGTTTGTTAAAAAAAAAAAGCCACACCTCCTAAATCAAACACAAACAAGACATGAACAATCTGCCCTAAATCATCTTGGGTATTCAAGCAAAACATACGAAACAATAGTTACATGTATAATAAAATCCTTGTTGTTACATGTACAAGCAATGAATCATAATGTAGGTGGATTTACAAAAGTAAATAGAAGGAAAAGTAAAGATAAAACACAAAGAATTGAACCTGTTGACAGAGGAGTCGATTCTAATGGCGGCCAGTGGGGACCTCATGTTCTTCACATCCCACACCTTCACCGTGCGATCGTCACTCCCAGATACCACCTTATCTGACCCCGCAAACAACGCACTAGTGACCGGCCTGTCAATTACAATTACATATTTATTTATAAAGATCATTGTGGACATGTCAACATAACTGAATTTCAGATGTAACAGGTGATTCAATTGCCTTGAGCAAGATACAATTTACATTAAGGAATGATGTACAGGCTAAGGCACCAAATTACAATCATGAAGTAATTTGTGTGTTAAAAGTTTTACAGTGATAATCAGATTTGAAATCAAACTATAAAAATCACTTCTACAGTAAACATCTTTTTAAACATTTATTATAAGATAAAAAATCATGTAAAGTTATAAATCATAGCTTTATGTTATAAATATAAATACATGGATGTACTTACTGATTATGTCCTTGACACACATTGACTTGCATGCTGGGACTGCGGAAATCCCACAGTCTGAAGGTTGTGTCCTTGGAAGAAGTGACCACCAGTCTCTGGGAGTGGTGGGCCCTCACGTCTGTCAACTCCTGGTCATGACCTACATATGTTTACATTTATCCATATACATGTACTACTATCAGAATATACACTGTAATCTAACATTGAAAAACAATCTAAACTTGCAAAAGCTTAAGCTACATGTATCACCTATACGAAATATGCATGAACACCAATTTAACTTACATAAAAGAAAAGCATAGAGTATATATACACATTTGATCAGATTACAAATACCAATTTTCACCACATCTGCATTATGTTTCTTTTGGTAATGTATGTTCATGTGGTAGACAGATTATAAAGGAGTTACAGGTATTTTGGAAAGGTTTTGCTGTATATGTGTTCATTCAATCATGCTTTGTATAGATTATTTTCCACTTGCCTGTGAGACATGTGATTTGGTCACCAGTTTCAGCATCAAACAAGATGGCAGTTCTATCCCATGATGCTGTGATGACCTGGTTCCCCTCCATCATCCAATCAGCTGCCACCACCACCCCTGTGTGTCCGGTCAGCTCCATAGAAGGAGTCCTCAGTGTGGCTGCTTCCCAAGCCTGTTCCACACTCTCAGCTAGAAAAACAGGTACCAGTAGGTTGGTTTGAACATATTTTATTGTATTTAAAAGAATACAAAAGGTTCAAACACAAGTTCTGGCAACTTAAGAGGTTTTCACCAGTAGGATAGATTTAGAATTGTGGCTTTAAAACGAGTTTATGTTGTCACTGCATGAAAAGAAACAATATAAGCCAGACTTGCAGTTTAACAAAACAAGCTTCGGTCCATGTACATGTAGTTTAAAATCGCTGCTTTTTGCTTATATGTGTAGGATACAATCCCAAATCTTCAATATGATTCTTAGGCAACTGAATTTAATGACTTATGAATCAGACACAAAATTCTACCTTCTTGTTGCTCCTCTTTTTCAGAGATGTCGACATCATCATCAACAGACACTGCACGCTAAAATAAAAATAATTTGATATTTTGATTTTATTTAGAATATTTATTAGAAAAACATGACATCAATACTGAAACATGAGTAGAAAAATTGTCTTGTCCTTGTCTTGTCCAGAAAAGGTTTCCAAATTCTATTCTAGATATTCCCACTTAAGACTAAATTTGCATTTAAAAAATTTGCAGATTGCAATAATTGCTTTAAAATCATGAAACGGCTGATTTATCTAAAATGATCCACAATGCTGAGTTAACTTTGTGTTACTTATTATCTATCTTTCACTTGTGACAACATCAATTGATGAATTTCAATACATTTCAAATGAAACTTAATGGAAAAAACCTATTTTTTTGTTAATATGGGACAAATCTTTATGTACAAAATTGGCAGAGCTTTGACTTACCCCAAACCTCTTGCTTGACTCAGGGAGGGTGACATGAGCCCCCCAGATGTGAGCTGTGCGGTCCCCTGATGAGGTCAAGGCCAGTTCTCTCTCAGGGTGGAACCTTATAGAGTTCACAGACCCTTGGTGACCCAAATACTGCAGTGCACATTGCTGGGTCTGTATAGACCAGATTCTGGCTGAGTGGTCTACAAAAGAAATTTTAAAAGTTGTAATATTTTTACAGCATGTGATTTTATGGGTATTCTAGTGTAAAAATTTGATTTTTACTGTTGTAATATAATACTCTAAGTTGAATAAAATATAATTTATAACAAATATACTTGATTTTTATCCAAAGATATGTATATGTATTAGCTGTAATCATATGTACATATATAAATTTAGGGGATTTGGTAAAGAGAATTGGTAAATATTCTTATACCAATTGAACTGCAAGTTTCTTTGTTATACATCTATCAAATAGAGATCCAAGTACTTAAGTACATGTGGATTGATCAGATTTAAGAATCTATATAAAAAGGAGAAATATTCATTGGGGATTAAAGTTTATCTATTATACTGATAACATTTATTACTGAAGTTTAAATCCCAAATTAGAATTTTAAAATGGCAATGTGTTGAATAAGGTTAGTTTTGAAACAAACAAACCATTTTAGTGGTTAAATTTGAAACCATGAAACAATTTTAGTTGACAAATCAACAAATTTTTGACCCCAAAGATATCTCTGCTTCTACAGTAACATGAGTTGTACCCCTTACCAGCTGAGGCGGTTCCAAGCACCTGTTGTCCTGGGTGGCTGGCCCGTGACACCATCACCTCCCAGATCCCATCTCTGTGACCCTCAAATTTCCTGACCACTGAGAACAAGAGTGATGAGTTCCGAAAACTGGAGACAAACTTGCTCGTAGATGCCTTGTATGTAGTCTTAATTTTCTGGGAAATCTGACTAGCTGCTGTAAAGATAAAAAATGAAATAGATAGCATCTTTATACATTTTTTGTTATATACCTTGATATGAATTAGTCATGTGTCAAGAGTTACTCTATGAACAGTAAAGTTTTGTTACCAGAAGCTTGTCTGATGATATCATGTCCCGCTGCAAGTTTAAGAAATTCTTTGACCAAAAATTAAAACTTACAAGAGAATTGCAAGTGAAAACTAAAAGAAAAAAAATAAATACAGATGAAGAAATCACACTAAGTACAAGTTAGACTATGACTTACATCGCTTGGGTTTGAGATTGACATCAGACATGTCGGTATTGTCCATTGAATTAGGCTCCCTGTTTGTGGCTTCTACTCTCTCAGTCTGGGCATCAAGTCTCTCTTGTACTACATGAATCAGGATTCAAACTTTAAAGTCAATTTCACTTCATACACAGCAATCAGAATAGAAATTAATTATTCTCTTTGCATATACTTTTTGAATGATTTTAGCATGCTGATGTGATTGCTGAAATTTTCTGTATTGTTGAGGAGTTTTAAACATTTACTCAGAAAACTACATCTCCTTTAAAAATGAAAATATCCTTTAAAATCCATTATAACTGATGTAATAATCAATCAAGAGTCACCTAACTACATATATATTATTATAACAGTAACTTGATCCAAAGGGTTGGATCAGGCCTCATTGCCAGGCGCGGATCATCAGATCAAACTCGACGCTTTGCGTCTCGTTTGATCTGATGATCCGCGCCTGGCAACGAGACGTGATCTGGTTCTTTGGATCAAGTTACTGTTATAATGATCAATTTATTATATACCCTTGTCCATTTAAAAGTTTTAATACGTCATCAGTTTCAGAGAGTGGTGATACGGAATCGGAAAACCACAGTGTGGAATCCAGAAAATCGGATCACACTCTGTAAAATTGACAGTATCAAAAAAAGAAAATTAATTAAATATAATCAAATTCTCTATCAACATTTTCATACAATCAATTGTTGACTGTATCTCATTACTAAATGTTTATTCAAGAATGTAGATAATAAAATGTCTTATCCATTAAGTGATGAATAATTTCAATTCAAAATAAAAGCCTTTAATAAGAAACCTACATGCAAGGTTTTCAGCATAGAGATTTTCAAATTCCTTTTCAATCTGTCCAAACAGATCATGTAGTCTTTTCCTGCAAAATAAAGTGTGTCTAACTGAGATGATAATTCTTTATGACTTTAATTTGTTAGAGAAAATAATCTCAATTACTGAAATATAAAAAAACTAACAGATTTCAGATGACCTATTTCCTGATTTAAAGTGACTTTATAAATGTACATTTTTTTTAATATTTTTTTTTTTTGGGGGGGGGGGTGAATACTGTGAATAATGGTAAAAATCAGTTACAGATAGTGTCATCAAAGTTAAACTTCTAGATCTAACACATCAATATCTTCAGTATCTTATCTATAAAGAAATCCCTATAAGGAAGTCCCTACTACTGTATTTAACCTTTGTCAATTTCAAAGTTATAACTACATGTAGTTCCAATCAATTTCAAAATAATGAGATTTGACCGTTACAAGTCAAATAACAGATGTTTATAGAGTACATTGTAAAAGATACAAAAAAATGTGGGATTTTACAATTCATGTGCAACTGATATATATCAAAACATACATTCATGTCAGACTGTATGTATCCTATTTTAACAAAATACTAAATATGAAAAATAAAGGATAGATATTAATTTGTTTCAGTTCTTACCTTAAATGGGGAGGCATGACATCTACGTCAGAATCAAACCTCAGCATTGGAGGAGACGAGACTTCCTCATTTGCCTGATTTCTTCTCCTTGACCCCTTAGTCTTAGAGACTGGTTTGTTATTATCCAGTGGCATTGTAAGCAACCTTAGTATGCAATTGCTTTGTGCACGAAGTTCATTCCATGACCATCTAAAACACACAAACCTGAGTCACTTTCTACTCATCTTCGTTAGTGATATAAACAGATAAATGTAAAGAGGAAGAAAATGTTTTTACAGTCTTTGAATCAAATATAATGATTTTGTAACTTAATAGACATTTTTGGAAAGTAGTTTTGACCATATAACATGTTTAGAGCCACAAAAAGCTGCACATAAATGTATACGCTTCTGAAAGCTGTATCATCTGATTCATAGATCAGATGTCATACATCCCACACAATATATTGTAAACAAACAGTATAATACGAGTCATATTAACGAAAACAGAGCGCAGATTACACATCTTATAGAAATTGTATTCTAAGATCATCGATGTAAAATCCGATCAGTTCAGTTTAGTGTAACATTTTTTTTTATTATTTACACCCCTACTTAGTACTTACTAATTTAATTTGAGTAAATCCAACCGGTAATTCAAAGCGGGCAACCAAACATAAAACGAGAACGATCAAAACCAATTTTTCCGAATTGTTGTTGCACAACTTCGTAAAAATTCCAGAAACTCTTTATACTTTTTTCTTATTTGTCTTTAGTCAGTAGACATGATTTATGTATCGATGTTTATATTTTTTTTAGCGCAGCTACATGTACAGTGTTTTATTAATTTATTTATTCATTTAATTGTTCCTTATTTATTCTATGTCTATCGCATTTTTGACCATTTTTGACATTAAAAATCTTTTAACGTTTTATATTTGCCTGATCTAAGGTATGCGAGTATAGAATAATAACTGAAAAACACCCAGTTTTATACATACAGATGCATACAATATTTTCAGTAAACCAGAATAATTTCAACAAAATGCTTTAGAACTGTTCGAACAAGTGCGCTGTTTTGTTCAGAGTCATTCAGTTTCGGTCCGTCGGATGTTATATGAAGTTTTATTGCCCTGACATGTGATTATCTAAAACCAATCAGATGACGCGTTATATAGAATTATAATAATGAGGTATAATAAAATATGTTGTATCTTTAAAGATAAAGGAGCCCGTGTTATTTCTGACTAATTATAAACGGATCAATAAGAAGGATGTCGATGGTAGGAGTAGCTTCAGAACTGTAGCTCCAAGGGAAATTAACCAATTTTACCATTAAGAATTGAGACGGGTAGATACCATGGTGAACGCGTTGAGGAGCGAATTTGTACTTTTTGTTGTAAAAATAGTGTAGAAAACGATATTCACTTTTTATTACATTGTCCTTTATATAACGATTATAGAAGAATCCTTTTCGAAAATACTGGATTTAATCAATTACTAGAATTGTCAGATGCAGATGCACTAATAGTACTTACATGTATTTCAAATTACCCTCGACAGGTTGCCAAATATTTATATTATTCTTTTACACGTGGACAATCATTGTTGTTCAGAAAACAAACATAACTGTATTATATAAACTGTTAAATCAAAACAAGGATGCAAACTCAAGGGTTCTAACGGAAGCTTTATACTTATACATGTATATTTTCAATCATATGTTTGTTTACCACTTGACTCTGTGTTATTTTCTTTTCTTTTTTCATGTATAATGTGTTTAAAGTGGCATATAGGCTCGACGGGCCGGGTGTTAAATCTATGCTTATTGCTGTTGATATTACACTGGAAAATGTATACACGTCACTATAAATAAATAAATAAATTACTTACTTACTTACTTACTATGATAATGAGGTATAATAAAATATGTTGTATCTTTAAAGATAAAGGAGCCCGTGTTATAATTTTGACTAATTATAAACGGATCAATAAGAAGGATGTCGATGGTAGGGGTATCTTCAGAACTTTAGCTCAAAGGGAAATCGTTCCGTCAACCAGAATTTCCATTGGAGCTATAGTTCTGCATCTATGGTCGGGGTTTCTTGAATTTCTCATAACCATAGAATATCGATCGTCACCTCTACCGTGAAAGCGTGACCCGTCCATAACTACAAAATCTTTGAAATGAAATCTCCAAATGAATTAATATATTATATGATATTAAACAAAATAAGATGTAAACAAAATTAGCCAAGTAGAGCATAATCTAGTTGTTTTAACTTTTATTTTGCATAACTCCACATTTTGTTTAGTATTGGCATCTGCAAGGCTTGCCCTGAAAATAAAAAGAAAATGATATATATTTTTATTTTCGCTTTCAAGGTTGATTAAATGTATATTTCAACAATAACGGTTACACATGTAACCCTGTCATCAGTTTTATTGTTATCCTTACCATCTTCATTTCACAGACATAGTAGTTTCTCTGGGCACAGCTATCGACATGCCAGTGATATTTGTAGCTGCTCCAGAAGATAC
>WFKH01011801.1:13950280-13974647 GCA_016163765.1 Magallana hongkongensis
CATATGTCTGACGTAAGTGTTCTCGTGAGATTCGTCAATAGAGACCAAATAACCACCCATGGCAGCACATTTCATCTATAAATAAACATTAAAAATTACCACCAATACCTCAGTTAAACGTTTACTATTAGGCTCAATCATTAACACTTACTGAGGCTGTGTACCAGTTGAGCTTTTGCCTGCTGAACCAATAACAACGTTTGTTGTACTGATGCCATCCTGGTCCGCAGCCACTTGCTGCAAATTTTGCTGCTGCGTACTTAAAGGCGTGGTACTTTGGTGCAAAGTCATAGCTGGCATCAGACACTGCCAAATATAGAAGATTTGAGATTATTGATAAGAAAGTTTTCACATTTTGTTCTCCGAAATATCACGTTTATCATCAAAATCCTTAGTAAAAATGATTTTTTTTTCTTTATTAGGACCTATATGTTTACGTCACTAGAAAAAAGAGACGGATAAAACAACAGTGTGGCAGAGTGTATTGAAAGTGTTACACTGTATTTGTTTTGACTGATTTTCGTCAATATAACTGTCTCGTTTTAAAACACATACAAAATTACAGTAGAAAGTTTACATTTAAATTACAAATAATGTCTTACCAGCCACAAAAACACCGAGAGCAAGAGCAAACGCAACCACTATGTTCATCTTGAGACAAGTCCTGATTGGTGACTTCTGTGAAATACATCTCGTTTTATACTGTTAGCGACTTCAAATCAATTTCCATATTCTCGCCTTAATCATGTTTATCAAATTTACCATACTTTTCTAAACTAAACATGGTCTCTCTTTTGACCCTTTATTAAACAATTCAATTTATTCCAATGTCTCACTTGCATTTGTGTATACTTCATTAAGTTTGTATATTCAACAAAATGCGTTAACAGTATTATATATACAGTAACTGCTGTGACAGTTAGCATGTATATATAGTGCACAGTATTTAGAGAACAGAGAACAGTTTCCGAAAGATACTGGAGCCATGAAGTTGTTTGTAGCAGTCGTTCTTATTATTAGTCTTTGGACAGGTAAACTTCACTTTATGAATCGTTGTTTAAAAAAAACAACAGTAATATATACATGTATTGTGTTATCTAATTTACGCGATGCATAAGAAAGTCAATAATCAAAAGAAAAGATAAACAATAATCTTACTCAGAATTGAGAAAAATGCAACGTATTGGAAGGTCTTTTTTTGAAAATATTAAAAGCACGATTCGACCTTAATTTATATCAAAATTTAAAACAAAATCTCTGTACGACTAGATCTAGTGTGAACATTTATAGCTTTTGTTAAAAGTTATATATGTATTCATTCGTATTAATCTTTCAGTTGTAAATGCTAGCTATGACAATGCCCCCAAATACAACGCCTTTGGTTACGCTGCCGCAAAGCTCATCGGCAGACATTGTCCTCCCGGATGGCTCCACTACCACGAAAGCTGTTACTACTTCAGCAGAGACAGATTGAGCTGGTGGCAAGCTTCGGTACATTACAAAAATACTGTTATGTACATACATGACATTTATCGCATAGACCTAGCTACATACCTTTATGAAAAATGATTCTAATCTATTAAAATGATATATTTGATTTAACGAGTGTCTTTTATAAATTCAGATGAAATGTGCCTCTATGGGAGGATTCCTGTGTAACATTGATGAAGCTCACGAGAACACTTATATCAGACATCACCTGGCTATGTATGAAGGTAAAACCAATATGCAAATTAGATTAGAGAAGTACAAGGCAATTATGCTTTGCTACCACGTTTTAACGTAAATAGCAAGGCCTTCAAAATGTTATAATAATGATGATTCTACCGGTGTTTTTTCTGATCTTCAAAAATCGTAGTACCTACCTATATGTTTATTGTTCTTAACATAGTATCCCCTGGAGCATGGTTCGGTTTGAACGACTGTTTGTACCCAAACGTCCACAGATGGGGCTGGGGATTCTCCAACAAACGATGCCACAAGTTTGACTGGTATGCTGGCGAGCCTGTGTACCATCAGAAAGGAGACTATAACTGTGGTATCTTCTGGAGCAGCTACAAATATCACTGGCATGTCGATAGCTGTACCCAGAGAAACTACTACGTCTGTGAAATGAAGATGGTAAGAGCAGTAATTAAAAATAGAATGGCATTATTGTTTTATTTATATATCTTATCACTAAAGAGATTCATTTATATATTTCAGGGCAAACCTTGCAAGTGTCAGTATTAAATCGAAAAACTTTAATATTTTACATAATAAAATACAGTTTGAAATATTCATTACGTTAATGTTGTTTATTAGATTGTTTGTTTGTGTTTCCTTATTGCCTTTCATAGCCAAGATCAGTGGTAGATTGCATAAAATAATTTCATTAGTAAGGTTCGTTATTCTTTATACAAACAAACATTTTATACCGTATGAAGAAAACAGAGCATTTATTATTATTTTTCTTTCTATCTTTAAATCATTAATACGAAGAGAATAAAAATATGTAAATTATTGTTTTATCGACTATTATTGAAATTTGACATTATTATAACAAGTTTAATGTTAGCATAGCTGTATAACAGCAAGAAACTTTCTCTCCAAAAAGAAAGTTTATAATAATCTATATGGTTGTATATATGTTTTTTTAGGATATGCTTTGATAGCTATTTGCAAAGTCGAATTTTTTTTTTTTAAGTTATTAGTCAGTTTTCATATATATTTTTTAAACGATGTAAAAATCCACTACTTCTTTGGTTAGTGTTTACCAAGTGTAAACTCGCGTTTATATATTATATATTATATATATTAGCAGGCTGGTTTCATTTATATATGTACCATTTATATATGTACCAGTATGCATTTGAATGCAAAGTGAAATGCGTTAACGACGCCTTGTTAATTTTTTTTAAAGTTATGATTGGATGGTTGTTTTACGTAGATTGTTGTTTGAAAAAGAGGTTTAAACATTCTTCTGCTGAAATATGTAACAGATAATGCTATGAATTTTCCACAATGTCACGTAAACGCTGGATGCATGATGCCTTGACCCCTTTGCTTTGAGATTGTTTTTGTTTTACGGTTTAAATCTGTTTACATGACAACAATCCTGGTTGCTGTTTTGCAAATGAGGTAGGTAATATATCAGACCAAATAATTGACAAACAATACAGCTATATTTTGCGGCGTTATAACACTCATTTGATAGTTTGAGACAGTTCAAGTGCAAACAAAATGCCCATATAATTAGAACCTACGTTAATCTCTCTTTAATCTGGTGATGGGTTAGACTTTATTTCATTCTTAAACAGATCGAGTCAAATTCCTTCGATCTCATTCTCCTGATTCCAAATCACAATATGGTAGCGTAGGTAGCGTAGGATGCCTTCAGATACATGGCGATTGCTTGTACATTAAGCCTAAATATAAATTCTATTATAATCTACAAAAAAAAAGAATTTGTTAGCATGTTTAAATGATTAATCCGAAAAAAAATATTAAAGGTGTTTGTAATACAAAAATCGGAACCATCGCCCGCATTGTTTGATTACTTGGTCAAGAATACCCCTCACTGCTGCTTTTGTCGTCGCCCCAATATGAAATGAGTGTGCCATAAAACTCATTTTGTTATTATTACAAAATTGTCAGGTTTTTATTAGTGAAGATGTTAAAACCAATAGAGCATAAAAGGATTGTCATCTACATCGAAATTAACCACGAATTGGCAAAAATTGGTAAGGTCATGGGTCAAGTCATTGCACTGATTAACTGACCAATTAGGTTATTCTCAAAAGTTCAAAAGATGCTAAGCAGACCTCATAACAGAAGATTTGATGCACTGAATTGTAGTCACCTCATACATGTAACTTGGGTGCTTCTTATTTTCAGGGAGATCAGGTATTATTGCTACATTTTATTTGTATGTTATGAATATACAACAGATTGTTCAGTTTACCCAAGTGTTGATTATATTTTGTCTTGTATCTGAGTTTCATGGTTAGTGACTGTGAATAAGAAAGTAAAAGTTGTCACGCCTGCACTAAAATTCAAAAAATCGCAACATTGTGATGAATGCAATTATCAAATTAAAGGTGATTAAAATATTCTCTTAACATCACTATGTTCTCTGTTTTTTAGTTTGCTACTGCACACAAAGGTGTGGATTTTAACATGATGCTAATTTTGCCTATTAATTATGTCAAAATTTATATTTTTTATATTTCTTCAATTTCTATATATCGCCCAAATAACAATCGTCAACATAATTAGTGCTATGATAATATTTTATTTTTAATCGCTTAATTTGACACACTCCAAATTAACCCATTATATATTTTCTTTACCCAGTAAGCAAAGGAGTAAGTGCGGTATTATGCATTTTTCGCCCCCAAAATTAAAGTTTTATAAAAAGCTTTAAAAATAAGGTGGAAGATATTTAAAATTATATTGAAAATAAGGGTGTAAAAGGTTTTAACCACAGTGACGTCATAATGTAGAAATGACGTCATGAAGATTGCCTTATTTTGATAAATTGACGTTTTGTAGCAAATTATGGGTGTTTTCCGATGGTTTTTCGACTGCTCAAGTACCATGTTTTAGTATAATGTGTATAATTATCTGAAGAAAAACATATATTAAAATCGTACATGAGCAGACCTGCGCTCTATACTTCCGAATGCAAAATATAAAGCAAAAATGAGAATATTTTCATTTCTTTGAAAATTTGCGGATTTTAGGTCATTTAGGTGACGTCATAGATAAAAAGCGAATAAGCAATGATGACTAAAATCAAGATTAAAGTGATAGGCGTCAACTGTACATTGATTTATGAAGATTTGATTTTCATACGATACTATTTAAAAATTGGTTAAAATTGGGGGCAGATATTTGACCATACCGCACATAGTCCTTTAAACCGTGTATTCCTAGGTGACAAGAGTTTATATAAATCTATGTGATGTAGTGCCACGCTAAGAGTTTCGATAATTAAATACAGAATCTTTGTAATATTATGATGGCATATTTCTGCCCCCTACATGCAAGATAAATTATGTCAACATGCAAGAAAATTATGTCAACATGCAAGATAATTATGTCAACATGAAAGATAATTATGTCAACATGCAAGTTACAAATCTTTTAAGAGAACCTGATTTTTATATGGGTAAAATGACTTACTTAAGGACGTATTTGACATCATAGATGCAAGATGCAACATAATTATGATAACATGCGACTTATTTATGTTGACATGCGACTTATTTATGTGAACATGCAAGTTAATTATGTTAACATGCAAGATATTTATGTCAACATGCGAGACAATTATGTTAACATGCAAGAAATCTATGTCAACATGCGAGATAATTATGTTGACATGCGACTTATTTATGTCAACATGCGATTTAATTATGTTAACATGCAAGATATTTATGTCAACATGCGAGATAATTATGTATTCATGCAAGTTATTTATAAGAACATGCGAGATAACTTGCATGTTGACATAGATATCTCGCATGTTAGCATAATTAACTCGCATGTTGACATTAATAAGTCGCATGTCGACATAAATAAGTCGCATGTTGACATAATTAACTAGCATGTCAACATAAATATCTTGCATGTTAACATAATTAACTCGCATGTTGACATAAATAAGTCGCATGTCGACATAAATATGTTGCATGTCTACATAATTATTTCGCATGTCAACATAAATAACTCGCATGTTGTCATAATTATGTTGCATCTTGCATCTATGATGTCAGAGTCCGGCATTAGTAAGTCATTTTACCCATATAAAAATCAGATCATCTTAAAAGATTTGTAACTTGCATGTCAACATAAATATTTTGCATGTAGACATAATTATCTTGCACGTAGACATAATTATCTTGCATGTTGACATAATTTTACTTGCATGTAGGGGGCAGAAATATGCCACCATATAATATACCTTTGAGAAATATTTATTTGAGCGCCTCTTGCATTATATTGTATGACAAAGAGCAGAAATGAAATCAAGATCATTTTTATCGTCATCTAAATCTGTTTTTGTCAGTTTACTTAAAAGTTATTTATTGTCCCATCCCTTTAAAGGACAGATTACGACAATAAAACTTTTTGTTAATTTAAACTAAAAATAACCATAAAATGACTAAAGAATTAAATTGTCAATAAGGTATTTTCAAAGAAAACAACCAGATAATCCCCCATATTAACCAATACAATATAAAATATATATATATAGATACTTTACCAGTCTAAAACCCACAAAGAAATATGAAAAAATAAACATAAGAGTTTAAAGTAAAGATAAAGAACAAAACGAAACAAAACAATATTCAGCTAGTGTAGATTTTATAAAATCCAACTGTATGAAAAGTGCTTATCGAAAATGTGCTTGATTTGATTATGTCGGGTATCTCGAATTTACTGTCTGCACATTTTGACAAACATGTCATTTAAGGCACTTTACTAACTTTGATTAATAGGCCTACTGCATTAACGTATTTGAGCAGTACTATTGTTATTTCAAAGGTTTTTTTTTTTCATTTTGAAACACTCATGACAGGAATTTATCATGAGTTTAACTGATAATGTTTTACTATTTATCCACTTAAGTGAAATTTGA
Source organism: Magallana hongkongensis (assembly GCA_016163765.1). Classification (NCBI taxonomy): domain Eukaryota; kingdom Metazoa; phylum Mollusca; class Bivalvia; order Ostreida; family Ostreidae; genus Magallana; species Magallana hongkongensis. The sequence goes on from WFKH01011801.1 coordinate 13,956,906, forward strand.
ACGTCGTCAATGAAAGATGTTCATTACTATATATTCGAAAATATTTACCAAGCATTTACAGTTAAATTCTATCACAGGTTCTTCTTCGTGCCCTCTTGCCTTATACATCAAAATTACACCAAATATATACCTATCAAGTTTTTTGAAGGCTAATTTATGTTTGTGTAGTAAAGTTTTTAAAGGTACTCTTTGTTGTAATGACGGCTAGAGTTTTTTCTGGTAGATCACAAGTATTGCGTATTATGTTTGATGCATTTGATACTCGTGCAGCACTACAAATTATGTAAGAATATCAACATTCCAAACGACACGAGCTTATAATGACGTTACTATGCAAATGTCGGTATCAGGAACATTATTTATATGAAGACTTTACCATACAGATGTCGGTTTCAGGAACTTGTGATAGTATGCGGCTTTTTTACAGTTGGGGGAAAATGAACCGGAAGTCCTGACATGCCAAAATATGTATTAACTTTCATCATTTACTAAGAGTACTTCCGGCCCTAACCCCCAAATTTTAAAGTGGCTGTGCTATAGCCTCAAAATTCAGGTCAGTCTTTGTTCGGTGCTTACGGTACATTTGCTAGGAATGTTCTTTAGGTACCAATGTGCTCTGAATACATATAACGTTATGATTTTAATTTGTTATGGCTTTTGTGATTGTACGATAAGCTGTCATTTACGAAAAGGTAAACAAGTCCAACCTTAAAAACAGGTTTGTTTAGTACTGGCGCCTGGAGGTCTCTAGACCCAGGAGGGAGGGAAGGAATTTCATTTTTATTTTTCAAACTTGAAGTTTAAATAATTAAAAATTGGTTAAAAAAATAAAAATCTCAATATAAAAAAAGTTCTTTATTCTTTGCTAATAAAATTTTATCAGCGGGCGGTATGTCAATAAAGCGGGGGGGGGGGGGGGGGGGCAATTTCAAACAAACAATTATTTTATTTAGGCGTAAGCTAAAACTATATAGATACATGTGTTTAACATATTCGTAGGCGATATTTTATTAATATAAAAACGTCAGAAAGAATATTGATGATCGGACATATGGATGCATGTTTGTTTCACAGAGTCATTAACAGTTTTGGATCGTTGTACAACAACAACCCTGACCTCAGAACCGATAATGATTGAGGTCCAGTATATCTTCTCTGCAGAAACTACTTAGTTAAAACTTTAAAGCTGACATGAATTCATTAATAGGCATTATTTCCCTTTTATCTCTGACAACCGCCATATCTGAGGCGAGTTCAACAAAGCGAGCGAGCGCTCGCCAAAATTCCCTATACCCGCAACACAAATTTTGGCGAGCGATCGCGAGAGCTCGCTCTGTTGAACTCGCCTCAGATGTCGATTTCTATTGTTATGCTCATCGCTACACTCCCCCTATATAAGGCCGGAAGCACTATTCATGCTTCACCGCATTCAGGTATTTCATTCACCCGAACACGTTACATTGGACGGAACGAGTTGTTGAAACGCGTTTGAACAAAAATAATATGACAACTTCTGTACTGGCAAGGAATATCCAGTGAAAGACGAAACAAAACGGACTGAAATCCAGGCACACATATTTTAAAAACCTCGATCATTGTAGTACGTTTTCCAGTGTCTCTTAGTCAGAGTACTGTTATAGCATCGCACATGCGCAAACCACACACTGTAGTAGATAGTGTACTCTGTATGAACGGCACACGTGTTCGATGCACGCGAAGTAAGGCAGAACTATCTGCGCAAGATAATGCAGAAACAAACATATTACTACAATGTGTAGTTCTACGATTTAGAAGTCAATGCAACCTGAATGCATCGATCGGAAAGCAACCGACCGTAACTTTCTCGGCCGGTTTATATACCCCACAGGCAGTTGAGAAGCGATCGAAACTAATATGGCGACCAAATGCTTTTATGAATTCATGTCAGCTTTAGTCTAGGTTTTAGACAGTTGAGATTCAACGCATACATCACACTACATCTATATTGCAAAAGGTCAATCGACTAAGCATATGCAAAAGCACAGTGGACAATGGGCCTAAATTATGGTCGTTTGGACATTGATTGATTAATGGTATTTTTTTAAAACAATACTCTAATTTTTAACCCATATCCGCAAACAGCCTTGAATTTTCATTTTATTGACCACAATAAACAATTGTTTTCTTTAAGTAATCTGTATAGTGTTAACGTTTGTAAAACAAATACACAAAAGTACCCAAAATAGAAGGGAACCTCTTTCATTTTAATTAGACTGCTGATACCAATCACCATTATAATATTGACAATGCGGTGTAATTTAATTATTCTAATTATCATGAGACGATTGGTTGTCTAGCAGTAATGTCATTACGATTGAAACGTCACTGTTTGCTTTTAATTTATTATTTTATTGCTACCTTGATGACATGTTTCATTGCAAATACATATTAATTAAAATCTTCAAAATCCAAAACACGTTTCAAAACTTAAGATAGGATGGATAAATTATCTAAAAAAAACAAAAAAACGTCGCTTCAAGTTTATTCTTATTACAATACTTCGATAGAGTATCATTTAATCCTTACGTAATCATTTCAATACGAGAATGTCAAACACAAATTCTCTTCTTCACATTTTACTACAAATTATTTAATAAACACATACACATGGTTTTCCCTGAAAATAAAAAAGGGCGATATTAATTCCATTATGTTACAATGCTCTATTCTAGTTAAATAACTGAATTTATTTACAGTAATTTTCATGAACAATTATGACTCTTTTGATTCATTGCCTCAAAATGTTAACTATTGTAATTAAACAAATAATAAATACATGAAATGCGCTTATGTTAATCTTCCTTACCAAAGGTTTCTCGCAGACATAGTGGTTCTTTTGTCCACAACTGTCGACGTGCCAGTGGTATTTGTAGGACCTCTTGAACAAACCGCAGTTGTAGTCACCATGCTCATGATACACAGGTTCGTTACTGTACCAGTCAAATTTGTGGCAGGGCTTGGCGACGAATCCCCAGCACCATCTGTGCTTGTTTGGTCGCAGAACGTCGTTCAAACCAAGCCAAGATCCACCTCTTACTGTTAAGTTCAACATAATTATATACGAGAAACGAGTAAGTAAGTAAACATCCGAACTTGGCTAATGTAAAATACCTTATAGAACAATGAACATTTTACAGAAAAAAAACTATTTACCTCCATAGACACTCAGCATATGTCTGACGTAAGTATTCTCGTGAGATTCGTCAATAGAGACAAGGTATCCACCCATGGCGGCACATTTCATCTAACAATTAACATTAAAAATTACCACCAATACTTCAGTTAAACATTTTATATCAGGCCCAATCATCTTGGCACTTACTGAAGCTGTGTACCAGTTGAGTTTTTGCCTGCTGAACCAATAACAACGGTTGTTATACTGATGCCATCCTGGTCCGCAGCCACTTGCTGCAAATTTTGCTGCTGCGTACTTAAAGGCGTGGTATTTCGGTGCATAGTCATAGCTGGCATCAGAAACTGAAAGGTATATCTATTGTTAGATATGAGTTTATGATTGGTATTTTCAAAAGTGTAATTGATAAAGAAAGGTTCAATATAAGTTACATTATTTTAAATTTTAATTTACTTCAAAATATTCCATCTATTAATTATTATTGACAAGAGTCCAAAAACAAAACGTGTGTTTGCCAAAAGGAAGTGACCATTTAGTTCATACTAATAGCGCATTACTTCAGACAAATTTTGAATACTTTTAAATGTATTTTTGTATGAGGGAATTAATATGAATTAAGGATATATTAAGTAATAAATCAATTTCAATACATAATTATGTTTTGTATACCCATATACACTATTTTATAGTTGATATTATAAAATTAAACGCACAAACACTTATAAACTATCTTCAGCGATGTAGCATGACATTGTAATGATGCTATTATATTGATGCAAAAACTTTTTATAATAGTAGTAATTTGAAAATTAAACACACCCTTACTTATATCTAAATGATATAAGTCATTTTTATACATTTGTTTTGTATATCCATTTAGAATATTAAACGAGAAGACATTTTTTTAAATAATCTAATGAATATGGTAAATAATAATTATTTTTTTTTTTTACCTTTTTGTAACAAATTGCATTGATAATTTTAAACCGTCCATAATGAAAATAATCTTCTTCCATCTTACCTGCTACAATAGCACCAAGAAGAAGAGCTGCTACAAAAACAACGTTCATTTTGAAGGAAAAGCGGTATGGTATACAACTGAGAATTGTGTATGAATTTATAGTAATTCTGAGTTTAACTTACATTGTAATGTTACGCCAAACCCATGTTTGTTAAACAAACCGTGATGAGTTACTACTACTTTTATGCTTAATCGGCAAATTGTATTCTCTTTAACCTGATATGAGTATATAATATTAATATACATAACAATAGCAAAGTCAGATTTGTATTTAATTGTTTAATCTATTGTATTAATCAGCTGTGGGCAGGTATATATTTGTAAGAATCACAGAGTACTCACAGTTACCAACGGATATTGAAACCATGAATTCCTGCATTGTAGTCACTCTCCTTGTGTTTGTTTGCGCAGGTAAGGTCATAATGTCAGATTATCAAATTGTAACTTGAAAAATATAATAAATATACAGATTGAATGACTTATAAGTATTTTTAATAAAAAGCAATAACCCTTTAAAAGGTTAGAAATAAGTTATGTTATTTGCGCCATTTGATGAATTATAAATAAAGTCATAATAGTACCCTCCCGACAATGGCAGGTTATTGATTTCAAAATTATTTTCATTTATACGACTGGTTCTTTTAGCTGTCCATGCTAGCTATGACAATGCCCCCCGATATAACGCTTTTGGTTACGCTGCTGCAAAATTCACCGGACAATGTCCACCAGGCTGGGACCTTTACCATAGCAGCTGCTACTATTTTAGCCGAGACAGATTGAGCTGGTGGCAAGCCTCGGTAATACATAACCATCTATTTTTGTCCGCATATGCATCTAAAGGAAAAATATAAGTTTATTTATAAGTTTATTTCATATCACTTTTCAGTACAAAAATGACAATCATTTAGCTTCGTTGATTTAGATGAAATGTGCCTCCATGGGAGGATTCTTGTGCAACATTGATGAAGCCCACGAGAACACTTATATCAGACATCACCTCGCTATGTATGAAGGTAAAAATACCTACACAATAAAACAACACACGTGTTATGATAAATGTATACTTCTATCAGCATAGTTACTTTTTTAATTCATTTTTTTTTAATTTAAATTTTTTTGGTATGGTTATTAAGAAAAGCATAAATTGTATTGAAATATACGCTTTTATTTATGTAGTATCCCCTGGCGCATGGTTCGGTTTGAACGATTGTTTGTATCCCAACGCCCACAGATGGGGCTGGGGATTCTCCAACAAACGATGCCACAAGTTTGACTGGTATGCTGGCGAGCCTGTGTACCATCAGAAAGGAGATTATAACTGTGGTATCTTCTGGAGCAGCTACAAATATCACTGGCATGTCGATAGCTGTACCCAGAGAAACTACTACGTCTGTGAAATGAAACTGGTAAGGATAACAACAAGAGAAATATTTAATTCGTTTCAGTTTAAGTATTTCCTAATATATATTTACTTTTGTTTTCCAGGGAAAACCCTGCAAGTGTCAATACTAATATCATGTATATAGATAAACTTTGAAAACTGGGTATTTGTGTGTGTTGTTTAATAAAGTGGGTTCCTTAATAGCATTAAACTCATTTTTTTCTTGCTTGAACGTTATCAAAACGAGATTTAATTAAGGAATTACAATAAACCATGTCTTCTTGCTTTATATTGTTGATTATATTCGTCATCATTTTACGGAGAACCCGGTGTATTTTTTCAATAATATAAAATACAACAACTAAATGTTCATTATATTGTAACATTGAAAACTATTGTATCATCGTAAATCAAATCAAAGAAAAGCAGTCATTTTGAAATAACAAATAAACTACCATTCATTATACCGTTATATGGAATGTAATTATATTCCATCATCCGAGCCCAAGGAAAAGGAAAAATATTAAGAAGTTAGTAAAAATTGAATTAATATACCAAAATCTTATTAATTATATTTTGACACTTGAAATGTGAAGGTAGCAACAATACAGAGAAACAATCTTAAACTATATTTTGTACAAATTCCCACGTAAGTGAAAAATAACGTCATGATCCTTGAGTCGGAAACGAGTTTTCAAAGTTATGTTCATTTACATTACCTGCTTATCCTAATCCTAAGAACTTCGTCTGCTAGCTATTCTAAAGATGTTGATTTTTTTTCTACATACATGAATATGCAATGTATTTTATGCTATATTTGCAGTGGTCTTGATAAAGAATTTTAGTTCTCGTCAAGCAATGATGCCATTCATTTGCATTTAATATTAAAATAAAAACATTTTTGATAACCTTGAATGACAGAGATCCATCACTATACAATAAATTAGACCACACATCCGATATAAACATGCAATACCGTAATAAAAAAAAAGCATTGTACCTTTGATTGAGTACAGTTCATTCGACAAGATGTGGTAGTACATTCAAGTGACTTCTTGTGGATTTTGCATATTTTGAAGCTGAAGCGTTTATGATTATTTTAATGTGAAACAAGAGGAAATAAACTATGCAAAAACACTAAAATTAATTCAATGGGCACAACATATTTATCAGATTTAATTGATAGCGTTGAAAATATTTTGTTAGAGACACTAACATTAAGTATGTTTCAGGTATATTAGTAGTATTATTTTTATTTTGCATGTTCTGCTTCTTAATTGTAGTTTCTCAAAATTGTTAAAAGTAATTTGTACACATGACTTGCTGTCATTTGAAAATTTCTAGAGTAATTTAATGATTAAAATGCATTATTTACTATCAACTTGTTGAAACTTCGAAGAAAATTTTTCTTTATGAATTTATCTAATAGTTTTATGATTTAAAAAAAGGATGTGTTTCATTAACACAAATGCCCCCGATAGTAGCCATTTAATTATAAGGACTTGTTACTGTACTTCAACTTTAAAATTTATTTGCTAAAGAACTTCTACAATTACGAGGGTAATTACTGGGTAGCTCTATTGCAAATGTTCTTTGACAGATTTGCTCAAAGGGCATGGTCACGATTTGAGGTAAATTTTTTTTAACTTTTTTTTTTTTATTGTTTACAATGCTTTATGACGGTATGACTTGTGGTCAGCCAAAATTTTAATGTAAACATTAAAACTTGAAAAATGAAATATAAAAATTTCCAGCTAAAATCGTAACTGCCCCTTTATACCAGCAGAAACATGCCACACATGCTTTCTATTAATGTATTAACTATGGCATATGCAATGATATTGCGGGATTTGCTTTTTTTTTCACGACAAATCTAAACAAACACAGTGCATTCTATTATTATTCTGGTAAGACTTGGAATCAACAAAAAAGTTAATACATTTAGCAACAACAAAGACCAAGAATGGTAGCAACATAAAGTTATGATTTAAATTTTCGGATCGTTATTGATTTACATTATATGCTATCGACCCAGCTCTTATCCTTTTCTTGCACCAAAATACACGATAGTTACTTTCTTTGTAGCCCTTTAGGTTTGGATGAAACTACAAAATATGTGCTTGCGTAGATTGAAATTTTGGGAAGAAGATAGATATTCTCTTTTAGAGAAACTCGAACATAAGAGCATCATAAGTTTCGCCTCTATATTGGAATACTGACCATTGTTGTCGTCTTCAGCTACCTTTCATAATCCGCCTATACATATTTCCTAAGCCAGATGGAAGAGGATCGTACATATTGGCCGTGGTTTTTGACAAAGGAGCATGATGTTTAAATAGTAATCTGTGCGAAGCATCAATTTAAGACAACCAGATTTGCTGTAGAATATGTAATGAAGATGAATCAGTATCTAATAATATGTACACCGTTACACGCCTTTCTTCTGTCCAACAATCAGTAAAACTCAGACTGCAAGCTATATAAACACAAATAAAAGCTAATTGTTCTATCTTACTGATTCATTCTTGACATTAGAATTATTCCATCCTGACTTTCTTAGCTTTTTTAAAACGTTAACCTTGTCATTGCAGTGGGCGATTTCGATCATTTAGTAGAGTTGAACATCGATAGTAAGAAAAATTTACGGTGCACATGTCCTTGTTCGAACGCACATTAGTTTTTGTTGAACTGTGGTTTCAATTTTTGTACGACTAAGGTGGCTTCGATCTCAATTTAGTTTTGCCTAAAATACCGATCCCGAGGCTGAAGTATATGCTCTCAACCAATTTTTTTGAGTAAACATTAGAGGACGAAAATTAGAACTTTAATGAATGATATTTATGCGCTTATACATATTTTTAACTTTAACATTAACTAAAACCGTCAAACTGTTTTCCCTTTTTCCTTCAAAGTTTATTAGGAATGTTAAAATTTGTGACAGCGATATACAGGACAAAAACAATTTGCCTCCAATCTCCGATCTTGAGCGGATAAACACAGTTACTGTTTTTATCTAGCTATTGCAACTAAATAGCCATAAACATAACCACACATATTAGCAAGAACACACAAGTTTATAAGAACATGTTGTTTTAATGGGGTAACCTTTTTGTGTTCTTAAAACACCATATGTACATGCATTTATTATGTAAATCGATGACGAGAAAATAGGGAAACGTTCGACCTCGGACGGTTAATTAATATATTATTGACCATGCTCTATTATTATATTAGACATAACCCAATCGTTCTGTAAAAAAATAAAGAAATATTCACATATTCAATATTATATATTAAAAAAACATAATCTTGATCATTTGAATGATTAGCCAATGAAATTGGAAATCGGGTTTTGAAAAGATATTAATAGTACATACACTTAATGTGACGGCTAATTAATACAAAGATTAAAAATATAATGTCAATACTTGCGTATAACACCACGGTAATCTTAAACAAATGATTAAAAGGATTGTCAAGCATGGAAGAAATTGCTAATCACTGTTATTGTTAAAGATCACAGAAACATTATTTCACCCATTATTTGACTCACTTTCTTATTGAAGAGACATAAGAATCAGTTTAATTTATTTGCACGGCTTATCTCTCTTGTCAATACATAGATAATTTTCATCGGTCATATAACTAAACATATAAATGTATTCTGGGATTTGAAATTGTAAATACAGAATTAAAAATAACACATCAGTGATGTATTACGTTAAATCCTCCGTGTTGATAAAGGTATATTTACTCATTAAGCAGTAACGTAAAAAAAAATAGTTCATATATAATATTTTATTTACATAGGGCTGCTAATACACACATACACATGGTTTTCCCTGCAATAAAGAAAATCATAATCAAATGTCACTGTAAATTCATTTCTTGTAATATTAACGCATAAAGTTGTTTTAATGATGTTTTATTCTTTTGATAAAATCTGAAGAACTATTAACGACCATCTTCTAATAGAGAAAGATTTTGATGTGTGGCATTATTGTCATGAGAATTTTATTGAATCCGAAATACTGGTAAACATAAATAAAATAATAGTTAACAACAAGCTTACGTAAAAGATAGTATAAGTAAATTGTATCATTACCAAAGGTTTTTCGCAGACATAGTGGTTCTTTTGTCCACAGCTGTCGACGTGCCAGTGGTATTTGTAGGACCTCTTGAACATACCGCAGTTGTAGTCACCATGCTCATGATACACGGGTTCGTTACTGTACCAGTCAAATTTGTGGCAGGGCTTGGCAACAAATCCCCAGCACCATCTGTGTTTGTTTGGTCGTAGAACGTCGTTCAGGCCAAGCCAAGATCCTCCTCTTACTGTTAATTTAAACAAAATTTTCGTATTTAGAATTGTTATGAATCTGTAGATAAAGTACCTTTTAGAACTTAACTTACCTCCGTATATACTCAGCATATGTCTGACGTAAGTGTTCTCGTGAGATTCGTCAATAGAGACTAGATACCCACCCATGGCGGCGCATTTCATCTATCAAAAAACAAAACTTTTGAACTCAGCAAGGATATTTTCTTTAGAACTAATATGTCATTTTCAATCCTCAGAACACTTACTGAGGCTGTGTACCAGTTGAGTTTTTGTCTGCTGAACCAGTAACAACGGTTGTTATACTGATGCCATCCAAGTCCACAGCGACCACCCTCTAGTTTTGCGGCCGCGTACTTAAAGGCGTGGTATTTTGGTGCGTAATCATAGCTTGCTTTTGATACTAGATGAACAGAAAGTAAAGAAGATTTTAACTAAAACTGGGTTGATAATTATGATTATGTTTTTTAAGGCCCGATGAGTGTTTCTACGTTGTTCTTTTTTTTAAATTGCTACTAAACAAGGCTAAATGGTTTACAAGCTGAGCATTCCATTATCACAAAATCTGAAAGTTAAATCTTTACACATTATATATATAAAAATAATAAGGAATTTTTTATATCACGTAAGGCTTAATTTGATCAAATTGACCTTGATAGGAAAATACTATGTAATGATTACGAACATTGATCCAGCCTATTAAAAATTTTATCCTGTCGATTATTAAAGCTAACAAGTTTTTACATTTGGAATAATATTGAAAACATAAGATTATTTTGCAACGTATATGAAAATTACACCCATAAAATCACTTTTAAATGTTACTTACAAGCAATGACGACCAATAACAGAAAACAAACCTTTAAGTTCATTTTGAAAACTGTTGGTCTCTAATATGAACGTTGCTTATATATATTACTATCTGAATCTGGAAAACATCAGAAACATGGTTTTAACTCTGCAGTAGTACATGTATTTCCACATCGATGAAAAGCAGACTAGTTAACAAGACATGGTTCGATGCTGAATAAATAACACTGTGTATCAAATGTAAAGAAATATTCTAATGTTCTGATGGTGGATAAATATGTGATTTCTCTCAAAACATGAAAAGGGTGTGAATACATAGAAACCACACAAGGTGTGTAATGCATTATGTTGGAGACAGCAAAATACTGTTATTATCGATCATGAACTGTTCATAAGAATACTAATCTGTGTAGCTGACTAGTCGGTGGGTTTTTTTAATTTCAGGAGCTGCATTGTCTACAACAGCTGTTGAGAGACTTATGGCAGGAGCTCAGATTTGAGGAGAAATAACTTAATTGAAGACATATCTTACTTGGATCATAAACTGATATCTTGATTTTTTAGAGTCTAGGTATATGGCGAAACCTATGCTAAAGACATCTACAGCTGAATTTTTATAGATTATACATCCGTTCAATTTACGACAACATCAGTTATAGATCAGAGGTAATGTTGTGAATTTTCCTAAACCAAAAATAAACTCAATCTTAATAATATTTTTCATTATTAGATTAACAGATTGACTAACAGCAAATCTAGAGTTTAAGTGGTACTTATGATCCCTCTGAAGAAAAAAGTCTGCTTGTTGGTCCAAATATATAATTTTGATATGCTAAAACGTCCAACAAGTAACAAAATATACACATCAAATAACCGCATTTCAAAATATGAAGTATTACATAATCGACTTATTAATCGCACCACAAAATGATATATGTTTGGTTCAGAAAATAATTAAAAATAAAGTTTTTAAGTGACTGCAATTAAATTTTGCAAATTGTTTTTAAAAAAAATTACAATTTTTTTTGGTTAATTGATTTAAAAAAATTAACCATTTTATTTATTATTACCATAAATTATTATGCTACGTATCAGGAAATACTTACCACTTTATTACGTAACGACACTCATCATCATGTCGTTAAAAAGGGATGTGCTGTCAGATTTTTTACGATGGGACAATAATTCTGCTTTTAATCAATGCTAAAAAAGTTTTTATATCAATCTTTCTTTAATGCCAATCAATGTAATTATTGCTCGAAGGAACTATAAAACATTACTTAGGTCACAGCATTAATGCTATTATATCGTTACTTTGAATATTTATTTTTGGAAATATAAATCCTTGGATAAGCAAAATATGCACGTTCTTTTTAGTTTATATTGACTTCATAATAATCGTTGAATAATTAAGATTTTTTAAATCTTCAATTTCCACTTACATCTTAGTTAAACTTTGGACTCTCTTTCTCTCCACTCGCGTCCTTGGTTCCTTGAGCCAAAAGGCATCTGCAAAACTCTCTTAAGACAGGTAAAATTATTTTGATGAGGTTGGTTATTATCAACTTTTCGCTATATCATCTTTATATAGAATGAAGTGTTGCCTATAACATGAACAAGTCTTGTTGTACACAGTCAGACTCAGGTTTGGTCAAACAGTTTGGGAGTGTGTATAAACTTTGTTAGATGTTTATATCAATACACAAAAATAATAGACATTTATGTATCAATGCTTTTTGAGCAAAGAAATAGGACTTGTCTATTATGTCTATTATATTATCATGTTATAGGCAACATTTTATTCTATGTAAGGATGATCTAATAAACTTTATAAAATGTGTTGCTATTTGACTTATATTCTGTATGAATTTTGATGAATTGAATGGCATGAAGTAGTGTAGTTAGCATCCTCACAACGCCAGGGGCCCTGAGTCCACTCGTGGCCGTCCCATGCTGCTAGTGGACTCAGGACCCCTAACGTTGTTAGGATGTGTAGCAAGATGTAATTAGATTTTTTAAAGGTAGTCGTGCATCGGTTTTTGTGAAAGGTTTCAGACCAGCATGAAACATGAGGATACGCTTAGTTTAATCTGTCTATCTTAATGAATAAATAAACAATCTGATAATATAATAATGTTTTTGTTGTTTTAACTAAATGCTGTATGCTTCAATAATAATGCAACGAACATCAGAAAATATCAGGACAATTCATTTTATTCTCTCAAAATGATCATTGTATGGTACAAAAGGTACATATGTATAACATATTTACTTATAAATATATATGCAACATGAAAGAGCAGAATGCAAAATGAAAACAATATTAATGATTTTAACTCCGACATTATAAGCAGAACAATGGAACATATTACCATTAGAAATACACCAGGGACATTGATAAATCAAAAATATATGTTACCTGTTATCAAAGAGTAATGTGGCTTATTAAGTACACAAGGATCCAGCTAAATTACAACATGAATTATTGAATGAAACCCTTTAGCACAAAACTATATGAAAATAACATACTGTCAAAAATTCTTAATTCTTAATTCTTAATAAGAGCCTCTACAGCTCTGCCACATTTCTAAGGTATCATCATTGCTTCGATAAATATACTTCTCAAACTGAACGTTTTGGTTTTCTAAGTTTTAAGATGATTTGTTCCAGGAAAATTAAAAAAGCAAAGGAGCAACGAACATGTTAATGTCACTTAACGTTGGCATAAAATTATTCAGGACTTCTTATTGTCTGTAGAAATTGCACTTACTTTAAATGATTAAGAATTATAGAACCTTTAATATAAAACTGTCTAGAAAAGTTGAACACTGCTTTTCCCTTGAATGGTTCTAGTATTTAAAAAAACTTAGATCAAAGACAATGACTAAGTACAAAATAAACTTTATCATAAAAAACCTGAACCAGGCGGTTTTCGGCCCAAACAGACCTCGAACAATTGAATATTTTTTTCATTCAATACTTTTTTCTGCATACTATAGGATACATAATACAAACTTATCTGTAAGATTCTAAAATATATATAATACAACTTTGTACTCGATGGCTGGCATCAACACATATACTGATAGATTAAAAATAAAACAAGATATTTGTGAGCCAATGCTCACTAGTGATACCCCTGCTCTGATGTGAATACACATAAGCAAAGTCGACATTTAACAGGAAGTTGACGTCTGGTTTGTTCAAAAATGAATCCCACCATATGAAAATTTAAGCTTAAAATAAACAAAGTCGTAATTTAACAGAAAGTTGACGTCTGATTGGTACAAAAATGAACGTATTGGTTTTCTAAGTTTTAATATGATTTGTTCCAGGAAAATTAAAAAAGCAAAGGGGCAACGAACATGTTAATGTCACTTAACGTTGGCATAAAATTATTCAGGACTTCTTATTGTCTGTAGAAATTGACTTACTTTAAATGATTAAGAATTATAGAACCTTTAATATAAAACTGTCTAGAAAAGTTGAACACTGCTTTTCCCTTGAATGGTTCTAGTATTTAAAAAGACTTAGACTTAGATCCAAGACAATGTCTAAGTACAAAATAAACTTCATCATAAAAACCTGAACCAGGCGGTTTTCGGCCCAAACAGACCTCAAACAATTAAATATTTTTTTCATTCAATACTTTTTTCTGCACACTATAGGATATATAATACAAACTTATCAGTAAGATTCTAAAATATATAATATACAACTTTGTACTTGATGGCTGGCATCAACATATATGCTGATATATTCAAGATAAAACAAGATATCTGTGAGCCAATGCTTACTAGTGATACCCCCACTCTGATGTGAATATACAAAATAAGCAAAGTTGACATTTAACAGGAAGTTGACGTCTAGTTTGTTCAAAAATGAATCCCACCATATGAAAATTTAAGCTTAAAATAAACAAAGTCGTAATTTAACAGAAAGTTGACGTCTGATTGGTACAAAAATGAATCCCACCATATGGCATGCCTTAAGAAAGAGTGTGTTAAAATTTAAAACATCTGCGATTAATAGTTGCTGAGAAATATTCGACGAAAATTTGTTACGGACAGACAGACACACACAGACGGACAGAAAGAAACGCAAGGGTAAAATAGTATTCCCCCCTCTCCTTCGGAGCGGGGGTATAATGACCTGAGGATTCTTATGAAATTCTCTAGACTATATTCCACATAACTGTACTTTTTCTCTTTCTGATCCTGAATTTTACAGGTTATAACCTTGGTTGTATTCATGTTTTTTTTCTATATAAAATGAACGCCTCATCGCTTTGTGACCACCATCTCTGAACTAAAACATGTATGATATGACTAAATCTAAAACAATCTAGGTTCTAGGATTCTCTTGCAGTATTTTGACTGATTTTTTTTTCAAAGGATTCTTTCTCTCATTTCAGCTTGAAAAGCATTTGTATTGTATTAATATCACGACAGTAGTTTTATTACTTTGATATAACGCATAAGCTAAAACAATTTGGTAATTTGTTATAAAACATTATCAGTTTGATATTACAATTAAGTTGCTGTTTGTTGTTATTTAGAGTAAAAAGATATTGCTGCGACCTTTGTACACTTCGGTACATCTGTCAATAGTTCCTTTCACATGTATAATTGGTTTGCACCATATCTAGTATAATAAAGAATGCGTGGCCAAAAGCCCTGAAAATCTAACTTTCTTCTGGAACCTTGATTATTGTTACAACTTCCAGCACTACTTCAGTGCTACATATAGGTCCGTGTAGATGAGACAATACGCCCAGTCTTCACACTAAAGCCTTGATTGCTGATTCATCTTTCATGGACCAGACGTGACCTATTTGTGTCAAAAATATTAGCCTAGGTATTACTTTACATGTTGAATTCTAAACACTGTAAATAGCTATCAATTTATCATTGCGAACGTAAATCTCCAATTGTTTTTTCATTGGAAATTCCGATAGCGATCCAACAACGGTAAAAACCGGTTTTGTAGGAGTTTTATAGGAGTTTTTGTAATGCTGGATTTGATAAACTACGTCATTTTAACGGCTTTCTATATGATTAATAGCTCTGTAAATCAATTGTTATATCTCAATTCATTAACGCGCTACAATCACGAATATATATCAAACATTCGCAAAGCTTTGCTCGAAAATGCGTTAAAAACAGTCCTGTACACTCTTTAAAAGTAACATTTTGTTTAAAAGACTTGGTAGACTTAAGCAGCTGAATGTTATCGAAAAATTGCAATAATTTTTCAACGTTTTTATCGTATCAAATTAAAATATTAAGTGTTGGACCTTTGAGGTAGTGGAAAGATTGGTGTATTTTTTGGGAAAGATTGCATACTACACGCTCAAATAATGTAATTCATATACTCTGTTTTAAGATATATAAATATTTTTATATAAGCACATAATATCACCCACATCAGTTTGAATTTCACCAAGTTTCCCGAAAAAATGTTTACATGTAATAATTCGACTTAACCAGATTGGATGTCAGGTAATTAGCTTATGCATTTCCTCAATATATAATCTAAGACAAGAACACAACTGTGAATGCGTGCAAGGCCATTGGGGCAACCATAAACATGTAAAAAAAAATAAGTGACTAAGTGTATTTACAATCACAATTTTTCCAAGAAAAAAAATAAAGCACAGTATCAGCAAGACGGGCTGAGGAACTACATAGTATTTTTTTTTTCTATAACTCGAGTTTGGCCTTCATTAAGACGCCATTTTGATTTACAGATACGTGCAAAAAATGTAATAAACAACACAAAAAGGCATGTTTAATTATCAGTATTCATGACAGTTTAATATGCATATGCTATATTTATGTTTTGGTATACAAATAATTTTTTTATTATAATTAAGTGGTAAACTTTATTTCTTGGAATTTCAAACAAAACCTTTTCTTTCACTAACACCTTTGCTTTTGTGACCTGTGTGTATTCCGTGCTCGTAACACCGATTTCTAAATCTCCCAAAGCTTTTATTCTATATACTGGGGTATGACAGCGTCTTACTCCGCGTCAATCGCTTTACGCCGTTCGATATCATAAATACATATTGAAAAGAAGTTTTTAAATGTCTCTGTGGAAGAAAACCAAAAATAAACAATGTAACTGCTGATGCAAATTAAAATCATTTTTCTTCAGTGAAAGAAGTAATAAAATATTTTTTTTCTTCATGTTAAATTCCGGTGATGACAATATTGTACCAAACACAAAAGATCACCCTTAATTACAGTACAGAATCGTTCGTTTGAGGGTATACACGTGACCTTAATGAATGTTCTTGAAATTTTAAACACTTATTAATAATTTTAATTTGCCAATGAACAAGGAAAACTGCTTCAATAATATCAGAAAAGGTCAGAAGAGATCCCCGTTATCGTGACACGACAGCTGTCAAAGTCAGTCAGTGAAACTTTTGGTGAGGGCTACCACAAATTGCAGCAAGTTATAGGCAGCAATTAATCTCAAGCGTGTTCATTAAACCATTTTATGGACGTTGATGAGTGTGGCCATGTTCACAATCTGTGGCGATTTTTATTTCCTCAACTAACAACCAAAAGTTCAAAAAGAAACTCGAGTGTCCATTAAACAGTTCCGATCTATTGAGTAGGTACTACCGTGTCTATGCTATGTGCAGAGCAGAACTACTTAATTCAAACATAACTCTGGTACATGATTCAATTCAACGAATTTTTTTAAAGTTCTGGACACTGCCTTTTGAATCCGATACTTCTCAGAACAGAACATGACAAAACAATATGATTACATATGGTGTCCGGATAGGGCCATTTGCGTTAGCGCGACATCGCGTTCAGATAAACGAGACATCGCGCTAACACACAACACGCCGTCGCGCTAACGCAGCTTTGCACAACACGCCGTCGCGCTAACACACAACACGCCGTAGCACTAACGCAACTTTGCATAACACGCCGTCGCGCTAACACACAACACGCCGTCGCGCTAACGCAACTTTGCACAACACGCCGTCGCGCTAACAC
>WFKH01011801.1:14006770-14018753 GCA_016163765.1 Magallana hongkongensis
GAGACTCTACTGCGTTTACCTTGGCGTTTTACATTATTTAAGGACGCAGCGGGATCGCCGTGAGGACGCAGCTCCGGTATGACAGGGGTTTTACAGAGACTAACTATCATTGTAAGATATTGAATTTAAAAAAAAATCAGGTCTTTTAAACTTATTTTATTCTTGAACGATATATGTTTAAAGCAAACTGCATGGAACAGTTTATGTCTAAATGGAGTGAGGGCATTTTGATCCATTGGTGTCAATTCAGATAAATTACGTAATCTGTCATAAAGTAATTTCTTGATTTGATTGGTGGCAGCATTTTTATATACATAATTGTTATTTTTAGTTTATTTTCCTTTTTTTAGGTAAGTTAGTCAAGTACAAATCAAATGCAGGAAATTATAATATTTTAGAAATTATCAACTAGATTGCTGATTTAATTACATACAGAACTAATTGAAATCATTTCTTTATTTTTTTTCCCTGAAAATTTATAAAAAAAATTTATTTGGTTTTCGATAATTAAATTCCTGTTTTTTCTGTATTATTATTCTATGTGGGTGCTGAGTTCATAAAACTTACGTGCGTAGAATAAACATATATCGTGTAAAACAAACATAGATGTATTAGAGTGGAAATAAAAGTGAACGGTTCGCTTGGCATGTATTCCTGGAATAAAATCAATGTCGTTTAGCTCAAACACATTTATCAACTTGATCAAATCAAAATGAATATGAATCAATACTTGAAAGCAAAAATTAAGTAAAAATTTTTTTTTTTAATTATAAAAATCGTATAAGTACATGACGACACCTGTACCGTGGCACTCGCACTAACGCATGTTGGGGATCAGAGTCGAACACCGAAATAAATCTCTCGTCAAAACAATGTAACCTACTTCTGTTGGAAAGGCAACCGCCGGTGAATAAGTATTAATCAAAACGCCATTTTTATTATATTTTTTTTATTCGATAAAAACGATATATCTTCATTTACGTTGTCAAAAAGTGTCATGTTTCATTTTTGAATTAGTGCTTTGTCACACATTCGGAATTTTTTTTTTTAATAAATATTATTATTCTAGACCAAATGTTCGTACCTACCTTATGCCAAAAACGGTTGTAAGGTCACTGAAAAATATCTGTTTGTTTATTTTAAAGACATGAACTTTTCTGTCCTCAATGATTATGGCATTATCTTTTTCTTGTATTAATTTTTATAAAAATGTATATATATTTACCTCTGAGCCTGTAATGTATGGTGTCTTATTTTCCTCTTATGTCAAAAATCTACATGGATTTGAACTCGAATATATTATATTCGTCTGTGTTTTCATCACCCTTTTATTTTTGCAATGATAAAGGGGTACTGTTTGATTCATTTGGTGAACATTGTATATTGTTGTGAATTGGAACTAAATGTTATTAATTGAAAAGATCATTTAAACTTTAGTACTAAGCTTTGGGCAATTGTTTTTCCTTGAGCTGTCTTCCACACACTATTTGCTATTAATATCTTAAATTTAATGTACATGGGTGACTTGAGGACTATGACAGGTTCATACATTGTACTTACCGGACGTCTCTTAGCAGCTGCTGACCTTGCTTTCTAATGATATGCTTGAATTCTTGGATCTATGTCTCGCGCGAATGAGGGGCACCTGTTCACTGGGCTCTGTAATTCAACTGTAAAAATAATGGCATAATTATTGTCATTTTATGATTGTATATAGTTTGTAGACATGTGTTCTGAATAGAAAAGGGGTCTTAAATATTCTTAGATGAATTGTCAGACAGGATGATATTAGACAGTTTCGATGATTTACTTCCAATAAAATATGATGGTGTGGTCTATTTGTAATTGATTTGCAGATATAAGTACATTTATTATCTTAACTTTTATCTTTCGAGTGTCTGTACCAACCTAGCTCTGTTTCAACATTCCTTCAGTAATCATGTATACATATTTCATTAACTTCTCCGAAGTTGCATATGTAGAATGTTATATTTATCGATTGAACACTAGTACGAGTAGTTATCATTGCAAACCATCAACTTATTTCATGATCACATGTGACAGGCTTTTGATAGTTTTTATTGCTTCATTATTTAGAATATGTCTTACAATGAGGTCGGATTTTGAAGTCTACTGTTTCCTTGAATCTACCTGTCAGTATTATACGCGGAAATATTTTTAATTCATTCGAAACATGCATCCATTTCATCCAAATATATATATATTTAATAATTGTCTCCAGCCTTCCATTATTATGGCATACTGTAAATATCAATTTTGAATACACATATTTACTAACGGCAAAAAATTAAAACCTAAAATTTACATATTAGGTTATCTCCATTTGATGACAACCTTGACACAAATAATTTGTCCATGTAAATGTCTATTTATGCATTTCGTGGAAACAATGAAGTACGTGTATTTTCACCTGTCAGGTAACTTGGTGTTTGTATTGCGTTAAATCGTTCGGGGTGTATACATGTATATGAACTTTTGACCAATCTTGATTCGTTTAGATTTATGAGTGTGTACAGTACAATCCCGTTTGTACATGCACTCATTTACATACGGTGTTAAATTTGTATATACCTTAACAGGTATAATTAACGCCCTTGCAAATGTGATCGAGGGGAAGGGGTTTAAGCAAGATATATTTGTATTCAGAAACCGACTAAGGACCACTTAATGAAAGGCGCAAGACCCATAGCTTAAATACAATGTATAAAATTAACAGTAATTTAGTCCCAGATTATCTTTGCGGCATCATACCGGATATGCGACCTAATGCCTCTACATATGCAACAAGGATTTCGCAAAATTGACATACTCAAATGCAGACTACTTAAACAATAAAACAATAAAATGGTTTTCCTTCCCCTCCCTGTCTAATGTTTTGAATGTTTTGATATACATGTATATATATTACATTTTCATTTATTAGCATTTTCTTCTTTCCTTTTTATTGCTTTTAATCACGGCCCAACAACCCCCTCCCCTCCCCCTTCCACACACACATGCTGATGGTATACCCATGTGACCCATAGCTACACGGACTGATTATGAAACCTTATATTATAAAATCGACCTTAAATTATAGGATATAAGATTTATTTTTTTATTCGAGTAAGAATTGGGGGGGGGGGGGCAGCAATCATCTTTCTACAAGGGTTCCAGCGAAAGTTAAATTCATGTGTTGCATTGAATGTATGTTTCCTTATTTGTTTTACAAAATTGAATAATATTCAATAAAACAATATGGGGTATTAGTGAGTTCAATATATGAAAAAACAAATTGTTTAAGCTCCCCATTCCCAAGTCTGTCTCCAGTTCTAAGCCATACCCATAGTCTTCGTAAGGATTGTTTTGCACACTTCAGGAAATTCTTTTGATTTCCACTAAATCAATGAATATGTAAAGATCCAATGCTATAATTGAAAAAAAAAGAAGAAGAGAAAAGTAGATCTGCTCCTTTTACTGGCGCCCAGAGGAAGGAAAAAATCAAGGAGATTACAAAGTTTTAATACATTACGGTTTCAGGATTCGGAATACTATGAGTCTTTTACGTCGATAATAAATTTAACACTGATAGAGAAAAAATAGAAAAATTCAGTCGTGTACATATTTATGTTAATCAAAATAAAATTCAGGTCGTATTTATACTTCTCTCGTGGTAAACCATGCAGTACATGTTATGCTGTGCGCATGTATTTACTTTAAATAGCTGTGTGCTGACTCTGGGGTGAACCTGGCCCCGAGGTTATAAAACTTTTTTCATACTCGTACTCAAACTCGTACTCCGTACTCCGAGTATGTGCTCCACTGAGTACGACTCTAAAAACCGAGGTTATAAAAGTTTTGGAGTACGTTCTCCGCTGAGTACTATTTGGAGTATGCTCCAAAAGCCGGTGGATGAAATTTTACGTCTCTGGAGTAGGATAGAGCACGGTAACTCATGTAAATAGTCCTGGCATGTAGGCAAACTGTACATGTATTCAGATAAATTATTTATCAACAAAATGTAACACATTATTTACATGTACATATGCCCTTTTTCATCTGCAAGCATGGAAATGTGTCTGCATATATAATTTTTGAACTTTTGAGCAACAAAGACGATAAATCCAGTGTTATTGGAAAACTTATCAACAAACTGTGATTATGTCAAATGTTTTTGGAATAGAGGGTAGGGGGCGTAGATATAAACAACTTTTAAAGGAACGAGGTAATTAACGATGTCTGGAATTCTCTCTCTCTCTCTCTCTCTCTCTCTCTCTCCTAATTTCTATCTTTTATCATGCGTTTTATAATTAATTAAAGTGTTATAATTTTTTTTTACATAGACAAGCTTAACTTTAATTAACTGTAAATTACCAGAATACTCAAGCTAAATAAATGTCCTAACACCAAATTTTATTTTTAAATAATCATTTGTGGAAAGACACTAATATAAAACTTAAGACTATGGGGTCACCAGGACCCACCGGCCTTACATTCGAGCGTTTATAATGAAAAATATTAAACCAAATAATGCATTTCACTTTACGTATACTTAGACATGTCTATGCTTTCGATGTTTAATTTGAAATAAATAATAAAGATCAAAAATAATATCATCATGAGGTAGGAGATGTTTCGTGGTCAAAATGACTTTGATATTTGGGGGAAAAAATCAAATAATGGTAGCTGATTCGAAATGGAAACCCTATACGTTTTGGCAGTAAAATTTCAATAAAAGTTCCGGCCTATATTAGAGAAAGAACACATCTAGATCTCTGCAGCAAGTATGTAAGGTCACTTAGGAAGCCAAATATGTATGCCATAATTTAAAAATATTGCCAACACAAAAATTGAAAATTTGCAATCTTTTTATTTAAGTTTACATCTAATGCGTTTTAATAACTTACTGCTGATTCTTCATTAGTTTCTATATTTCCAAGAAAGATTTTTTTTTGGTTAACTTTTAGCATAGGTTTTTATTATTTTTAACGGTTTTGATATTTCTAAAAAAAGAAATGAACCTTGTACAAAAGTATCACATTAAAGCATTTTTGACACTATAGCGATTTTTAAAAGCCAATACTTTCGACAGACAGTAGCTGCTCTATATGAAAATTAAAAGTATAATTATGAAATTAAAAAAAATTAGATATACCACAGAAAGTAGAATTCGCCCCCCCCCCCCCCCCTTACACACACCAACTCCTCTTTGAAATCTCTAGTACCAGGGGTGGATCCAGGATTTGAAGTTAGAAGGGGCGCCTGTATACGCCAGGGGGTCTGGAGGCCGCCTTGAGGCCCCCAGTGGGTCCAGGGCAAAGCCCTGTTGGTGGCCCAGGAAGCGAAGCCGGCCCCGGAAGCTCCTGGATTATAGAGATCTTGTAGGGTAAAGATGAAGTGTTAAGACCTGCAGTAATCCCATCAAATCCATCTGCCTTGCAGAAATGTAAGAAACATTTACCTTTATTTTTTTTCTTTCGAATGGCTGTAAATTAATCAGTTTAAAAAATCAAGTTAAATGAGACGATGTAAATGAAGTTTTAAAAAAGATAACCATGCCAGCTTGTATTATAATAAACATGGAAGAGTCGTTAAAAACACTAGCTAGTATAACCAATTACTTAAAGGTGGGTGACTGGTCACTTTGAACCCAAGGAGAGCGAGCGTAACCAAATAGGGTTTTCTATGTACGTTACACCATTGAACCCACGGGTTTTCTTCATACTACACCATTGAAATCAGTCTAATGTAGAAAAATCCCATGAGTTTCCAAAAAAAAATGATAATCAAGACTCGCAAGTTGTACATTTTCTTTACCAGAAGGAGTATGATTTAACTTTATTTTGACAATTTTAAGGGGGGGGGGGCACGCCGGGTGCGCCCCCCTCCCCCTTGAATCCGCCACTGATATACCGCTTATTCTATAAAATTTTTCCCTTTCCAAGGTTTGTTGCATGTAACATTAATGATAAATGATTATTTAGTAAGTAATAGAAAGTGTTATACTTTTATGCATCCTTCATCCTTTTTAGAACTAACCTACATTCTCACTAAAATCAAAGAAGGGACCCCCCCCCCCCCAGTGCATCTGTTTAATATTAACAAATAGCGATACATGTACATTGATTTCTTGATTTTAAATGATGGAGAGTATGGGTCGCATTTGACTAAAAACAGAATTCTTAGAAAGTCAAGGTATTCAATGAAATTATTTTGTACCTACATTTACATGTATATGTACATTAATTAACGAAGCATAATATAGAAAAGTTATTTTGATAATTTTTGTTGCAGCTCTCCCTTACTCTTAAATTCACCTCCATTATATCTAGATTTTTCATTGATAAAATGGTAAAAAATTTCCATTTTAATTCATATACATGTAATTATGATTAAATTATAGCGTATGATACAGCAACATTACAATATGTAACAATATAATATGTTTGCACTACATTTTATTTAGATTAAATGTTTTGAGTACAACTTTGAGAAAGCTCCATAGCTTACTCAGAAAATCGCCGTTTTGTACTCAGCCGGAGTACAAGTTTGAGTATGAAAAAGTTTTATAACCTCGATACCTTGAGTACGAGTACAATTTGGAGCACTGAGTACGATTTGAAGTATGAGATCGTACTCAAGAAAGTTTTATAACCTCGGGGCCTGGAATGGGGCAAAAGAACAGCCCAAAACAGAGTGAGATGGAAAGCGACCGTAGTAGCCCTATGCTCCACAAGGAACGAAAAGGACTAGGTAAAAGTAAGTAATGAAGAAGCCAGCATTATTTGCAATTGTTAGGTAGCCCGATTTTTATTTTTTTTTTGCGTAAAAACTACAATAGCAGAACACTTTATTTTTTAATCATATGTAATTTACACTAACTAGTATTTTTGCGAAGTTTCAAAAAACTACCATCTGGTTCTTTCCAGGGGCCATCTCAAAATACAGGTGCATTTACTATAGCCAGTATAGGAATATATATATAAAGGAAATTGTAATTTTATTTCGTTCCGGGTTACTTACCTGTGTCAACTAACTAAAAGGATTTCTTACCGGCTCGGGTTGAATCAGCCGCCGAAATTTTTAAACTTTGAGATGGTCTTGCTACCTTTGAGACCTCCCCTGTAATCTCCTCCAACTCTCGTGAGAGTTACTCCAGTCTTCTTTTCGGCGCGGTAATGGTTGCCTCGTGCTTTTATTTCTTCCGAAGTATCGAGGTTTTTTGGGGTTGACGGTTAATTGAATAAATCTTAACGTGTTGCTGTAATTTTTCGTGTTTTAGTCAGCGTAAATCACGTTTGTCGAGCCGGATAGTTGTTAAAGCGGTAAGTTATATATCGTTCATCATCATGGCCGACAACGACAACGTGCTCAGTGTTGAGTCCTGCACAGCCTCATCGAGCTCGAGGCCGTTATCAGCAGGAAGGGACAATCCCGTTATTCCTGAGGTTATAAATACAACTTGCTGGGGTTGTAAGAAGAAAGTTCCTAATTTAAAGGGGCATGATTGCGGTCCTTGTGATGCAGGTAGACGTGCAAAATGGGTGACCTCGGACACCCTTTCTTCTGCATTATCTAAACAAGATAAACGTATAGCCGCTCTAGAAAAACATCAGAAAGAGTCTTATACTCTTCAGCAGCAAAATACTGCTATCCTACTCTCCCTGGAAAACTGGAAAACGATTCAGCCCGCATTTCCTCTAACCGCTCTACAAGCGAGCCTCCCCCTGCTTCCCCTATATCTCAACAAAATGATTTTTTCAGGGGTAATTCTGATGAACGGGATGTGCTTCAAATTGAAGCGGAGAAATTTCAGGATTCTGAAGATTCAGAAATAGGGTGTTGTAGCGAGGGAGGAAGAGAGAGGGAACCTTGTGAAAGTGAACTTTTCGTTGATGAGCGTAGTTCGCCAGTTCAGATTGATAGTATGGCAAAAGAGTTTGCAGGGACAAAACCCTACCTTCACTCAGATAATCAAACAGGCCTAAAACTATCTTCTATGAAACAGAAAGTATGTGATGAAATACTTTTCAGTAAGTCTCCCTTGAAGGAGCGTGCCTTTAAAGATGATGATCTAAGGTCTTAGTCAAAGTTTGAATAACAAACTAGACTTCGAAAAGGCTAAAGAAACATTAAATGAGCTGTTTACATCACTGGATGTTGTATTCCATCAGCTGTGCAGAACCTCTGTCATAAATAAAACCAATCGTAGAAGAGTCATTCTGTAGGAATTGGTTCTCAAAGATGTGGTGAAGCAAAAAGCCATGAATTTGAAAATGGATGTTGAAGGGTCAGAGTTGTTTCCAGATGACATTGGAAGTATTTTGGATGAGTTTGACAAGAGAGACAAACAATTTAATAAAGTGTTTTTGTCAAGCCAAAACCAAGCTATGCAACTAAGAGACCGTATTCTGACAGGTTTGGAAACACTTCCTTTGAACCTGCTTACAAGAGCATGAAAGAATCAAATGAATCTCGTTCTCGGTTTCCTCAACAAGAAAGGCGAGGAAGAGGTTTCAAACAGAATTTTTTTTTCACTAGAAGAAGGTACGACCAATGACTCGGTTATCCACCCCATAAATCTGGAGGAACCAGTAGGGGGGATCCAGAATTACCACAGGAAGTGGACAGAGATTACGACAGACAGTTTAGTAATCAATGTAATTCAAAAAGGTTATTTTTTGGAATTTCAAAGTTTACCTCCCCAAACAGGGATTATAGAGACTATTATACCGACGGCAAGACATGCCAAACATATTCTATTCAGAGAAATAGATTTGTTGCTGGAAAAAATGCTATAGAGAATGTTCCAGACCCAGAAAAGCACTTGGGTTTTTACAGTAAAATTTTTCTGACACCCAAAAAGTCGGGCGAATTGCGTCCAATTCTAAATCTAAAGAACTTAAACAGATTTCTCCAGCAAAAGAAATTCAAGATGGAGACCTTATGATCTATTAAAAAAGCACTAAGACCCAACGATTGGGCAGCTTCTCTAGATTTGAAGGACGCATACTTCCATGTGCCAATCGCGTCTCAGCATCGGAAGTTTCTCCGCTTTTCTGTAGCAGGAAGACAATACCAGTACAAGGTTCATCCTTTCGGTCTATCATCTGCCCCAAGAACTTTCACCAAAGTCGTGTCTGTGATAGGGGCACACCTGAGACTTCAGGGCATTCACATTTACCAGTACTTAGACGACTGGCCTATAAAAGGTTCTCACTTGCAGATTTTGGAGGAACATCTGCGAACTGTAACGAAATTGACAAAGGAGCTAGGGTTTCTAGTCAACACAGAGAAATCTTGTTTAGTTCCAACACAACAGCTGGAGTATCTGGGAGCAGATTGGGTTCTGTCAGAAGGAATTGTCAGGCTTCCCGAGAGCAAATGCAATCTGCTTGTGGAGGAAGTAATGAAGTTTCACCACATCCATTCACAGACTGCTCTGCAGTTTCTTCATTTGCTGGGACTTATAGTTGCAACATTGGAAATGGTCCCACATGCCCGTCTATATTTAAGACCAATTCAGCTTCATCTTCTGGCATTCTGGAAGCCAGCTTCTATGGATTACAACAAATCAATCCCCATAACGCCTCATTTGCAGGAACATCTGCCGTGATGGTTGCAGGAAGTCAATCTTCGGAAAAAGATTCCATTGGAAAACAGTTGTCCGTCCTGGACATTAACAACAGATGCCAGCGTAGAGGGCTGGGGTGCACACCTAGGGTCCCATGTTATTCAGGGGAAGTGGGATCAGTTGCAAGTGACATATCACATAAATCTGCTGGAACTGTTAGCAGTGTGGAATTCGCTGAAGCATTTTTATCACATGATAAAGGGGTCTCATGTAATGATTCGGACCGACAACACCACAGTAGTGAATTACATCATGAAACAAGGGGAAACCTATTCACCAACACTGTGTATTTGGACATGGAAAATGTGGACTTGGTGTATCAGTCAGAACATTCAGCTATCAGCAGCTCACAACAAGATAGCAGATGCACTTTCCAGAGTGAGAATCAGACACATAGAATGGTCCCTAGATCATCTAACTGTAAGTCGTCTCTTTATGACTTTCACAATGCCCAACATAGATCTGTTTGCATCAGCAGAAAATCACAAGCTAATGACTTACTGCTCATGGATAGAAGACCCTAAAGCTCTGTGGATAGACAGTCTGTCAATGTCCTGGAGAGGGATTTACGGATATGCCTATCCTCCTATATCCCTCATCCCAAGAGTTCTAGAGAAGATAGAATCCGAGGTTTGTCAAATTCTGTTGATAGCACCATGGTGGCCTCGGAGATCATGGTTCCCATGGATTCTCAAATTGAAAATCAAAGATCCAATTTAATTGGGGAAAGTGATTTTATCCCAGGGGAAAGGGAAGTTAGTACACCCGAACCCAGAGTTTTTCCAACTAACAGCCTTCCTTCTACAGACTCCAACTTGAAATCTAAAGGACTCTCTCATACAGCAAGGAAACTTTTACGTCATGCCGTAAGAAAAAGCAAAACTGTGCAAGTACTCTAAATGGTGTGTTGACCACAATGTTGATCCCTATTCAGGGTCAGTCTATGAGTTGCAAATTTTCTTGCAACTTTTTTTAGAGAAGGCCTTACATATTCTACAATATGTGGCTACAGGTCAGCTGTTTCATCAATTCATGACTTGGTAGATGGGAAGAAAATAGGAGAGCATCCTCTGCTAGTGCGTCTACTAAAGGGCATTTTTAATCTCAAGCCTCCTTTAAAGCAGCCAGTCCCATCTAGGGACATTAACCAAGTCTTACATTGTTTACGAAATGCGCCATTTGAGCCACTGAAGGATGTTCCTTTAAAATATTTAACTTTTAAAACGGCTTTTCTTGTGGCTATCACTACAGCTAGTAGAGTTAGTGATATAAGCTCACTTGCTTGTAAAGAGCCTTACATCCAGATTCAAACATATCCTAAGGGCATTTGGTTCTATCCTACGAATTTAAGAAAACAGGATAGACCAGGACATGTCAGACATGAAATCTTTGTCCCTGCTTTTGATGACAAAAAGCTAGATCCTTATAGAGCTCTTTATGTTTACCTTAAACGTACAGATAAGCTTAAAGGGGAAATTACTAGTTTGTTCATTACATTATCAAAACCTTTTAGAAAACCATCCCCTCAGACTATTTCTCATTGGATTTCCAAAACCATACAGATTTGTTGCTCAAATTTGGATGATTTGAAAGCTCATTCAACTCTAGCAGTTTCTACATCTCTGGCACTCATACAAAAAGTTTCATTGGAAAATATTCTAAAGGCAGCAGATTGGTTTTCTGAGTCAACTTTCATACGTTTCTATTGCAAAGACCTTAATAAAGAGAGTTCAATTTTTGGAAGAGCTGTATTATCTGGGAAACAGCAGTAATTTATGGTCTCTGGCGTTATCCAGTATGATTCCTCTTGTTTTGGTGATACTTTGGTTGTTCCAAGATGTACCAATTCCTGATGAGTGTAGCTTTACATGTTTTCCTGTGGCATTTCATCTGGTTGTTCCAGAAGCAAGACCACACCCACCTCCAGGTAAGATTGCTTTGAAATCTAGTAAATCCTATAAGTTAGTTGACACAGGTAAGTAACCCGGAACAAAATAAAATGTTCCATTTGGAACCAAATTAAGATTTTATGAGTAAAGGGTTACTTATCTGTGTCAACCCGTCAACCCCCCCTCCTCCCCTTTGTGGTCTTTTGCTGTCGAAATTTGGCCTCAAAGAAGACTGAAGTAACTCTCACGAGAGTTGGAGGAGTTTACGGGGAGGTCTCAAAGGTAGCGAGACCATCTCAAAGTTTAAAAAAAAAAAACATTTCGGTGGCTGATTCAACCTGAGCCGGTAAGAAATCCTATGAGTTAGTTGACACAGGTAAGTAACTCGGAACAAAATAAAATGTTCCATTTTGGAACCAAATTAAGATTTTATGAGTGAAGGGTTACTTACCTGTGTCAA
>WFKH01011801.1:14019895-14057239 GCA_016163765.1 Magallana hongkongensis
GTGGGTCCAGGGCAAAGCCCTGTTGGTGGCCCAGGAAGCGAAGCCGGCCCCGGAAGCTCCTGGATTCTAGAGATCTTGTAGGGTAAAGATGAAGTGTTAAGACCTGCAGTAATCCCATCAAATCCACCTGCCTTGCAGAAATATAAGAAACATTTACTTTTATTTTTTTTTCTTTCGACTGGCTGTAAATTAATCAGTTTAAAAAATCAAGTTAAATGAGACGATGTAAATGAAGTTTTAAAAAAGATAACCATGCCAGCTTGTATTATAATAAACATGGAAGAGTCGTTAAAAACACTAGCTAGTATAACCTATTACTTAAAGGTGGGTGACTGGTCACATCTGAACCCAAGGAGAGCGAGCGTAACCAAATAGGGTTTTCTATGTACGTTACACCATTGAACCCACGGGTTTTCTTCATACTACACCATTGAAATCAGTCTAATGTAGAAAAATCCCATGAGTTTCCAAAAAAAAAAAAAATCATAATCAAGACTCGCAAGTTGTTCATTTTCTTTACCAGAAGGAGTATGATTTAACTTTATTTTGACAATTTTAAAGGGGGGGGCACGCCGGGTGCGCCCCCCTCCCCCTTGAATCCGCCACTGATATACCGCTTATTCTATAAAATTTTTCCCTTTCCAAGGTTTGTTGCATGTAACATTAATGATAAATGATTATTAAGTAAGTAATAGAAAATATTATACTTTTATGCATCCCCCATCCTTTTTAGAACTAACCTACATTCTCACTAAAATCAAAGAAGGGACCCCCCCCCCCCCCCCCGTGCATCTGTTTAATATTAACTAATAGCGATACATGTACATTGATTTCTTGATTTTTATTGATGGAGAGTATGGGTCGCATTTGACTAAAAACAGAATTCTAAGAAAGTCAAGGTATTCAATGAAATTATTTTGTACCTACATTTACATGTATGTACATTAATTAATGAAGCATAATATAGAAAAGTCATTTTGATAATTTTTGTTGCAGCTCTCCCTTACTCTTAAATTCACCTCCATTATATCTAGATTTTTCATTGATAAAATGGTAAAAAATTTCCATTTTAATTTATATACATGTAATTATGATTAAATTATAGCGTATGATACAGCAACATTACAATATGTAACAATATAATATGTTTGCACTACATTTTATTTAGATTAAATGTTTTGAGTACAACTTTGAGAAAGCTCCATAGCTTACTCAGAAAATCGCCGTTTTGTACTCAGCCGGAGTACAAGTATGAGTATGAAAAAGTTTTATAACCTCGATACTTTGAGTACGAGTGCAATTTGGAGCACGGAGTACGATTTGGAGTATGAGATCGTACTCAAGAAAGTTTTATAACCTCGGGGCCTGGTCCTGGCTTTTCTGAGGTGAGGTTTATTAATTGACAATTTTATCTTCATTTCGTTCATTACTGTTCTAAAACACCCAGTCATGGTATTCTAATTTAAATGTCTAGGTTTAGATACACGTGTTTGAATCTTTTATAAGTATGGCGTGCTATTTTGGTCATATCCGTATGTAGTAATGAGTAGTAATATGCAACACTGCATTTGAGTAATTATGTTTTAGTATTTTGTGAGTGTAAAAGTTAACATGCTTTATAGTAAGTCTTCTTTAAGACTGTATATTTATTTAGTATTTTGTGTGTTATAGCGTCTATGCTTTAAAGTGTGTCATTCATGACCGTATAGTGTGTAAGTACAGTATGGTGTGTATTGGTGTAAAAGCCACAGTTGCTTTTGTCATGTTCTTAATGTGTTTGTGTACTTTGTTGGCGCAGGTCCCTTTTCCAGCCAGTGTGTAAAACACTCTCATCGGCGGTTGTGCTCATTGCCAGACATTAGTGTAGTATTGTGTAGGCCAAGTGGCCAGTGAACCTTACCAGTCCATTCTTGTGTAGGCCAAGTGACCAGTGGAGAACATTACCATTGGAGGACCTTACCAGTCCATTCTTGTATAGGCCAATTGACCAGTGGAGAACATTACCATTGGAGGACCTTACCAGTCCATTCTTGTATAGGCCAAGTGACCAGTGGAGAACATTACCATTGGAGGACCTTATCAGTCCATGTATTAGGACAACGGCCAAAAAGAACATTTGTATACTGTGTATCTGATTCAAACTGTTTTAAATATGTAAAAACATTGTAAAATATCTTCAAATTCTTTGTCTGAAAGTAAATATAAATTTTCAACAAATATATTAGTATTCCGCTCTAAAATCTGTGAGAAGGTGTGACTAATCCTGTCTGGCCAGCGCTGTTGATATTTCAAAGTGATTTTGAAAGTCAGCGTGTTTTCACGAGCTGATAAGAGTTTTGCGCGTGAAAAAAGTGTAAAACCATTTGACAGAAATCGAACTAACTCAAAAACAATGGAGGAAAATTTATAGTCTGCCCTTTAAGTGCACAAAGGATTCAAAATTACTGTGGCTTCAATACCAACTATTACATAGGATCTTGCCAATCAATTATTATTTACATAGAGTAGGGATAGTAAATTCTCCACTGTGTTACTTTTGTCAACAGACCCCTGAGACAATAGAACATATTTTTGTTGACTGTTATTTAGTGAAAGAAATTTGGATTGATTAGGAGAAATGGATGACAGATATCTTCGGTTTACAAACAAATTTTGATAAATATTCAATCCTTTTTGGAAAATTTGATAATAGAGATATTCATAGGTTGGAAAATTTAATCATTCTTTTCACAAAACAATGTATTCTGCAAACTAAAATGAAAACATCAAGGCTAAATGTAAAAAGCATTAAGAAATCTATAGCCAGAAGACTGTTTATTGAAAAACTTTTGCTTCTGAAAAAAACTGTAATTATCATTTGTTTGATATTTATTGGAAAGATATATTTCAACGTTTGGAACATTCATCACCATCTATATTCTCTCCTCAATGTCCCTGTTTCTTCTTATTATTTTTTTGTTCTGTATCTTTAAATTTTTCCTTTTCTTTTTTTTTTCTAAAAAGAAAACCATTTTCACATATATTTATATACCACAACTTGTTCAAATTATATTGTAACTATTCTGAGAAGTAATACATATATGTACATATACTTTATATCAAATTATTGAATATATCTATCAAACAAATACTATAAATGTATATGTATACATTGCAACATATATATATATATATATATATATATATATATGTGTGTGTGTGTGTGTGTGTGTTTATGTGCAATACTTATACTATGGTACGTGAATATGTGAAAGTTCAATAAAAAAAAAACAAAAACAAAAACAAAAACAAAAAAAAACATTTGACAGAAATGTTTTCTTTGAAAAGTGAATTACGCGGTTATTTTAGGTGTTATAACACATATCATTCCGCAATGATATTAATAAATAGTTATGTGCAATAAATATATCCTTTGATGTAATGCAAACAATAGCCGTAATATCACTAAAACTGGTATTATATTAACTTGAGTAAACTGCAAATTCAAAATAATTAAAACATTTTTGTTATGTAATCCTTTATGTTTTTGGTACATTATATAGCGTAATATATTTGGATTTTTAAAACCTGGGGCCCGTTTCACAAAGATTTCCTAAGATGTTTCCTAAGACAGAACTTAAGATATGCCTAAGTTATAACTTAGGAAGTTCCTAAGATTTGTCATAGCTGTTTCACAAAACTTTCTTAGCGTAACGCAGTTGACTAAGTCTTATCTTAAGATACATTGTAAGCCACTTTTATATCATTTCGTTAATTCTAAATTAATACTGATCATGTAAATTCTTTTCAATATGGCACGAATGTAAACTTTCAAGGTAAATGTAAAAACTCATTCCCTTATTCACCTAGAAACATATTAGAAAAAAAAGTTAAAATGTGTAAATAGAGAGTAAATATTGTAGTGTCTATATGCATGAACTATATATGCACTGAAATTTTGTATAATAATTTACCTTCACATGCATACACGAGCACATAAGAATTATGTAATAGACCCGTATATTCTTTAAACACGGTATTTTTTGAATTTGAGAGATCGCAGTATCTTTCTTGTTTTTTGCTACATGTACATATGATTCTTTATTTTAAATATTTATATTTGGATATGACAGCATGAATCAATTGAAAACATTGGTCACTGCTAGAATTTCTGTTATTCTTTATAAATGATCGAGTGCATTTTTTTTGTCTAGTTGGTCCATTATAAATATTCCGTGTTAACATATACACATATGTTTAATCCTGAATTAAAAATACTCGTTGAGATATCCAAATTTTATGATTTTACTATATCTTACGGTTTATTCCAAATGGAATACAATAATCACATGCAGTGACAAGTAGGATTTAGAATGGAAAGATGTGGAACTTTTAAACTAAGTTTAAGGTGGTATGGGACACATGTCGATATTAATGTGGATACAAGTACATTGTAATCAAAATACTTTAACCGGTTTATAATTTTCAAATTTTGCAATATATGACGAAAAAAATAGATTTAAAAAATTTTTGAAATGGTAAAAATTATTAAAGGCTCTGCGGGATTCGAACTCGTGAGTTACAGATTCGTTAGGTTACACTCTAACTCACTGCGCCACGCTGTTAGAGAACTAATATGGGAAATGAAAGATTTATAAAATTATACTTGATTTTATTTTTTATTTAGATAGGAAGTACGTCACAATATGGAAATGTCCCATACCACCTTAATGTAACGCGTGTTTTCTTGTAATGGTTGACGTAAGAATGGGATTTTTTTTAACAAAAAGAAACATCGCAAATAAATGCATCTCGGCAGATGGAGGAAGTGAGGATAAAAGGCAAAAGTCTCTGAATGAAACAGCATTCCCATGGATGATTTAGCATCGACATACCTAAACAACTTCCCGGTCACTCCTACCCCCCCCCCCCCCCCCCCAAAAAAAAATCAAATAATCAAATGAACAACCCCTCTCCCCACCCCAAAGAAAACACCTAAAATTTCTTTTGTAAAAGAAATTCTAATTTTGTGGTGGGATAGGACAAATCATCCAGTCATTCTGTAATTTAGTTTTAATTTAGTATTTATTCCTGTTTTTATCAAGCTACTTAGTATATCAGTGATTCTCGGGCATGAATAATTTAATTATCATCAGTGCACTCACTAGCTAAAACAATACACGCTACATCAGCGCGTGCGACCAGAGAAAAAATTCATGTAAAAAAAGTCTACACCAAAGAAATTAATTGAAGAAATATATGTATATTTTGATAGTTCTAAAGTTTTCAGTTAAGAAGTAAAGTGAAAAAGTCTTAAAAATACGTGTATTCTAGTATTTTTGTTCAACTTTAATGTGAATGTAATTCACTTCAATATAAAATAAACAGTCGCCATGTTAAGTTTGTTCCTAAGACATCGATTTACCTGTCTGAAAGTTAAGACATACATGTAACTTAGGAATTTCATAAGATAAGACTGGAATAGTGAAACGGATAAGTAATGAACTTAGGAAAAAGTTCTTCCCTAAGATATAACTTAGTCCTAAGTATGCTTTGTGAAACGGGCCCCTGTACATTAAGTTACCTGTAGCTGTATATTGAGTGGAAAAAACTGCCGATTCTTAACTTAATCGACAGCTTCTCCAACTTAATGTACAGCTACAGGTAACTTAATGTACAGGTTTTAAATGTTGAAAGCAATACACACACATGGTCCTCAACAGTTAGTAAAATTTACTTTAATTCAAATATAAACATAAATATCAACATTAGTATTTAAAATATTATTTTACAACAATATGAATTTATCATCTCCGGAGAAAGGCATACATGCACAACAAATATGCTGACCATTTCAGTGAATGGTTTTGTAAATGTGACTCCAGAAACATATCAGAATTTGAATGAGAAAGACATATTTCCAGAGGTAATATTAAGTTCACTAGGTGCACTGCTATTGGAATCACAGGGATCGCACATTTTCATCTTTTTTTTCACACTGGCCATCACTTGAATTTCCCCCTTTTCCATCACTTGAATTTCCCCCTTTTCCATGAATTATTTCACTCACTCTCTGTTGTTGTTCATTGTTGGTGCGTTTGTACGATCGAATTGCGGTGGACTTGTGTCAAAAATATACTTTCTCCATCTGATGAAGACATCTTTTCTCATTGAGTTTTACCCAGAGAGTAGTCAGAAATCACCTTAGGTTAAGGGGAGATTATCCAACTTAGTAGGTTCGAAAAGTTAACAGGTATGCGTATATATTATATCAGACAAGCAAACTTGAATGCCAGACTATAAATGAAATAATGCATTTACAAGATCCATATTATATTTAAAATTAGCTTTAAAGAGGTATGAAAGCTAATTTTCCTCATATTGGTTATTTCCCTTTTTAAACACAGTTCGATAAAAAAAATTAGAAAAATTAATGTGCATGTTCTGAAAGATTGAATCTTTTTACCACAATAATAAGCTCGCAATTGCATGTTAAAGATTTTTTTTCCGGAATTCAAAATCTATATCTTTAAATTTTTTTACACCATGTGATTTTGAATGACAACAATTGTCAATGAAATTAGAGGTATATATGAATTAACCAATTTTATAGAAATAAACAGGCAGTGAAAATAACTCATGCACAGAATCATGTACAGAACAACTAAAGCGTCATAACTCTAAATGTTTAGAACTTCCTACACTTGGTATGACCTCGGAACGTTATGTAAAACGAGGAACTTGAAGAAGGAACATGAAAATGCTCGGCGGATCTATATCTAGATGCTAAAAATAATCCTTAAACAAAATGATATTTTGATGACACCTGTAGTTTTCATGTTTTCTTTCACCAGATATGTAATTCACACTAAGTCTTGTATTGTGTCTTCATCTCTTTTGATCCTTTTCTAGTTAAATCTGTCGAAATTCCTGGTATTTTCACCCTCTTGCAGAAAGCCAGGCTGAAATTGTTTACAATCGATGCGCTGTTGATCAAAAGGCTAAGCTAGCAACATTTACTGTATGGACCGTCTAGAATTATTAATTTTAACGATAAATTGAGAATTTTTAAATTTTACAAAGCATTACTTTTTGCAAAGTTCATACTTTTAACTTTTCAGGAAAATTCAGTAAGTTATGGGAAAATTGTCATTTCATGGTATTTGTGTAACAGTCCTTGCATGAGATAAATAACACAAGTCTGTAGTGGGTTCTGACTTGGCTTTATGCCAAATAATCAATGAATTTGATCATGAATTTTGATTTTGACCCTGTAACAATTGTATAACATAAATCAATATAATTATATAAAATATACATATTACTATAATAGAATCTCTGATATACAATCAGTATTATCAATACTAATTAAATCAATTGCAAGGGAGATAACTTCAGACTACATGCATATATTGTATACAAATATAAGTCTCCCAATATTTGACAATTACATAAAATATATTCACTTTTGCTAATTCAAATGATATTCATTGTATATATAATAATATATATATATATTCATAATATATCAATCATACCATTCTATGGGAATAGGCCATTATCAATTATCTGACATGATATCTCAGCTCTTATATGTACATTGTACCGTCATGTAGATCATTCTGTAAATTATTTAAATAACTTAAATACCTTCTGTTTTGTCATAAAACAATATTTACAGAATTTACAGATAAAATACCACAGTGAGACAAAGGATTTCTTTGCTATTTACATGTTACTTGTTTATTTGATGTCTCACTCTCACTTTACATTTATTCCAAGAAAAGTATGTGCTAAGGAAATTATCTAATGCAAAATTACTGGATAAACATTTTAATAGATATATTAGAAATATTGTTAATATCAATAGTAAACATATTAACTTACCAATTCAGAGGAAATGTCAGTCTTTAATCAGTATTAGGTATTTGTCAGGTCTGTCAGTCATATATACTTTGACTGCCCAAATCAAGATCATGACCAAGAGTGACCAAAATCTAAGAACTTTTGGAGGGAAAACCTTACTAACCAATCC
The DNA here is from genome assembly GCA_016163765.1 of Magallana hongkongensis. Taxonomy (NCBI): domain Eukaryota; kingdom Metazoa; phylum Mollusca; class Bivalvia; order Ostreida; family Ostreidae; genus Magallana; species Magallana hongkongensis. The sequence continues at coordinate 14,027,910 of WFKH01011801.1, forward strand.
AAACACAGAATAGAAAACTAAAACACCAATAGGATTAAAAGATATACCTTTATCGCATATCATAAGATGGCGACAAGCCCTACAGGTTCGGAAGTTTTCATTGCTATATTTATTTATTCAGGCCGTATTTCAGTGGGTAAAACATAAACGTTTGAAGGGCTACCGAGTCTTTACATGTAGCGACTTATAAAATAAACCAAAACCGCATATTAATTGATATTTCCTCCATTAATGAAAATCCCTATGATATGCGTACCTACGACATGTTTATTTTTCTGGGTATATTTACCATAATTTGATGATATGGGTACCAGCTAATTTCCTATTATGTATTGTGTGTTCTTATTTTCATTGAACTGTGCGGTTTTGAGACGTTGAATGCATTTGTATGACATTGTTTTATTATCGTTATCCCCAGAGCATCAGTATGTTGAGGACTAAGGCATACTAATAAACGTTATAATCGGGAAATAAATATTCAAATTTTCAATATATCATACAAAATTAATGCCATTTTTTTTTTAAATCGGTTTTGATATACGCTTAATACTGAACCTCGATTCTGGCAACGCTTCTTTTTCAGAGAATTCAGAAACAAAGACGGATGAATCCCATGTTAGTAGATAATACAAGTATTTAATTTGTAAAAAAAAATATAAATAATACTATTTAATGTCAGTTGTTTTAAAATGATAAATTCGCTGCTCAAGAACTAAATGGTTCATGCTTTATTTTTATTTAACAGAATTTATCATTTAACGGTAACATTTTTCAAAATTTGAATATACTATTTTGAGAAAAACATTTGAAGGACTCTGGATATCTGTATCATTTGAACTTGAAATTAAAGTGAGATTTTGGTAATCTGGTGATTATATGCATGTAGCATGTTATTTGAATCACACAGATTTCTTTCTTAAATATTTTTTTTTCATAAATAGTTTTATTCAAGTTTTTTTTTTACGAAATAAAGTGATATGTATATCAATTTCTTTTTTCTTAATAATTATCCATTTAAGCTCAGCAATATTTTTTAAATATGAAATTAATATAGATTTTCTGGTCTAAACAGTAAGTAGGTTTGATGGATCTCTGATCACTAGCACCCCAAAGCAAAACGAAAGAGGTTAGAAAATATTTCTTTACATTGTACGGTGTTCATTTAAATTATATTCCACATTTATTATTGATTCTGTTTATAATATCTCTGTAAATATATATATTTTTAAAGATGATGGCAAGGTATTGAAGTTTGCGGAAAGTTGTATGGTTCGAAGCAAGGTTTGCAAGAACATAAGATATTGGGGCACACAAAGGAATTTATTTATATCTACCGATTAATTTCTCCTCTGTTTCTTATAAAAAAAAAAACTCAATTGTGATTCATAGGTCTGTAGAAACTAAAATCTACACGCCCCGTTTATCGATTGGTCGAAACCTTAATCGACCTAAGAAAATTCACGGACTGCACGAAAAAATCAGGATGATATCAGACTCAAATTCCTATCAAAGGCGATTTGGCTGTTTCTTTTCGCTAAACATACTTATGTACATTAATTAACAACAATTAATTTAGTTAATTTTGCTTATTTTTTACAATCAATTTATTAATTTGTTAAAAGAAAGATGTAAATATAAACAATAAAATGTTATCTCCTTGATGAGTTATGAAGGTAGCGATCATTGCAGAAAAAAATACATAACAGACTAACGAACGCGGGTTATGTATTTTTTTGCAATGTCGCCACCTTCATATCCCGCATGAATCACCAAAGAAAGCATTTTAATTCAAGTGTGGTCAATGCGAGAAAGGTTTTTTTAGCGGGGACCAGATTTTAAAAGTCGCACCTTATGGTATATCTAAATGTAAGCCTTTTTTATATCTTTTTATTGATGAAGAACATTTGGTATCGACACTCACAGACGCATGCATGCGCGCACACCCACCCACGTACATCTTCCCGATGGTACGCATATCCAGAAATTCTTATTTGTTTTATGGTACGTATATCCGTTTTTGTAGGTACGCATATCATAGGGATTTTCATTTATGGAGGAAATATCAATTAATATGCGGTTTTGGTTTATTTTATAAGTCGCTACATGTGAAGACTCGGTAGCCTTTCAAACATTTATGTTTTACCCGCTGAAATACGACCTGAATAAATAAATACAGCAATGAAAACTTCCGAACCTGTAGGGCTTGTCGCCATCTTATGATATGCGTACCAAATGGTACGCATATCGGCCTAATACCAGTGATTAGGAGTGTTCAAGCAGGGGCGAAGGTGAAAAAAGTTAAGATCGCTGTTCAAGAGTTTGTGTTGATAATTTTTGCATAAATTTTAGTACATTTTGTGAACCATTAGTTATAATCGTAACTAGTTCTGTTAAACCATTTTTTTCTGTTTTGTAAAATATTTGTTTTTTTGTAATTCTGTATAAAAGCATGAATATGTAAGATTCTCGAAGTAGTTTCAATCTTTTAGACTAAGTATTTAGTATATTGCAAATTCTTCATACCCCAAACTCTCTATACCTTAAAGTTTGAAAAAATGATATATTTTTATTAGTTTAATTTCCTCCGTCTATCAGTACTTTAAGTACTTTGATTTATTCCGGGTTTACTATGTCCATATCAGTTTGGTTTTAATTGTTATTGAGATGTAAAAGTTTCCCGCGATAGTTGTTATTTTTAAAATAATGTAATAAATTTCATTATCATCATAATCATGTCCTCAGCAGATTTAGATGAAAAACAACAGACAGTGACACGGTGGATTGTCGAATATGCTGTTTCTGCGGTTTGGAATGATTTCGTGAAGCATAAAACTGTTGATCGGAACAATAACAGGGACCTTATACAATGTACGGACTTTGTAAATTGAGCAGTTCTGTGCCATTTGAATAATGAAATATTGAGTGCCAAAAATCATTAACATTGCGATTTATTTTTTACTATTTTTTTTTTTTGTGTGTGTGTGGAGCACATGGCACTGCGGAACACATGTCTCAGTGGTAGTAGATGTTAGACTATAGTAATCATGGTAATCCAAAGCCCATCTGTGGTCAATTGAAAGTTGTGTGTTGCATGTTGTGCCCATAGACAATGCACTTTATCTACAATGTCTCAGTCCACCCAGCTATTTTGGGTTCAGGCTTTCACAGGGTAACCTTGGATAAGCAATGGTCCTGTGCGTATTCATGGATTTAACTTCTTATTTTTTGTTTTAAATCATTTGTAACAAACAATTTAAATAATCATTTATACTCACTAAAATATCTGTGGTTTGATCATAATATAATCCTTTTCTATTGTGCTATTGCTATTGTGCTTTTTGGATTGGATGGGGTATACCTTATGACAAGTCTTGTTTTATAATTTATACAATTAATCAAAATTTTTTTAAAAAATAGGGCCGGTAGTCTAAAACTCTTCAAAATGATTATGCAACACATTATTGTTGCAGAATTTCATATTTTAGTTGGGATAATTTGTCCAAATGAGTTGTAATTTTGATATATCCCTAAAGAGATATAAATAACCAGTGGCAGTGCATAAAATAGAAATATTTATATTTTTTGCTAACAAGATAGTAAATTCAGAACGTTATTTATTAAATAAAAAAATAAGGGATTTTTAGTTCTAACTCTTGAAATTAAGAATTTAAAATGTCATTACTACATAAAATATTCCATGTTACATGTGTTATTGACAGGGATAGCTGGGCAGATAATAACAGGAAAGAAAGAGATTCAACAGTCATATCTAATGTCCTTGTTGTGTCGACTGAACGATGGGAGGAATTACATGATAAGGTACAACGAGGACTCTGTACTGACCGTTCTAGAGGATGCAGCAGAGGTCTTGCAGATTCTTATCAAAGACATCAAACCTCCTCTGTACAATGAAGGACAGGACCTTCTGAAGGCCATGAGACAGGAGGTAAGGGAGATAAGTGTACTAAGCTGTCACACAGCAGCACTGACCTACTTGGTAGCTACATGAAAGAAATGTTTCAGTACAAAAACTGTAGCCTTCCTGTAACGGTTATGTATATATCTCACTTCTCACATTCCATAATTTGACATACAATCTGCTTCTAATGAAATTTGCAAATATTGCATTGTGACATCAATTCTGGGCCTGAATATGAAATTCATCTTCATTGGTGTTTATTAACTTTATTTTAATCAAATGATTTATTCATTGAGGTACTATAGAAAGTTTTAATTTTTTTCGGGGGGTGGGGGGTGGGGGAAGGGGGCATATATTACAGCAGCTCCAGGTCTATAGCTCCCTGTCTGAAAAATATTCGGATGGACGACCTGGAAGCTGCAGTTCCTTACTTGTTAAAAACTTGAGATTTATGGCAAACAAAAAATTGTGCTTGTTTTGGACTTGATAACTTAATTTCCCCAAACAATCTGTACAACTATTCGATACATGTATTAAAAAATTCCTCGGACATTTTACTATTAGTAGCATCACTTTACTTACCTCTAAACTTCTTTTAAACACCCTCACCATCCCTGTAAAGTGAAGTAGTGTGGTTTTTTTACATGTTAAAATGGCGATTCTCGATCTTCATGTGAATACTTCAGACATCACTTTACATTGATGGTGAGGGTGTTTAAAAGAGGTTCAGAGGCAAGGTAAGTAATGATATCAATAGTATAATGTTCGAGGAATTTTTTGTTATAAAGAATTTGTACAAAATATCTAGTGAACTAAGGTTAAGTTCAAAACTAGAGCAATTTTTATGCACCGTAAATTGCAAGATTTTTGTATGGGAGGAAATACGCTCTACAGTCTGTCAACCCATAGTATTTCCGTAGAGCTACAGATCAGCAGCTAATATTACAGGTTTCTTTTGGATTTTTTTTAAGCTCAAATGAGCTGCAAGTGGCTAAAAAGCATCATTGGATCAAAAGCTTTCAAGTTTTTTTCAAATTAAGGACAATGCCTTCTCCAAAGGGGAGATAATAAGGAAATAATGAAAATTGAGTACCGGTATTAGAGTAGATGTTTCCAAAATGTTCTTCTCAAGAACTCAATAGCATATACATGTACCGGTACATGCAAGATAAAACCTTTTGTATAAGATTCCATATACATGTATGTAGTAGATTCAATTTTGTTCAAACCATGATCCCTCGTGTCAGGAAGGCACCCCAACAGGGGGTTTGAATTTCATAATAAAAATTATAAAAATACACAAAGAATCTTGTAAAATATGGTTGAATATATATGAATGAGTACTCAGCAAAGAATTCTCAAAATGTCTAGGTTGAATTGTTCACCTTAAACATGTTAAACTTGTGATGTCTTATTATTAAAATTAATCTGTTGATATTCTTTTCTGTTTGAAAATATTTTTTAATCTTTTCAGGCTGTTTATGTTTGCTGTAGAGCTAACAATTTTGATGATGCAAAAGAGGTTTTCAATCGCCAGTATTCATCAAGCACTAATCATCATGCAGGGGTAGAAGACAAAGAGGTGAGGCTGAATTCTACAGAACTACATCACGGTCATCAATGAGGAAAGCTCTCTATTTGGTCAAGCCAAAATGAATCTTAAAAAAGTTGATTTCCCAAAGTTTATATTGTATATATACTATTCCATTATATTGTATATACAGTATTCTACTGAAACAGTTAGTCATCACAACTTTTCTGAAACACTTAACAGACTTTCAGGAAACTTTTTGGTTAATAACTTGTATATTTACAGGAAACTCTGAATCCATCATTTTACTGTGAGTTATGCCCCTTTTAATAAATAATTATTTTTTATCCAATGCACACCTTGCCATTCAGTTTTTAAAAAAATTGCCTCATTTGAAACATGTAGATAATATCTATTGCATTTTAAACCTTATAATTGATTATAATTTACATTGGCAGATTTTTTTTTCTTAAGATTTAAAAATCATTATGGAAATTTTATGCATGACACATTACTTGAATTTGTTAATTTCTTATTTTGAAGCATAATAAACAAGAAATCCAGAAAATGTTGAAGTCCAAAAATCCACAACACCATTTACTGACGTCACATGAATACGATGATTTCTTGCTGAAAGCCCAGAATTTCTTAAAGCATTTTGTTAACACAGGAAAACCATCTCTTTTGAAGGTATGCTTTATCAGTCAGGGGTGAGACTGAAATTCATCATATTGAAAAATAACTGATTATTGTCATTTCTATTAATTATGTAATGTACATATCTTTATTATTTTTGTAAACATGACTTGTTTTCATCATAATTTCATTCCCAAGTGAATTCTTCCAACCCATTTACTTCATTTACTTCAGTAATGAGATATAGTACACTATCCTGCAATGGTCCCATGTGTTGAGAAACATCTTGACAAACAATTGAAACCAAAATAAATTAGTGTGCCCCATAAAACAAACGAGATAATTAAGTGCACCCAGACTTTAATACCAAATTGATAAAAAATGATGGAATACAGTCATATTTATTTTCAGAGGTCCCTCCATATTTTAAAATAAACTCAAAATAGTTATGACTGTTTTTCATCTTTTTAAAAAAAATGATGAATTTCAGTCATTACTTAAAATCAGTTTTATGACTAGAAATCATCATTTTTCAATATGATGGATTTCAGTCTCACCCCTGACTGTTTATTGTTCTGAGAACAGAAAGCCACAAAGAGTCAAATGAGAGGAGCAATTAATTTTTCTATGATTTATTCCTCATTGTTCATTTGCTTCCTATGCACATCTTCTGAGCAAAAAAATCAAATCCTACAAGCAGAGAAGTTTTTCATGTATCTCATATGTATTGCAATTCATGGCTCACCGAAACAAAGTCAAGAAATAGCTTATGCTACCAGACAGTATACACGGGTGTCAGCATCAGTGATTTTGGAGACAGTATAGGGGGGTGTCAGCATCAGTGATTGGAGCCAGTCCTACATCTAACTTATAACAGGTCCTGACATAACAAAACTTGCATGAATGGTGCATTTCAGGATACTTATAGACGTTGATGCTGAATCTGATCCAAATTCAGATGAACGTTTTGGATTAGGTTCAAGTTATTTGAGCAGTCTCATGATAAACATATACCTACCTATGTAGTTTTAATGCTGTATCAGAAATTCTCATAAAAGTCATACTTAAGTACAATTTTTTATACTCCGTTTTTCTCTTCTTGTGTTTTCTGTTGTTACAGTAATTTTTTTTTTGGCAGATGGCAGAGAGTAGACAAGATCAAACAACAGCCGACACAGTATGTAGAGACAAGTATGTAGAAACTGTTTCTAATACACTCATGGATTTAAGGGGGATGAAAAAGGGCCCGGTGCAGATAATACATGTAGTGCAAACAATCTTTTATATAATTAACTGTGACCTATATATCTGTTTTAGGCGAGTGAATTTGGGATCTTTGATGAAAGTTTGTGATGAAATGGGTGTACTAAAAGAAAGTTCTTGGCCAAACTTCATGGAACAGAGAGCACTAAAAGAACATTTACTACAGGTAAAGCATCCCTTTCAAGTCACGTAGTCTTGATAGAGAATCAGAATCGTGTTTGCTAAATTAAAGTGGTCACCAATCAAGTGACTTTTGTTGATCATCATGACATGTGATAGTTTTTTGGGAATATACTGTATACAGGGAAATATTTGCCCCCATTTTATTTTCGCCACTTTTGCCTCCGTTGTCAGCGGGTGAATTTAAGGTATCCGATCCATATTAGGACCTAATTTTTCTAACCTTGAATATCCATCATGTATTAAATACTCTGATATTAATTTAAAGCTTTTTTAGAGTAGAAAAAGATTAACCGAGAGAAATTTTCAAAAATATTATTAACTAAGCAATAATTAATTAATGAAGATTGCATTAATGTCTATGGGGACAAGCACATTTTTTAAAATAAAAAATTAAATATTAAGAATATCAATAAATGCTTCGGTGGAAAGATGCATTTCATCATTAGGAATACAAAAACTAGTGAAAATAAATTTTATACCGTATATATTTTTTTAAAATTAATTTTTATAAATTAAAAGCAAAGGGGAGCAACTCTTCAAGAAAAGAAAAAGGTCAATTATTAGGACACTTTCTGCTTTTACATACTGACACTTAAACATGAAAATTATGCCCAAGTATACTAAGTATGAAGCCCATACATATATGTTATGCATCCAGATTCAATGAATTTGGGGCTATTATGGATCGGATACCTTAAGACTGGGCAAATTCAAAACAATTTTTAAATCACTGTGTTAATAAGAAAGAGTGTCTATCTATTATTTCATTGTCATGGCGAATTCAAAATGGGGTGAAACCGTTTACAAGTGTTAAAGTGTAGAATGGCGAAATAACGTGGTGAAATAGCCATGTATTTATACAGTAGCGATACAGTGTATATACATGTAGTAAACGTGTATATATACATATACAGTGTATATAACAATTATGATTGCCATTTGAAACCTGTTTCAGGTAAATGAAGAGAAAAAGAAACAGACAAACACCAACATCAATGCTAATGCAGGTAAGATTTCATTAATACTCTTACTGGTATATAGTAATACCCTCTAAAATCTTCTCAAAAACTACAATGCTACTGTTTGCAAAGATATTCTGTACATGTGTACTAATTATTAATTCCTTAGTAATTAAATACTAATAATTATTCCTTATGAACTTGCAGTATCAACACCAACAAAGGAATGCAGTCCGAAAAAGTAAGTGATCAGTTACTATTATTTTTTGCAAGACAGAGCATTTCATTTCTACATCTGGCTTGTTCACTCTTACATTCTTTTAATTATACATTCCAAATCCTCTTGTGGTTTTATTACCCTGAAATACAGAAGTGTCCTTTAATTCACATGTTGACATTATGGGATTACAATTTGTTCATCTAAAGATAAATACATATATATGTACCAGGTTTGGGAGGCCAAATGTTTTCTCAGGCACTGCTGCATTAGGACAAATGCTGCTGCGATAGTTGATTTTATTGTCATATCAAAGAGCAAAACTCTGTACTACACTCACACGTTACTACATTTTATACTAAATCTTATCACCAAAATATTAATATTTCAGTAGAATGAAAAAACATTACATGTACCTGCATAACATAGGTATCACCTAAATACGTTTTGTTTAACATAGGAGGAAACGCGCGGCAGTTGAAGAATCAATAATGGATACATCATTGGCATCAAGAGTTGAAGAAAATAGCAACCTGAATCCCCACGCAATTCTGAATGCTGAATTGCCACAACTACAAACCAAACTCAATGAAAAGTCCCCTGCTAAATCCCTTCCTTCCCCAGGAAAGCTTCGTAACCCATGGTTAGAGGCTGAAGTGAATGAATTCTACCAAGCGGTACAGATCTTCGGCATTGGAAACTGGAGTCGCATTAAGGTTGCCATGAGGACATACAGAACCAATGTACAACTGAAGGACAAATGGAGAACTATACTCAAGACAGGGGAGATCAACAGACTCAAAAAGCTCTTTGGAGCTGTTAAAAAATAAGGAGAAAAAGAACCAGCTCTTTTTGACTATTAGGAAGTGAATGAAATTATCAACCATATTGTGAAAACGAACAACAAATAAACACAACTCTTAAAGTAAGGGATGTTAAGACTGAATAGGTTCTTAGGAAAAGAGAGAGGGGATATTTTAAGGATTTTTTATTGTATTTTACAAAATGCTTGTTTCAAATAAGATTAAACTTTTATGATGGATTCCAGTGTTTTATTTCCATTAAGAAATTAATACACGTCTAGACAAATATTTCATAAATACATAACACACTTTTACAAATTAACAAACAATTTTATGAGGCACATGTAATGCACACAAACAAGCACTTAAATATATAATGGAATATACTACTGAAGTAGATAGAAAATTGACATAGAATATTCTTATTTACCGGGAAAGATTAAAATCTGCACTCAATGTAGAATACATGGAAAATTTGTTGAAACCAATATATAGTAGGTTCAATACATTCATGATATTAAAATATTTTTATAAAGTACATGATATTTGCTTTATTTCATACATGTATGATAATGAAAAGTTCAATATACTGTTGAATGTACATTTGGTCATCATAATTTCAGTGTTAAAACAGATAAAATTATGGTAACAATGTACATGCACCAAAATCACTAACAAATTGGTCCTGTAACAGCATTTAAAAAAAAATAAGATTTACACAGGTAGGTTAAAAAATACCCCCAAAGACAAAATTAGTACATGTATAAACATTACACACCAAAATTTCAGTACAGAATAGGATCTTGTCATAGTTCTGGTTAAACAAATAGTTTATTTACGCAAATATCTGTTTTTTTTATCCTTATCACAAATGTTCAACTTGATCAGTTAAATTTTAAGTTTGAATTCTATCCAGAACTAGATAACTGGTGAAACAGTGGTACAAGTTAATATCACATCTTTAATAATCAAATATTAAAGAATAACAGATTTATTATCATTTAAAAAAAAAGAAAGAAGCAATCCAAAGGGCATGAAGAATCACTTGAGTACAATACCTCCTTGTATTGAATTCTTAATATGGCGATAGAGAAGATTGTTTTATGACTGTACCCAAACTGACATGATTTTGTAAAGGTCCCCCTCACATATAACCATTTACTAAGTATGCCTGTAAATGTCAAGTGGTATAAATGAAGTTTTGAAAAAATTGCTCAATATTCACTTTATAACCAGTAGAGCCCCACCCTAACACAAAATCCCCTGGCCCATAAGAGTCATAATTATTTAGAGGTTTCCTTAGTCTCCCTAAGCATTCACTCAAGTTTGTCTGTTCCGACAGTAGTAGAAGAGAGATTTTCTGTACAACCATTAGAGCCTTGTCCTGGGACCATGAATTTCACAATTTTGGTATTGACCTGACCTTGTTATCAATTTTTAAATAAAATGATTACCAGGTATTTAATATGCAATAGATAGCATCAGACTACATTGTAAGTCTCTTAGTTGTATGAAAATTATATGAACAAATTTATGACAACTTCTTCATTAAATCAGTAATTAGATTATTGCAAATGAAAATGCACAATGATTTAGAGCAGTGTAAACCTGTCTTCATTTCATATATTATAATACATTTCAATTTAATTCCTTTGGAATGACAACACCTAAATGGTACAGTAGCTGCCATGGTTTAGGTTTCCAAAATATAAGCGTTAAAAATGCACAGAAATTATAAAATTGGGGTGCAAAACCATAAATGGGTTTTAACTTTATGTCATGTTCAGAAGCTATTTTTTGGTTCCATATTACACCTCTTTTGAATTTCCTTCCCCCTATATTCACCACTCTCCCTCTACAATCTCTGGTTCATCCATAGTGAAGTCCTGGCTAAGATGAACAGGAGTAGTAAATTTTCTACCTTCAACCAACTTTTGAAGACCCTGAAACATGAATAAATTCAATTAGCTAAGTAACCAATGACTCCAACATAACTCTTAAAAGTTATAGTCTCTACGATTTTTTACCAGTATTAAAAAAATCTCTCCTATAAATTAAAGAAACAAGACTTTAATACAGGAACAATAGTATAGTTTTTGGAAGATGCCTATGGGCTACATTTATCACCGGAATTGGAGTTCAATTTTTTTTCTTTGGTTATTTTTTAAGGGGGGGGGGGGGGGTATTTATATTCCAACCTATATTTTCTTACATGTATATAAATTCCATTCAAATCAAACTCTTGTTATGGGATGGCGATTCAAACAAGTTTATATTTCTACAGTATTATAGACAGCTACACTACCGGTATTATTTTAAAGTTTCAAGAATCTCAGATCTGCACCATGATACTAGTAAATGTTCTCATCCTTGAGATATTGTCTGTTCTTCCTATATTGTATAATATGGTATATAAATTGATATTAAAAGAAATTCTACTATAATCTACCATTGATAGTATTATTTGTATTGATGCATTTTACATAGTTGTAACATGTTTCCCATGGTTAGTTATAATAGAGAAAATATGAAATTCAGTTGAAAAGATGGGATCTATTTTGCTCTCAAATATTTCCAAATGTATTTTGAAAACTGACCAAATTAAATCAGGTCCAGATTAGACTACATGTACCAGTCCTTGTGAACTCAGTTTTTCACCTTAAAGCTGAACACCGTTAGGCACTGTCCGCCATATTTCTCTTTCATTACTGCTGTCCCTACAACCCCTATATAAGGTGCAGACCTTTAAACAGTTCAAAGTACTTCGCTATAGAGGTCTCACCTGTGTGGATGTACATCTTGCATCGCCATGTTACTCGGTCGCGATGAAATTATCATATTTTACAGACTTTTTTCAAGCCAGGAGAATACTAACATCAAAAATATTGGTCAATGCATTATTTACAAACAGAATATGCACATAGAATAAGAAAGTCATTAAATCCAAAGACCACGAAAGGAATACTTCACGTCTGCCATGAGTTTCAGGTGTGCAATCTGGTGTAATGAAATCAAAGGGTTTATATACTAGGTACCTGTGTGACGGTGCCTATTTATGAGCGGTGTTCGGCTGTAATCAGAGCAATAGAATGTTAAGTCTACTCTTACCTCTCCAGCATATGACACAAGGGGCGAGATCTCACTCTCCACAAACAGTGCCTCATCCTCTCCTTTTTGACTATAAAATATATAAGCATACATGCTAGAGTGTTAAAACATCATAGAGTATTGTACAACACTAGTAAAAAGATTCATCCACTCAGTCAAAGCCTTTTCTGTTCTCATAATAAATGACCACAATACAATGGTACAACAAAAATTCCAATTCAGTGCAATAGGTAACTCTCCTCACATTCATTTTGTTCTTTTTCACCAGTTCGTATGAATAAAATAAGAACTTAGCAATAGCGTTTGTTAATTTTTGTTTGAGATTTATTTACCAGACTTTTTTTAAATTTTTGCAAGTTTCAATCACTGTGTTTAATGTGACATATACCACAAAATTTAATTTGATCCCTAATGAAATCACCCGAAACAAAGTTTATAGTCTTCAAGTGCAAGATAAGTTAGAACAAACTGCAAAGAGTATGATAGTCAGCTTGAATTTTTCATGATCTAATGTTTACATACATGTAATATTTCAGATTGAGTAGTCTACTCATATATAGAGTGTTTTACTTAAATTTTGCTGCTAGCAAAATTGAGAATTTCTAGTGCTGTATGTGAATTTGTGAAATCTCAATGGTTAGAATAAAAACAATGATCACAAAATGAGTAACATTTAAAACAGTGTTCAAAAAGTAATTTTCAGGAAATTGACAATAAAATCCTGTTACTTGTATATGACTTTATAAAATAAATTAAAAGTATTGTCTATAAACAAAACCACAATTCAAAGTGAAAGATTGTCAAATTTTAGTTAAGTAAAAATTATACATATTTCAGATATTAATTACTATTGAACAATGAAAATCAACAATACAAACCGATCTCCACTGCCTTTTTCTTCTCCTTTCTTTGGACTATCAACAGACAACAAACACATGCATAATACAAAGGTCATGCAAAGGATGTTGAATTGACCGAGCTTGTAAGTAATGTAGAAGGAAGTTATGCAAAAATACAGGTCTGTGCACTTTAAAGGCAAACATTTCGGACAAAGTAAGCATAATTATGTTACAACTGTTTCACCCATGCAGTCCTGCAAAGGTTTATTACTGGTAAATAAAAGTGGAGCAAAAGTGAGAAACATTTTATGTAAATTAAAGAATAAAATTCAACTGTGCTTTGTGAGTTTGTTATCAAATTGTATTGCGTTATCATGAAAGAAAATGTTGTAATTTAATCAAATAATTATTGATAACAGTTTGATGTCTAGTACATGTATTACCTGGGTATATGTGGGATGAGGTTGCCGTCTTTGTCCACAAACTCGGCCCCGGCCGCCAGGAGATAGCGGTGGTGGAGATTGAGCAGCGAGCGTCGACACGTGGTGGGGGTGTCCTTGTCAGCAGTGTCCGCATTCTTCAGGGGAGCAAACTCATCCTCCCGGATGACCTCCCATACAGCAAAACTCCTGTCCCATTAAAAGAGAAAGCCGCAAACAAAACAAGGGGGAACAACAAAGGAGATCGGGGGTCCACAAGTAACAACAACATCGCAGTTAATAATGGCAACAGAATGAGGGATTTCGATCATGCAGAACAAAGGAAAAATATTTATTGATTATACAAAAATGCAACAACATGCCACAATTCAAGGAAAATAATTTATATCATGCGGCATTTATTTATTTGGGAATTAAATGCATTATTAGTATAAACAATGAACAAATTTGAAAATTATACATACCCACAAAAGAAAATTAATATGGAGAAAAAAATAATTCATATATACATGTACATGTAAGAAATGGTGTGATAATATATATAAATACATGTATTTCTGTAGTTTTCTGTAGTTTAACTTCAAAATATCAATTGGTTTTACATTATTATGGAAATTTCTTTTACTATGTATTACTGTAAATTCCAGATATGTACAAAATAAATCATAGGTGGCATACAAAATAAATTTGGGGCAATGGATTTTTAGAAGTACATACAACTGTAGGACTTATAGAAGTTGTTACAATATGTTATCTCAATAAGAAGCTGTTCTAGATACTTACGTTGCAAAATGAAACACATCAAAGACAAATTTTTCCATTTTTATGCCATTAGGAGAGTCAGGTTTTAATGTGACTTTGCTATCTTGTTCACTAACATAAGGAATCTTCTTTTTAGCAACATGGTGCTTTAACTGTTTTTCTTGTGCTGGTCTGCAAAAAAAAAGAATAAAAATAGAATAAAGAATAATTATCAAACAACTAGAAACAAGCATCTTTATGTATGGTAAATACAGGTGTATCGAATATCATATACCAAAGTTTTTATGCTATTAATAAACACACTTGCACTTTCAAGCATTTATTATTTCTTTATTTCTCTTTAAAGACTGAAATATATTAAATTAATATATTGGCTAATCTTTACAACCGAAACTTGTTTCAACCTTGTAAAGTTTCATTAAATTTGAATTGTTATTATACTAAACTTTGGGGATACCTGACATTGATGAGAGCGTACTATACACAAAACTTAAGAGTGCTTGGTGATTTCAATAATGAATGAATTATTGTTGCAGCAAGAATAGGCATCCCTGAAGATAACAAGAGAGAGAAAAAAATCTTACTCTGACACAGACTTCAGGAAGTCCAGTGTGAAGAAATGGTTACAGATATTGCCAGCGTTGAACATTAGCCTCCCATTTGCATCTCGTTTCTCTGCAGTTTTTAGGGTTATCTCGCTGTATTCAACAACCTGATATTTACCTTCTACTTTACAAACAACACCGACAGCCTCAGTAGGAAACGCTTTCTCTACAACCTGCAAAATATCAAGAATATGATTTGCTGTCTATAAGACCAATCAACCTGATATATTTCTGAAGTCAGTCAGTAACAAACCTAATATTGTATACATACAGTCACAGTTTAAGTTACAAATAGTGGATAACAGTTTTCTCTTTAAGATAAACTTTTCCCCATATTAATTACTTGTAAAACTTAATTTGGCATAAAATTTACGACTTTCACTAGATTCTTGTCTTATCCAGTACTTTATGAGATAAATTATTCGCATACAAGATAGTTTCTGAATTTCAAAATTTTTTGTTGTATAAAGAGTTATTCCCCTTTAACCATGTATTCATTGGAAAAACTTATTTCTCTTTGCAAGTACATGTTCATTAATTTTCTTTCTTTTTTTTCAAATCAAATTCCATCTGCGAACATACCACAAGACAGTTCTTTTGCTTAGGATGTATGTATTTAACATATATACTCAATCTCACAGTGAATTCAATGGGAATGGAAAAGTGACAGTGACAAGCTACGGGCAATGTCAGAAACCCATGACCAATCTCCTTTACGCTTACTGAAAGTGAGCCAACTGACTTATTTTGTTCTCATGAAACATTCATTTTGTGTTCTGGTTGAGTTCTTCACATTTTTGTGAAGGAAATCTCCCTAATGGCCATAATGCTCTAGCATGTATCGATATAATTATTTAACTGCATGTTTTCCTATTAACATGAATTTTTCTTTTCATACATCTGCATACAAAAAACTAAGGAGTTTCACTTTTTCATTGGTGAAATGAAAACAAATTCATGAAAGCAATAAAGTTCAGAGAGTTGGCTTATTTTATCACATGCATCTATGGAAGATTGGCTTTGGGTTTCCAATGATGAGCTTTAGGCAATAATATGTTAATTGTATAGGGACTGAACTAAGCCCTTATAAGTGTAGTCTGTAAAGAGCAGAATTAGATGCAAAGAGCAGAATTAGATACCTTGGCTCCACAGTTAGCTCCTTTGCTCAAACAGAATCCAATGAAGATTGGGTCAGCCATTTTGACCAGTATGTTGTCTACACAATAGACATGGACATATTTGATCCCTCTGGCCTCCATATTCTTCAGTACACCACTTTTATGCAAAGCCCGGTACAAGCCACCATTGCCATCTATTGATCACAGATATCAAAACAAACTTGACCATTTATTATACAATAACATTTAAAGCTACCAATTTAATTAAAAATTAAATTTTTGACAGTTATTAACTGTAAAATACAAAGTAACTATGACATTCGAAAACAAGATATCAGAAGCATTCACATGTATCATGTGAATTTGAACTGTAACCTTACCTGGAGCTAGAGCCACCTTGTGGGGCTTTTCTAGGATGATTTTGCCATCAAATCCTATACATGGGAGGAGACTTTGTTCAAACAAAACCACATCGTCCTCTTGAAGCCCAAAGTACTGGTTTTTCTTAAAGAAGTCCAGAGTGGCTTGTTTAGTATGTTCACTGGTCATGATGTACCTGATAATGAAATACTAATGCAATTAATGCTAATCATTGATAATAATTACTAAAGTAATGGTACATGTACAAGGAAGCTGGATTCAGCTGGATTCAAATGTACCAAAAAGAAAAAGATGTTCTTAGAATCTACAGTAGAATGAAGTGTTGCACAGTCAAAATAAAACTATTTAACTAGTATAGTGTAATGATTTGATTAACACTTGATCTTGATATGCCATATTCACTTTCAATTGCAACTTCTTGGGCCTTGCTGGCCGATCGGAAAAACAACCTTGAATGCATTACGTAGGTGTTCATGACCATCCCCCTTTTCAAAAATATTGTTGTATCTAAAATATAGGGCAATGAACAAACTGCTCAGATTAGAGCTAAGCTTCAATAAATTCAATGATATTAACTGAAATATACAAAAGAAGAAACATTCAAGGCTACATAGCTAATACTTAAATTGATGGGGAGCGACTCCATTTTGTATAAATTTTAACATCCAGTGATGTTAATTCATTTGAGGTGTTTTTTCCCCCTGAGTTCTGCTGGAAGCCCACGAAATTGCGATTTTTTTTGCAATTCCAGGGGGACATGAAGGGGAATTCTCTCATTTAGACATTGGTTTCTTAAGATTTGGATTATCAATAAAATGCTTTTACTAACACACAATTTTATTCTCACCAAGGTATCTTACAACTGCTTCCTGTCACTGCCTCCCCCAGCCTCTGAAGCTTCAGAAGGCGCTCAGCCTGTAACTGATAGAGTGTCTTTCCTGAGGGTAGGCCCACGTTGTACATTCCTTTGGGGTACGGGACACCTAGTCTGGTTCCCTGCCCACCAGCCAACAGTAGAACAGCCACACGACTCTCTCCTATCTCCGTCAGACCTGTAAAGATAGCAAATTTTTCAAGAATGAAACATAAACTATAAATTTCATGAGTATCTTTTTTTCTTTTAATCATCTCTTATCTAAAATTTGTTCTTTGTTAAAATAATTAAATCATAGCAGATTAAAAAAAAATGTGAATCATAATTTTACCATTGCATGTCATGTAGAGCAAGATTCATCTACACAGAAATTAAATCAATGTACTGCAAAAGTGTCAAATTATAAACATGTAACTGCAATAAATAGTAAATAAAACTTGGTCTTAAATTTGTTTCTTTTATGAAATAAAAAGTGGACCCCATGGCTCAGTGGTCATAGGTGTTAGGCCAGTAGCTAGTTTAAGCCCAGCTGTGGTCACTGGATGTGTTGTGTGTTGTACCCTTCGACAATTAAGGCACTTTATCTATATTGTATATTACAGTCCACCTAGCTGAAATTAGGTACATGTACCAGCTTATGCAGTTGAACTGTGATGGACTGGTTGGTGTCCCATTCAGGGGGAGTCTGACTCTCATTTGCTTAGCACCATGGAAACTGGGGACAAGCACCGGCCCTATGCATCTTCATGGCTCATAATAGTATTTAACTAAGTTAACTATGTCCAAAAAATAATAATCTATTTATATACAAATGATAATTCTGAAGAAACCATTGCCATTTTTGTTGTTCTGGTGCTTAGAATGTGTGTGCTAGTGCATGAAGTGACAGGCGTAGACAGTATATTTAAAGGAAGATCCCAGACATAAAATGTCCTGTTATATCTTGTTGTATCAAAAAGTCTGTCTCACCTCCGGCTTCACAATGACCCGAAATAAACTGGTCTTGATTTATGTCACAGCGGGTAAAACTTTGTTTGATGAGCTGTAAATTTTGCTTATCCTCCAGTATTAAGACTGAACATGAGGCAGGTAAACAGTTGTCAGCGTAAGCTCCCTGATAACCTTGTTGACATACACCCACCCAAAGTAGATAAAACTGGACATCCTCAAACACTCTCAGGTAAACCGGTAAAGTATATATACCGGTACATAACACCGAGACTTTATATTACAATCGTTAATGTTAATCAATCTAATAGGTACATTTTATGTTTGAAGTTTTCTACTACTGAGGAAGGGGTAGAGGGTGATTCTAATCATTCATGTCTGTTCCTGATCACCATGATCACTTTGAGCGCATTTAGGCATTATGATATTGTTAAAGAAAATATACAGCTCATAAATACAACTGCATATATGCATGCATGGAATGGTAATCCCTCGGATCCATAGGTTTATTAGCCAAACCAATTTTGGCGTATACCTGCTGATGAACATCACGTCATTTTCCTTTTGTTTTTAAATCATTAGTCACAAGGTATAAAACTTTTTCGTGCCTTTCACAGACTTAAACAATTGGGCTATTTTGTCTAAAAACCTTCCCAACACAGGAATTGATGACTGGCTAGGCAATCAAGGAGTGCTAATGCTACATATCTACGTACAGCATAATTAATTCCATTCTAGAGTCCTTTATGATTTACTTAGATTGGAATTTAATTAAAATTGCTATAAAATGGCTAAATTTGGCATTCGGAATTGACCTAATATTGTGAATAATATTCTAAAACTGAAAGGATGATTAACTATGTAACTTATAATAGTTTTCCCTTTGCTCCTTATCTAAGAGTAGCTGTGTAACAATTAAATGTTCAATGTATATGTAAATATGATTAATATGAGACATATACAATTTATCTCCTCTTTTTTTTAAACATTCCATCATCCTCCATCCCCTTAAAGATTGCTTTCTCTCTCTCTCTCTCTCTCTCTCTCTCTGTGGTTAGGGTAACTCTTGGTTATTTTTTTAAAACTTAATATTAGTAACATGCAAAGAATTCAAAATTTAAAAAATAGTTATGGTTCTGATTGTAAAAAGAATTTATTTTTAAAACAACTTGGCAGTACTAACTGCACATGGCATTTAAACTAAACGTATTTTACCATAACACAAACCTTAAATCTACTGAAATTGTCTACTCATGCAAAACATTCTTAGTGTGCTACATTGGAACCAGGAAGAGAAGAAATGTTTTCAATTGCTGACATGGCAAGCAATAAATAATAAGACAAGTGCAAATTCAAAGAGTGCTGAGGTTTTTGTAATAGGATAAAATCAATAAAATCTAAACCTATATATAAATGTAAGATAGTCAACTAGGAAGTGATCCGATTTTTGTTTTTGTAATTTTTTTTTTTACTGATAAGGGTAACAGATTAAAACTATTTATTTACCATACATATCAGACTAAATATTTGATATGAAAATCTTTTTATTAAGCTTAACACTCATACTGAATATCAACTGAATGCCTCTTCTTTAACAAGATTTGTCTTCTACTGTTTTAGATTTGTATCAATAAATGAAATTCATGGGGAACTATATGCAGTTTGTTTTAATTGTTGAAAACAATAATTATAGCTACCGTTACTTATATACTGAATAAGTAAATACAAAAAATTGTTATAACCTCAAATTCCCTAAAGATATGTATTTCATGAAACAGTAATAATTATTACTATATTAATCAAGCTACAAGTCACTCGTCACTTGGGCTACCAGTATCTGTTATTATTTCACTGGTCAATTCGGAACCGAATTCTGTTGAGAACCACAACTAACTATATGTATTGGATACAATAAACTATAACAACATTATTGTAAGTAAAAAAAAATTATCAAATTCCCAAAAGGTATGTATTTATGAAACAACATACAATGTAAATCATGCTAAATGGCTTAAACATGTTATAATAAATGAAACCGACATATAACACTAATCAAGCTAGAAGTCAACAGGAAGTCACTTAGTAGTCTATTTATTATAATTTTGCTGCAGCTCAGGTCAATTCAAAATTGATAATTCACACATGTTCAACTAAAAAGACTTGAAATAGCTGGGAAAAACATCACATGCTCTTAGACTTTACAGAGCATTAGCAACACAAACCTTACTTTTCCTAAACATTGAGGTCATCAGTTAATTATAGTAGAGCCCTGATATTATAATCATATGATGCTCTTTTTTGTTACAGTTCTCACAGGTATTTTTAAGTTAAAAAATTTTCAGATATACATACCATCTACATCATACTGAAGTAGATCCTCCTGTTGTGTGCTGACCACTCGGCCACACACCTCCTTGGGCAGGGGCTCCAAGAGATCATCCAGTTTCTCTGAGGCAGAGGCTAGGTCTTCCATTGCAGATTTAAAGAATCCATTGATTTCTTTGAAGTCCAGGTGGTTAAGTTCATTGTAGAGTTGACTTTTTTCACCATCTGAGAGTTTATCCCAGTATTTCATCAGATGTTCCTGGTTAGCTTCGGCCAGGCGTGACTTTAGTCCTTCTACATCCATGTCACTTGTAGACAGTGTTTGTGAAAAAGTTCAAAGAAACCTAGAAACAGAAACTTTCATGTCATAATGATAATGTAAGGAAATATGGCAAGCCTGATACCCACACAACTAATTAATTCATACAGCACATTATAATACTTTAAGCAAACATCCCTTAAATTCATATACTTGAAGCTCTAAATATTTTATAACATAAATACTATTCCCTAGTTAAATGATAATGATACTAACCTAATTGTAATCACATGAGATTTACACAGGAAATCCAAGTGTCAACTTGATCTTTGACTCTCAATACCAATTAATTAAATAGTAATAAATGATGATAAACGTTTAAGACACATTGTCACAATTTTATTCAATGTAGGTTAATCAACTGTTGTACATGTACCTTATTCTGAAAGTGCAGAACAGGTTATAATCCTATTGATTTACTGGTTGCACCTAAATTTTTATGCATTGCAACTGGACCATTTCTAAGAATTTCGTGCATGTTCCGGAATTTTCTAAGAAACGAAATTTTTCACAGTGAAATAGGAATTCAATATCAAGGGTCTGCTATATTAAGGGGTGTTCGCAATACAGTCCTTTGAAGATGCCATTTAATTGAAGTCACACCTTCTTTATATGGATAACGATCTGTCATACACTATAATCTACCGGTATATAGGTTATAAAAGTTTCAATTGTTTTTTCAATGTTTTATTTATAAATTCAATTAATTTCACTGTGGCAATTCCCGATTTTGCAATTTTTATCAAACTTCTAAACATTTACAGATAAAAAGACGAAAGATGTAATGCAAAACTTACCTGTTCCAGTACAACAACTTATACTTCCAAGTCGGCCCTCTCTGCAGACGAAATTGTTTACCGGAACTGACACGTGTAACGACGAAATTGGAAGTATCTACGCTATGAAATATAAACCCTGAAACACATAGTGCAACTTATAGCCACGATATCTTCTGTACATTTGTTTATATTGTTAATTACATAACTTACAGTTAGACAATTAGACGACAAAAAATAATTTATACCGGAGAAAAATCTAGTGATTTTACCCGAGAATTAAGATAGGGTCAAGGGTCAAAAACCGAGGTAAACAAATACCGAATTTGCACGGTAAAATGAGAAGGTAGTTTACGTTCATCGCGTTTTATGATATCTGGCATACATTTGCATTTGCTTTTTTTGGCATAAATGATTTATGTTTATCTATATTAAACATATTTCAGGTTAACCTGCATAATCTCAGCAGACGAGCACCTGTTTCTGACAGATTCCAGACTGATCCTACAGAATTTAACAATACAGGTATTTTGACATCTCTATTTACTGATATACAATGCATCTGTGTATTTACTATAGTCTATTCCCATCAGTAAGAGTATGTATATTTTCAAAACGTATACCCATGTACATATAGGATTGTTAAGTAGTTTACTTATGAATGTGTAACGGGATGGGAGAACTGATAACCGACGGACCAGACCAGGATTCGAACCTGTTCACCCTAGGCAGGTGCTCTACCAACTGAGCTATCTGGCACTGGTGATTAAACCGGTCTGAATGTCACATTCCTCCCTTGATCTCCCCCCTCGAAGTTCAAACATGGCATGCAGGTTCTTTCCCCTGACAGGAGCTAGTTAACCAGAATGTTGGTTCTAAGGGTTGGTCATGGCATCAAATGTAATGGGATGGGAGAAATAATGATGGACAAGATTGGGATTTGAACCTGGGCCCCCTAGATATATATATGGTAGTGAAGTGCTCTACCAATTGAGCTATCTGGAGAGAGCTATAGTGATCGATTACATGTATTGTCACAAATGAATGTTAATGCATGATTTATCTTGCCAGATTTGGCGTCAGTCCAAATATCAAGCAAAGCAGCTGAATCTCTGCTGAGATTACAGCATCTTTGAGATGTGAATTATTACATCTGCTATTTGGAAATAAAGTATAAAAATATTTTTTTTCTGGATTAACACATCTACATGTACCAGGTATTTATTTTGTAGGACCCTATTTTGAACTATGTGATATCAGTGTGTTCAGCTTTCCACAAAGAGCATGGCTTTGGACTGAAGACTTTGCTTTACCTCATCACTGAGATTTACAAACTCTCCAGTTCACTTCATCAACAGGTATTACTGATAATTACAATAACTCCATATATAATTTATTTCCAGAGAGCCTGTGCAGTGACATTTGATAAGTGGTTTCAGATTCTTTCTGAACTATGTTATACCACTAAATTTACATATTATGTACATGTACCTATTTACTGGTTGTGAGGATGATAGCAAGATTATTGTCCCCCAAGACAGCAACAGTTACTATTTCCTGAGGGGAAGCCGTGGGAAATAGTTGCTGTCGAGGTGGACAAAGAACTTGCTTTCGTCCTCATAGCCAGTAAATATGTATTCTATTATACCGAAGAAAACTTTATTTATCAGCGATGCAGATTTTCTTGATGGTAAACAAATTAGAGATATCAGACTTTAAATTTAACGTAGCGACTCGGATAGCTGCAGGTCTGTAGCTCCCGGTCTGAAAAAATTTGGATGGACAACCTGGGAGCTACAGTGCTTCCCAAAGTAAAAAATTGCAATTAAAGGCGCACAAAAAATTGCACTAGTGTTTGACTGATTAACCTTAATTACACACAAATTCTGTGGAAAAAAATAGTACAATTAAATTCTTCAGACAATTTACTACTGATATCGTCTCTTCACTTACCTCAGACTATCTTCCAAACACGCCAACCGACCTCAGAAAATGAAGTATGTTAAATTCATGTCGAGATCGAGAGTCACCATTTTTACATGTACCGGTAAACAAATTGCACCACTTCACTTTACGGGGCTGGTGATGGTGTTTAAAAGAATATCACAGGCAAGTTAAGTGATGATATCTGTAGTAAAATGTCAGAGGAATTTTTTGGAATCAAATACTTGTATAGAATGTGTTCGGAAATAAGGTTAATCAGTCCAAAACTAGCGCAATTTTTTGTGCGCCGTAAATTGCAGTTTTTTGCAATGGGAGGCACTGTAGCTCCTAGGTCCTCCATTCAAATTTTTTCAGACCGGGAGCTATAAACCTGCAGCTACGATTGGATAGCACCAGAGGTGATCTGAGTTTAAAAAGAGGGAAATTGAATGCTGCCCATGAATAGTTTTGATGACTATTCACCATGGGCAGATAGCACAGAAACTATTTCATGGTTAGATAGAATAGCATTTTTATTCGTTGTAATTCTTTTGTTTTCCCTCGGACTGAAATGTCACACTTTCATTGGTTTATACATGACACGTGACTGCCAGATATATCTCTATGTCCATCTGGTGAGAATTAATATTGGGCAATATGGCCGACGCTTCGCCTACTCATCTCAACATTTCATAATATTTAATACAGAAACTGTGTCCCGTAAGTTCTTAAAATATTTGGAGTAGTTGCCCTTTGGAATTACTTTTAAATTAGAGTAGTTGCCCTAGTAGTTGAATTGACGTCACATTGTTGTGTCTGGAGCAGAATAAATTGGCAGCGTTGAGATTTGCTCAAACCTCTGCGAGGAAAGGGAGAAAATGTTTAAAATTGAATATCAACAAAACATTGTAAGTAAACAATGGTGCAGCGAAGATTTTCATAGAGTAATTGAAAGCTTAGAATGATAATTTTAAAGAGTTTGATTGTGTAAAATTGGACGAGATGTAAGGCCACTTTTACATGGATTTGCGTAGATCATTGCTTTTTGTGAATGACTGTCTCACTTGATAGTCCTCAGGAAAACAAAACACTTATTAGGTTTGTTACTGACTGATTACAGAAATATATCGGGTTGATCAATCTCATAGACGGCTCGGCCAAATCACTGAGATTGATCAACCCGATATATTTCTGTAGTCAGTCAGTAACAAACCTAATAAGTAATAAAAGTGGTGCAGATTTACAAGTTTATATGAATGGGTTTGCCATTGATATACAAGGAATTTGCTCAACCAAAGTATTGAAGTTTCAAATTATTTTTATTTACTTTTTAGGGTATTCCTGCCTGCCAGATTCAGAGTCATCTCACAGCAAGTTTTGAAATTTGCAAAGATGCTGCAAAGGAAATTGAAATCCAGATACAGAGTTGTCATAGAGAGAACAATACAGAAAAACACTCTGCAAAAAAGGAAAGGACAGAAAATAAGGAACATTTACCTTTATATGGGTATTTGGGGTCCCTTCACGATCAGAACAGTGATGATATACCAGGGAAAAGGCAAATAAGAAAAAGTGAAGTAGATGTAAGCAAAATTCCTGTAGATGTAAGCAAAATTCCTGTAGTTGAACTAAAGATGTCCAACATGCAAACTGATGAGGATGAGGAGGATTTGGAGGATGTGGACTGGTTCTTTACTGAGGATGAGCCCTTGGGAACCAGCCAAAATGGTCCTTCAGGAGACCTGGCAAAGGGGCATTGTAAATCAAAGGATTACTTTGATGTCGAAGTGAATGAGGTTATTCAACAAGGTGTTCAGATCACTTCATTAAAATCCAGAGAGGACAGTGAATCTAGTGATGATGAATTTGAGGACTGCTTTGTTGATATTCCAAAAGTGACAAAATCAAGTACTTTTCGTAGTGAATCATGTGTTACCAGAACACAGTTGTCCCATGATAGAGGGCCCACAGGATCAGGGCAGGCTTTGATTTCCAGTGCTTTGAAAATTGACAGTAAGGCAAGAGCCCCTGGAACTTTTCAGCTTGTACAGGGCTCAAATGATGGTGAATTTGACCAGTGTTTCGAGGAAAAGGAATATTTGTCAGGACAAGAGAATAGTCAGCAAACTGAAATGCCAAATGTTAGTAATTTTGTAGAGAAATATGAAGTTAATCTGGACCAGCTTTTGAAAAACATGTGCAGTATCAAAAGTAGTTACACTAAAGTTAAAAACAGTAGTAGACATTTTAAAACTATAGAATCAACTTTAGGAGAACTTACAGGCGATATTAAATCAAATAGAGAATTTAAAGAGGCAGCATTAGAAAAACATTTTATTCCCAAAACAATAGAAAAAACTTCTGACCATTCTACATTCAGAGATGTGAACAAATTGCTCTCTAAATTAAAGGTAAAATCAAGTTCATCAAAAGTTTTAAATAGAAGTCGACACTACAAGACATTTGATAGCACTTTGGAGGAGTTAAATAGATCTGAGAAGTTTGAAGAATCTCCCCCAATCCTAAAGAAGAAAAATGCTATATTGGTTAGAGAAGGAGAACAGGTGGATACTAATTCTGTTGATGGAATACAGGAGATTTCAAGGAACCAGTCCATGGATTGTGATGCTGGGTACCAGTCCATTGCGAGGGGACTGAGTCATGGTTGTGAGGAAGTAATGGATGTTGTTCTTCAGGTGGCAAACAGACAATCTCAGCACCAAGACACTCTAAAGTAAGTAGCAAGGTTCATCAAGTAATCCAATTTCTGTTTGCAACTTGCTAAATAATTACATGGATAGACTTTCTTCTTACATCAGAATCATGAACGACAGTCATGATGTATTTCGCTAATCCACGACATTTTTGTACAATGTTTTGTTATTTAGGAGCATGAGTTTTGTACTTTGAGTAAACTGGGTTAGGGACAGTTTACACTTGTTATAAACCCCTTTGCATTGTATTGTTGGAAAACTATCCCAACCCATTTATAAATATTCCTATATAATAAATGGTAGTCATTGAATTCATGTCTTAAATATTCTTAAAAATTATCTCATAGTTGTACTTATAAATATTAGAGAACATACATAAATATCACAGACAGACATTCTCATAAAGTACATCTGATCATTCAATCATATAATTGATTGTAAATTGGAAAATATTTGTAATTCTGTACTCTATGATGTCCTGCACCCACCTAAGATACTGGTACATGATGGTCAAGTTGACTAAATTTGTTCAGGTTGAATGAGGCCAGTGTAAACATTATGACGTCCTGTAGGCGGCTGCTTTCCGACAATCCTGCTATTGTAGAGGGCACTGTAATCCCAGTCCCCAGTGACATCATCACGACCCTCATCTCCAAAGGGGAGCAACTCCTCAGAACTGTGGTACAAAGATCTCTACCTCATTTTATAATAGTTTAAAATTTAAAAAGTAGTATGGATTTTCTTAAATTTCAATACAAGTGTTCATACTTAGATACAGGATTTAATCTTGCTGTTAAAAATCTTTATAATAAACTTTATAATGTATTACCGTATACATAAATTGTAATAGAAACTGATTGAAAGCACTTGCTAAATGGTAAGGTATTTAATTCTTTTAATATATAAAATGTACAGGTATATCCTTTGAGAATGTTAATTCAAACTACAATGGAATGAAACATAAATATGTTTGCAGGTAATTAATGGGGACCTCACCCCAACTTTCCGCCACAAGGGCTACCGACCCACCCTGGGGAAGGTAAGTACCACCCTTTCCCCACAGGAATACTGGGGCACCAGTAAGGAGCCATGGAGCCAGGAGGCCACACAGATTCTACAACAGGTAGGTCACATAAAGGAAACTTACAAAGAATGACTTGTACAATGAGATGACATCATGCATTTGATTAAAAAAAATTAATTTCACCACATAGGAATTTTCAAACGTTTTGTACAAAGGAGGTGTATAGATGAAATAAATTACCAATATGATTTTATTTTCTATGTATATACCTGTGTATGCCTTCTTCATATTTTCATACGACACTGGCTGTATCAGTTGATGTTTTTTTTACTATACAGATCTGACATGGTTAAGAGTTTGATGTGTTGATTGCAGTGATTTCCTTCTCTCCCCAGCACCAGGTTGATGTTGTCCTGACCACAGGGGAAGTGTCCCCGGAGCTTCAGGGACAGGCGCCTCACCTCCTCCTGGTCCCCAATGTCCCATACACCGCACTTCAATCAATCTGTGCCGCTTCAGAAATAACCATGGCAACCTACATAACAGATATCAGTCTGGTAAGCCACAATCTGATCTAAAATCAATTAAGTTAAGATCCTCACTATGTGCTCTGCCACATCTACATTTCGAATTACTGTAAACCAACTTTAATTTGTGTGAGAGAAAATTTGGCTATGTTCATAAGACATCATAGTTGCTGAGATTTTTTTCACCATGAACTACCGGTAGTCGAAACATGTCCTAATTTTTCAAAGACCATAGATGTGATATTCTAAAAACTTGTGGTGGAAAAGCATTTAATTACCAGACAATTGTTAAGAAAAGTCATTGCAAATAAAAGTTGGTTTACTGAATTTTCTGCATCTAATTATTTAGTAGTCAAAGTTCATATTAGATACTGGTACATGAATGTGCATTTAAAAAATATATTACGGTAATGAACTTTATTGCAGATGTACATAATATTTGATGTTGGATTCACTTTCTACCGGTACTATGACTATGATTAATTTTGAAATTCATTTGAGAATAGGAGATATAGGCTGTTATTCCCCAAAGCTTTAAGCACAACTGAGTATCACCTGAGTTCACAGCTCGGGGAACCTTTCTAATCACCTATAATGTCTAGTGTCTGTCCATCTGTACACTCATAAAAATGTTTGCCCCTCCTCTAGAACCACTTTGCCACTTTTCAATCAAACTTAGCACACAACATTCAAAAGTAAAGGGAAATCAAAATTGTTCAAATGAATAGTCAGAACCCTTATAGATATTGAAAATAGGATGGCTGTCTTGAAATATCTACCTTTATAAAGCCATTTCACAAGCATCGTCAATATTTACAAGAACACAGCAGGGTTCGACACTAACCTTAGTCCGTTAGTCACAGACTAATAGATTTTCATGCGGACTAACAAAATTTCTATCTAGTCAGTCCGGTCGGAAAAATAAAAAGTTTTGCTTAAAAAATTGTGTGAATTAACGATGTGCGATTGTCGATATTTTACTGGAAAATCCTGACTATTTTTTTATTATCTAGCATATAATACATTGCAGTGATTATAAAGTTACCGAGCAAAAACAACAGAGGTATGCAGGATATTATGGGTGGCTTGATTATTTCTTTGCCCTACAGGCACGTAGCATCGTTTTTGAAAGTGGG
>WFKH01011801.1:14073846-14158082 GCA_016163765.1 Magallana hongkongensis
CATGATCTAAGGCCAATTTTTATCCTTAAAACAATGAATTACAAAATCATCTTGGTATCAAATCAGAGTATATACATTCTTCTTTACATCAAATCAAAAACATTTCATTAGAGTCACTTCATTATGTAATCATTGCATAACAAAGAAGAAATTTACCTCTATTGTTCATACATTTTATATCTATATTGTGAATTATCCAGTAAAAACTGAAATCTGTATCTGGTAAATTTATATATCAGGTAAAGCCTGTTTACTTGTCTACACACTGCCATGCTCACTTTTATCTAAAAGCAGCATGGTAACACAGGACAGCACAAATGATATCAGCATGTAATGGAGCTCAGATCTGTCCTGACAACCATAAATCTTGCTTTGATGATAAGAATGTAAAAGAAACAACTGGGATGCAACTTCATTTTGTGATTTATGTAACATTCAATCTGTAGAGCAAAAGTAGCCATGAAATTTCAATTCGACACATTTAATTATACCCCTCACCAGGCCATCCCTATAGAATTTGAAGAGAATTACTGTACAATGATGATTGACACATCTTAGATAATTTACAGCAAGAGCAATAAGCATATAGCAGGAGTAATTCAATAAGGCAATGCATTTCTGAAGCATATTTACAAGAGAAATCACATAAATGCATGCCATATCACAATACTAAAATAAGAATCAGACCAACCCTCATAGTTCTAGATATGGGTGGGACATCTATATTGTACCCATACATGTTACATGCCATGATTCCATTCAAATTTTGATTTTCATTATATAGAATATGACAGGTGTACTGGGGTAACCATATAAAAAATAGCAATATCTCCTTCTATACATTTTAACATTGACTAATATCTCAATATCTTATGTAATTCAAACATAAATATCAGTATTTGTATTTTGTAAATAAGGAACTCCCCTTAAAATGTGGGTGGAAACTGATTTTTTGGCTATATTGCATAAAAACATTTTCAGGTAAAGTGAAATCCATTAGTTCTTTAGGATGAAAATCATGAACAGCTCCTAGATTCAATCATGATAATATTATGCATACTTGACTCCTAATGACTTTCTTAACTAAATGCATAAAACCTATTTCC
Organism: Magallana hongkongensis; assembly: GCA_016163765.1. Taxonomy (NCBI): domain Eukaryota; kingdom Metazoa; phylum Mollusca; class Bivalvia; order Ostreida; family Ostreidae; genus Magallana; species Magallana hongkongensis. Next base: position 14,074,953 of record WFKH01011801.1, read on the forward strand.
TACACAAAATATGCATCTGTGTGATCATGTAAAAGGTGTTTAGGCATGTTTTTGCCTGAAATATATCATCAATGGGAAATTCAATGTAAAATAAACATAAACATAGCACATATTTGTCAAAATCCTCTCATTCCTTGACTCATATGGCTCTGCAGGCAGTGAAATCAAATCTCACATAAGGTGAGCTAAAATCAAAGAAATTTAAGTTTTTGTCAAAATAGTCCTTCGATAAAATGTTCGTGTTCTTCTTCGCAATGTTTCGCACTTGTCGCTTAATTCTGAGACTTGCGCGTAAACTCAAAATTGGTCATTCGATGAAAAACTAGTCGCTGCGTACTCTTACGACAAAGTCTGAGGGCATCATTTATGACTGCGTTCAACTGATCTGCACACCTTTACAGCATCTAGAATACAGAAACCAATTTCTTAAGCTCCACTGATTCATATCATCCATTTCCTAAGGTTTTTGTTATTATATATTGAAAAATATGTGTTTTCCACACCAAAATTCATTTATTTTTCATATTTTTTTCATTACAAAATTTTAAAAGCATTTTTCAATCTTCAGACTGCATAAAATAATTTCTTTCATCAAAATTTGACATAAAATACTGAAAACTGGCATCTACATGCATTTTTACATGTCAACATACAGCCCTTCAAGGTATCACACCGGTAATTGTTTTCACTATATAACACTATAGAGGGAAAAAAATTCTTAAAAATCAGTTTGTATTTCTCATGACAAAATATTCGGAGGAAATGTTATTTGTTACCTATCTCATCAGCCTACACCACAAAAAGGGCACACGATACGGCATTTTCTCAAAATATCTAGCTTCAAACAGGTCTACCCTCAAAACCACGTGTTTTCTGTTTGTATGTAAACAGACTGCACACTCCCAAGGAAGCTGCTGCATGTTCCCTGAAAGAAGTAGTCCCTGTGAAAAAAGATCATCATCTAACAAAATACATGAAATATCCTTCTCAGTGGTACATAAATTTTTTAAACTGACTAAAGGAAAATGTAAAAATGCAGTCAAGGAAAAAAATAGTTCTGAAGTATATATGGAACTACAATTGACTAAGTTTATTTTGATTGGTCGATTACCAGTGTGATACCTATAATGAACTCTGGCATAGGAATTATTCCTACGCCAGAGTTCAATATAGTCTCGTATTCCGAATGCTTACGACTACAAAATTCTCTGAATTGTTCGTACCATTTAAAATCTGACTCTTTTCAAGGTGCAGTGAGGTTGCCTTTAACGAATCACTAAGTAAATTCGCGTTGATAGTGCGTAACCAAGCCCGAGTTAAATTCATAATACAACATTGTTTCATTGTACCATGCTTTACTTATAACATCATATATTTCTTTCCCGACAACCACTGATGAAATAAGAATTATCGCTGTACTTTGATGAACGATGTTTTCTCCTTTAGCGGATCATGTTGTCCATTACCGAATCACGTGACATACAGCTGATTATTTTTTGTTAGGGACAGTGTCGAAATTTTTTTTTTGTTGATATGCTTTAAAAAGCATAAACAAGAAAAATAGAAAGGCTAATAATTTTTATTTTGAGTGAAGTGTTCATTTTATTGAACCCGACAATTGATGAAAAAAAACAACAACAATGAATTCAATGGTAAAAACATAAATCATGACTACATGAGTTGTAAACTGTATTAAAAATCAATTAGTTTCATTACAAGTCATCAATATTGTTAATTTTATGAGATACATGAACATCTTTTCACGCAATTACAAAGAAAGATACATGTAAATGGATACAAAAAAAAACAAAAAAAAAACAAAAAAAACGACAGACGAGGGTTTTCCCAAAATTGCATTGACAAGTGACGTTATTCAGTTAAACAGAAAGATGAAGTTTGTGTCACAACGGGTTTAAGTTATTTGCATTGAAATTATGTGTCGATATTTATTACATACTGTATGAGATTAAGTCATTATAACATACATGTTCTACATCATAGATTTGACATGCGGCGCAATGACAATATCAAAAAATTAAAATTAGCATATAGAAAAGAATATCGCGAGGAAAACAACTCTTCGAATAAAAAAAAAAGAAAAAAAAGAATTTAAATTTATGCATTGTTTTTTTTATGTACCCAATAAAAAAATTAGCCATGACGCATTTTATAAAGATTTTTTTCGCACAATGTACGTGAGAAAAGTTGAAGTTTGAATTTGAAGTAAATGGCGACTTCAGCGTTAATTGAGGCGGCGCAACGGTAACTAATTAAAAAAAAAATTGTCAAGATCTAGAAACAGATGCTAAGGCGATTTTAAAGTAAATAAAACACATAAAATCGCTTAGAAATGCATTTAATGATTATATAGTTAAGCAACCAAAAAAACAAAATAAACAAAACAAAACCAAAAAAAAAACCAAAAAAAAAAAACCCAGACCAGTATTGACATCCAGCGAAAAAAGAAACCCCCATCGATAAAAATGGAAGAAAAATGCTGAACGACACATTGCGGGAAGACAGACGTTTTAAATCGGCGATCGTTTGTACTTATGAAATATTTTTAATTTTTTTAAAAAAAATCTAGAAATGTATAGTGAATGTGCAAGCTGGGTATGTTCAAGGAAAATAATATTTTCCATGACATGTACATGTATGGAATCGGCGATTGTTTGTACTTACGAAATAATTTTTAAAACAAAATAAAAAAATGTATAGTGAATCTGCAGGTTGGGTACGTGTTCAAGGAAAATAATATTTTTGGAAAATAAACGTACTAAATGTTATCGAATACGATGTGAAGGTTTTAGCAACGACTTAAAGACGTCGATCGCGCATTGCGCCGCCTGACAAAATTTGTTGTGACATTATTCATTTTCTCAAGAAATAAAGAAAGCACGGATTTAAATTTTTGGGCATTGTTTACAAAGCATAGAAGTGCAATGAAATTGCAGTCAACACGGATATGCTATTCTGGGACAACCTACGTACTATAGGGGTAACTAACTTTGTTTATTATTCAATCATGATTTGTACAGTGGCAGCACCCTCTTCTTATTTTAAAAAAAAATATTTCAGTTCGTTTAACAAATTAAAAGAAAAATAGGAATTATTTTAATTTAACACAGTAAGGTCTACATTGTATGTTTTCAAATCAGTAATAAATAACAGCATAACAGGGAATTGGGGAAACCAAAATATGGTTTAAATTATAAACGAATGGAAAAATGTTCTAGAAAATGGGATTTTCTAGAAATTTATAGAAATAAATTTTTAACATTTATTACTGTTGTGTGTGTTTTTTTATTGTAACAAGTGTGCAAATAATCGCAGGCGAATGAATAAATTTTGACATGATCCCTCCATGATCCCCACATCTCAGTGATTCGTTATTGGAACCCTAACTACCCACAACTTTATAGCTAATATAATTATTCTCTGATTAAGAAATTGTTTGACGCTTTCAGTGCTTGTAGACAGATAATTTTATTAAACATCTGTACCAAATATGCTTACATACAATGTACCGTTCACATCAGAGCTCAATTGAAAAGTGAAAGTAGTCAGCTGCACGCACGCTTTTAGTCTGCGTCTTCATAAAGCTTGTTCATGTTTGTTTAAAAATAACGACATAAAACAAGATAAATTTTAATAATTTTATAAAACAAGAATAACTCTACATGACAAGATAGGTTAAGCTAAGTATTGGACCTTGATCAGAAAAATACAGAATTGTTTATCTGAAAGTGATTCGTTAATGGGGACGATTCGTTAAAGGCAACCTCACTGTATTTATAAATAATTTCCCTTGAAAAACAATGCTTCTGAATACATTACATTGAATTTATCGATTGTTTCAAGTACTGAGTCTTGTCAGCGATTATGATTATTTTGTGCCTAGGTCCAAACACTGTTTCACTTCCGGTTTGCCAGAGTAACTGCATAGGAGATTTGATTAAATTCAACTCCGAAAATGAACATATGCATCACACACAAATTATGACAGCAACAACACATTACACTTGCATATCCCACAAATTTTATTTTCGTCATACAGATATATATGTATTGAATCCCCCCCCCCCCCCCTCTTTTCCTGCAATAGCAAGTGCCCGCTTATACATCCATCCCACACTCTCATCATCTCCAAATACTAGTACATTCTGTTATATCATCAAGTAAAAAAACCACAAGCCGTCTTACCAGACCTAACCCCCCACCCGCCCTTTTTTTCACATTCACAACAGTAGCAAGTGCCCGTTCACACCACCCCCCCCCCCCCTCCACCTACAAAACCAAGTCAACATTTCTATGGAGTGAGACAATGAGTTACAAAGCCTTTATTACACTTAAATATAAATATCTGAAACATGAAATAAAATTAATTGAGTTATGAACAATAAATTTCTTTGACACATGTATCAATATGTACGCAATATAAACCCTATCTAATGTCTACGGTCATATCACGTTGAAAGCACCGGTTCTCGTCCGATCACCGAAGTTAAGCAACGTAGGGCTTGGTTAGTACTTGGATGGGTGACCTATGACTTCCGGTTTGCTAATGGCAAGGTGAGCACTGTGTACTTTGACTGTTCGAATACAACCGACAGTGTCTATTGTTTATAGTGAACCACTTAACTGTGTCTTCTACGGGAAGACTCTATGTATATACTTTGGTTTATTTTGCTTTTTTATATATATTGTGCTGAAATAAGACAGTGTAAATAGTGAATCAAGAGTGAATGGCTGTCACGTCAGATGGTCGCCATGTTGGCGGATTAAAAAAATTATTTGCTGACAGAAAATACTGTCGAGAAAACACTCTATTTTTAAATGTAAAAGATAGTTCCTTTGTCAAACCTGAGGAAATTATCAAATTCATCCATGAGACCTTTGGAGTTTGTAGTTTACTAGCATGTGTACCAAAATCTGGGAATTTGTACGAAAAAACATTAGATGGAAAAGCCCCCTTACAGTTCCTCCTAGAAGGGATTAAAGTAGGTGACAACACTTTAGAATGCCATGAAGTTGTACCGAGCCCGTTAGTGATTAGTTTCATGAACCTCCCTGCATATATTGATGACAATGAAATCGAAACAACAATATTTACAATTTTCAGTGCCTGTGATAACACTACATATCGATTTTGTATTATACAGTCCAGTAAATTCAAGTGACGCTAAATTGGGGCGCAAGCGGGGTTTGCTTATTTAATCGTACAATTGCTGAAAACTATATAAATATAAGTAATAAGGAATCATTCTTTGAAGATTATGAGGTGATAATTTCAGTCGGGGCGTGATCAAATCTATCATAAAGCCCATCGGGCTTTACTGGATTTGATCACGCCGCGACCAAAATTATCACCTCATAATACTCAAAGAATGATTCCTTATTCCTTAATTAAAATCAATGGGTGTTGAACTATTATCGCCAATTAACAGAAGGTTTTATCCAGGTATTACAATAGCAGACGGCACACGGTATTCGAAATTCAGACTACCAGACCATATGACCTCGTTTCCCTTCACAGTAAAGTTCCAAAAAGAGTACTACAGATGTATTCACAACGGACAATTAAAAGTGTGTTCACTGTGTTATTCTAGTGAACACCTTTTAAGGCATGTCCAGAGTTCCGATGCTTTAAATGCAAAGAACAAGGACACTATAACCCCGCGAATGTTATTGCCATTTAAATTTAGACCACGTGGTTTTATTTGACCCTTTCAGTTTCGCAGTAAAAATCGTGCCTCGTGTTTATAGTCCATTTCCTAATATCTAGGTACTTGAAGTCAAATATAAAATCTAGATATTTATTAACTTTAAACTTTATCTTCATTAATTGGTGGATAAACTGAGTTATAGAAATAGATATGATAATAGAATATACAGGTTTTTTTCTACTTTTGCAACAATTAACAAGCTTAGTAGCGATCCCTCCTAAGGATTAATTTTCGGTCCGCGCCTGACCTGGTAATAGCATCAATAGTGAAATAGACTATACTATTTTATGCAGAATGTTCCTTGAAAATGGCTCGATATACTAAGTTTTTATACAAAACAGACACCCATTCTTTTTTCAAAAAGCATGGTATTGCACACTAAAAGCATCAAACATGGCTATGATTTTATCAAGCAACCCAATGTTTATATTTTCAACCACGTGTAGAGTGGTTGAACACGAACGATAACTCTGTTCTGAATATCATCGTTTAGTTTAAATAACCGCTAGATGATGAAATAAGACATATATCTTAATAGATTTTCATGTTTTAACATAAATCAAAGTAGGATATGCTAAGAAAAACGACCAGTACTTACGTATTTTGAGAATATTATCCGAACACTTATACTTCCGCTCGAAATTTCACAGGAACTGAACAAATCTCGGGGAAGTCTCGTGAACTTTCATTCGAGCACCTCTGGATTTATTACATACTTAGCAAAGATAAAGAAAACATTCCGAACACATTCGCAGGGGTGACTATGCAAGGGCATGTAAATCTACTCGATGTAAACAGTGTGAGGAATGGGAACACAGATGTTCGTGCCGGGTGAGTGAACACGGAGACGAAGGTGAAACCGATGAATGGGACCGTGAGGTGAATATCGAGGACGACATGGATGTACACAGTGACGGAGACGCGGAGGCACCAGAAGGGGAACAGGAAACCGGTGATCAATAGATTGGTGACCAAGAAAAATCGACCACAAAAGAACAAGATGTAGAGGAAAAAGACGCGGAGGAGACCGAAACTATTGATCAAAACGGAAAAAGCGATAATGATAAAACGAAAGAAACAAAATCCGAGAAAATACCACCTGATGTTATAGATTTCGAAATACGCAAAAGTGAAAAAGAACCATCAACCGTGGAATCAGACCTCGACACGGAAGTTACCGTTAAAAACACAAAGAAGAGAAAAGGTAAAGAGAAAAAACAAAGGCAAAGCAAAGAAGAACAAATAAAATGAATGGAATACTAAGTACTTACTTTATTTTCACAATGGTTTTTATAACCTCGTGGAATTGTAACGGATTGTGCAATGTTGATAAAATGAAAATGTATTTAGTTTATTTGATGATAGAAAATATGACATTGTAGCTTTACAGGAAACCCAGTGGAAAGACAATTTAAATGGAAATTATAAACATATATGGTTCGGTGATATATATTATGATAGCACAAATGTGTCATCTAAAGGTGTAGCATTTTTAGTAAAGAATAGTATTAAAACAAATGTTGAAAATATAAATTGGTTTGATAGTAGATATTTACATATCAAATACAAAGAAAATGATAACGAATTTGACATTATAAATGTATATGCACCAAATGTATTAGAGACATAATAGAAATGGTTGAAATGGATCAAATAGAAGATTATATTGTAAAAATTGATCAAGAGAAAGCGATTGATAGAGTCATGAATATTTACTAGATGTGTTACAAGCATATGGTTTTGGAGATTATTTTAGAAAATGGGTAAAAATATTTTGTACAGATATTTATAGCAGTGTTAAAAGCAACGGTCATTTAACAAAATATTTTCCAGTTAGAAACTCTGTTAGACAAGGTTGTCCAATATCTGCATTGTTATATGTGTTATGTTCAGAACCTTTAAGTTGTGCAATTAAATATTACAAATTTATTAAAGGAATAGATATTCCTATATGTGATAAAACTGCATTAGTTTTTCAGCATGCAGATGATACAACGATAACAGTATGTGATAAAAAATATCTATTTTTCAAGTATTGAATGTTTTTGAATTATATGGAAAAGCAGCTGGTGCCAAAACTAATGTACAAAAATCTGAAGTTATGTGTATAGGAAAAGGACAACTGTTATCAGACGATAAACAACTTATCTATATTATAGAAAAAAATGTCATGAAAATTCTTGGAGTTTATTTGGGTAAAAACATTTTAGAATGTGAAAATTTGAACTGGAGAAGCAAAGTTCAAAATATCAAACAAGTTCTTAATTTGTGAAGACAAAGATTCTTCACAATACATGGAAGAGGTAATGTTATAAATACATTACTTATGTCTAGACTATGGTATTCATTGTCTGTAATTTATATTCCATTTTGAGCTAGAGATACAATTCAGAAAGAACGTATCAATTTTTTATGGAATTATGGTATACACTTAATGGTCTTTTAAACGAATACACGAGTTACTTAGATTGTATATACTATCAATTATATTATAAAATTAGATCCTACTCCAAATTGCTGGAGATTCATCTTAATGCCAACATGAACAAGAGTATCAAAAGCTTTCCTAAAATCGACAAAGCAAGCATTTAGTCTTCCATCACGTTTGTAACAATATGTGTTAAACAATGTCTGCAAGATAAACATATATGGTCAGAGGTTCTAGGTTTCTTTGAAAAACCAATTTGACAACTATTTATAATTTTGGTTTTTTTTCTAGAAAAGTATCCAGTCTATTGTTCAAGATGCTGTTAAAAATTTACCGATACATGTAGCACTTGTAATGGTGATTCCTCGATTATCAATTGTATCATTTAAATCACCTGTCTGTAATTATAATTTATGCTAGACAGTGATATACCCTTGTGCCCAAGATGTTGGGTATAACCCATAGGACAAGCAGGCGTTGAATTTTTTTTGTAAACAAACATTCTTTCTGAAAACGATTCATTAAATTGGTTCAAATTTTGGAAGTGTTCAAACCACTTGGAAGGAGAAATACTTGACTCTGTGCTTGATTCAACGTAGCTGAGAGTTTCATCTAACGTGTAAGCAAAGACTTTAGAAACATGAGCAAAAGAGGTGAGTTTCTGTTCTTTGATTTCTTGAAATTAGAGGTTCCAATAAGGAGAACATTTGGGGTGTGTACATCTTTACCAGGGAGAGGAGAATGTTTCAACGAAGGTCTTCTCTCATCACGACTAACGATTCATCTATTTTTTTTAAGTTTTGTGACTTGAGTTCATTCATCGTTCCCAAGACTTGGTTTAGCATCTGCATCTGCTTCCTAATGGAAGGATGTATGTTTTAAAAATGATATTAAATTATATATTATCATTGATACTAAAAAGGAATGTACTTTTCTCACATATAGATTCATACCATCGACTTTGCTTCATGATTCATCGGTAACTGTCCTCCTTCTCCACCGCCTACATTGGATTTACGAGATATTGATGCTTGCCCAAGAATTACAGAATTTACCGAATAACAATAGCCTAGGTAAGTCGGATTAGTGTTAGTCCCATTACGTAATGTTCTCTGCTGACAGAACACTGTTCTCTATCACATCACTATTACTGATACGGCTTGAAATAATAGATGCATTGCAAGTCTTTAATATGTATCTGCACAACTCCTCAGATCCCATAATTAAAGAAATTACTAGTATGTCCTCTCTTGTAAATTTATTCCAAATGAAATCTCACTCAGTTGACCATAGGTCTGTAAGGATTGGGAAGAATCAGTGTATGCCCATGGAACAAATGAATAAGATTCCAATTTTTTTTTTTTTTTTTTTTTTTTAAATCACCCAAGTAGCAAAGTCAGGGTGCAGTTAACACACAATTACAGAATAGATACCATAGTACTGTGCCATTCAAACATACCATCAACCACACCCCCCTTTCCGGTTCGAACTGAATGAGTATTGGTCAACTCTCGCGAGATCTCACTTGGAATATAAATTTATTCCAAATGAAATCTCACTCAGTTGACCATAGGTTTGTAAGGATTGGGAAGAATCAGTGTATTATGAAACAAATCCATATAGCTTTAACAGAACTAAATCAAAGATCAGTTAGTTTTCCAATTAAGTGGTTCCTCCCAATACTCAATAAACCACTTAATTTCCCAATCCTTACTCAACCCTATAAAATGAGAAAATACAAAATTAATTGAATGTATCATCTTTATTTCAAAATATATAATAACAATTTATTGAATGTTTGCTGCACTGTACAACATTTACAATATAAATTCACACATAAAAAGGAAAACTGCAATTCCCTAATGTTCAATAACAGGGATTTAGATATCGTCAACCTATACCCTAACCATACCTCTATATTCAACTAAATGCTTTTGGGAGTGCCTCATAATCACCACAACTTTTATAAACATTTTCTATACCTTGAATACTTGGTACCTGTGCAAACAAATTTGAAACCGAACCTACATCAATCAATTTCTTCATTTCACTATATCTATCAAGACTGCGGCTAGAAAACCATCCTATGTGGCCCATAATGTTTTTCTCAACGTCTGCAGAACCAGAAAGTGAAAGGGCCACTGCACAACCTCTTCTCAAACTGTGGGGGGTTTCCCCTTCATCAATGTCTAACTTTTCCAAATAGAACTTTAATCTTTCATATACTACTGAATAAGACAAATGACCATCCCAAACTGACAACTTATTCTTTCCTAATGGTCTAAATAAATACCCTGAATTCATGTTCAATCCCATAAGCTCTGCTGCGCAAACATAAGCTTCAACTGCATGAACTGGACAAATCAACTCATCCCCCACTCTTTGAACTGCAAATATATTTTCTCTCCCATTACTCAAAGTTTTCCCTACTGTGTGACAAAATAAAAGTCCTGCATTGCCCGGTAAGGATTTTATTTCTTGAATAAGGACTTGACCCAAGTCATTAGCTCTGTCACCTGCAAAGAACTGAAGTAAGAAGAATGCTTTATCCCTAAGAAATACAAACTTATCTACAATTGCACTTGCTAATCTCAACCGTTCATCAATGTACATGACAATTTTTCTTAACTTTCCAATGAAAATTGGCCTTGCTTGTTTAACCCTAACATGAGCTAGAGCTTGTTCTTTCTGAATAGCCTTAACATACTTTCGAACTTGCAGACTACCTACAGGATTACCAGAACCAGATGTTGGGTTCCACTGCTTACCCCTACCATATGCTTCGAATAATTTTGACAATTTACCCAAAATCGACTGAACACTACCTGCTGATAACTTACAAGGGCATCCACACTCCCCAAACCTTTTACCTATAAATCTACAATCTATCTCATGCACTTTTGTCTTCCCTCCTTTATCTTTATTTATTAGAAATCTGCAAATGTCTTCTGGTAATGAATCCAACATCTTAACGTTTGAAAATTCACTTAAAATTTTTTCAAACTCCTTTTCTAATGAAGATTTTTGTTTCCCGTACTGAGTGTAATCCACTAATGAATTTAGATACCTGAATCTTCTATTCATTTCAGAAATCTGCCAACTAGTTCTTTGAGAATTTCCAATTGTCAAGATCTATAAAATAAAAACATTTAAAATAAAAGTCTTGATGCTTCAAGGTCCCATACAAGACCTTTGGTATCTGGAGTAAAACCTTGTTTCGATGGTACCAACAAAACATTTTTATCACCTTTTCTACCCAACACTAAACTGTCATGTCTACAGGATAACAAGAAAGGCCACCATATAGGTTTTGGATATGACAAAGGAACTACCATAGTACATACCCTAACCCCCGTAGACTTCAAAAATTTCAATAATGGAAAAATGAGTCCAAATGGTGGGAAAACATAAGGGTTTTCCTCATTTTCTAACCTCTGAGAAAAAACATTCACTCCAGCTGAAAAAGGTGTAGGATGTGGTGTGAAATGTTTAAGTGGTTTCCCAAATTCATCTTTCATCACATTTGAATCTAAAGACATTAAATCAACTGAGTGGGGGCCAAACTTTCTTTGAATCATATCCCATGCTTTTTTAGTAAGCATGCAGTCAAGGAATGTAAGTTTTCTAGATGGAGCATCAGCTGGGTTACATTTCGATGGAATATAATGTAATCTCAAATCAATGTTATTGATATAGGTGACCTGATACAAATCTTTCACTATTCTATTCAAACTAATATCCTTTCTCCCCTGATTTCCCCATACCCTAACAAGAGCGGTATTGTCTACATAAGCATCTACCCTATGATTTTTCAGAGTATCATGCACTGCCATAAGAGCACAATAAAGAGCTGAAGCCTCTTTCAAATGAATTGGCCTAGAGTCATCTACAGACCAGAAATCACTCATCTCGACCTCTTTCCCCTGCAACATGACCATTGCACCCCACTTAAACTTTGAGGAGTCAGTAAAGAGGGGTAACTGAAGATGCCTCTCCTCTCTCCAAGATGCAAAAACTTCCCATGAGTCAATGAATCGCCAATGTTCCAACTCACACCTTAAAAAATCGTCCATAATCACTGTTTTGCTATTTCTTAAACACCAACTAATTGATCTGTTGACCTCAATAGTGTATAACTTTGCAGCTGGAATAGCCAAAGAGAAAGAAATACACTTTCCTGCGAATCTTTGCAAACTTCTAACCTCAAGTTCCCTGCAAGATAACAAATACTCCCTCAACTCCGAAAACCGCTTGATTTTATCCTTAGGTAAAATAAATGCTTGTTTTATAGAATCAACCATAAATCCTAAATGTTTAAGACACTGAACTGGTTGAAAAACACATTTCTTCAAGCCGAAAGTATAACCTAGTCTTGTAAAAACTTGACAAATAATATACAAAGCAAGCTCAGCCTTCCTATAACCTTGATTCCTATCATAATATGAAGTTTCTAACTCACTTATCAACCTGTCATCTATGTATTGTGAAATTGGAACACCCAACTGTCTACAATATCCTGTTGCAACCATTCCCAAAGTATGATAAATATATGCACTGCTTTTAAAACCAAATGGAAGCGTTCTGTACACCATGTAATATCCCCCAAATTGAATGCCAAAATAAGTTCTAGAATTCTCACTTAACAACACATGATCATATCCAGACTTATTATCAATGGATGTCATGTAACCATCTTTTTGAATTAGTCTTGGGACATCTCGTAATGTCTCCAAACTAAAAGGACAATCCCTTATCCATAAGTTAAGGAATCTTTCATCCATAATCTAGGCTTACTGGGTTCAATAGTAAGGGGCATAACCAGATGTGGAGGATCCACCTCCCCAACTTTACCAAGCAATTGTAAAGACCCATTTCTCAATCTAGCTGTTAATTCTGATACAATAAATTCCTGATATTTTTCACAAGCAGCAGCATTTTGCATATACATCATAGGGGGCTTGTCTGAATTATATGATTTCCCTTTAAAATTACCTTTAAAAGGTTTAATAAATTTTTGAACATCAACTCCATCTTTCAACCAATCCCTCAATTTACCAGGAATATCTAATTTTTCCCACTCTTGCAAACAATCATGTATGCCTCCAGGGACAAACCAATCAGGGTCCCTCAAAGGCAACTTACACAGAGACACAGATACATTGCTATTTACTACATCTTCTGCAGAAACAATAACACGAGATGAGGGGTGAACTACCTCTCCGTTTACATTTACAAATCTTGCACATGTATCTCAATGAAATGCGATACATGTATCTTCAACATTCTCTAAAAAACCTGTCTTCAACTCCCATTTTGGTACAACTGGACAAAATTTTTGTCGTTTAATCTGAAAAATAAAATAATAGGAGAGGTAATCCAACCCTCAACCCGCGTGAAATATTCACTAAGGATTAGAGTCCTTTGGGATGATGGTTGAAATTACTTAACAATATAAAGCCAAATAAACACTTATAAAGTTTTATTGAACAATTCAACAGTGACATATAGAATTCCTAAATTCCAAATATCAGATTTACATGTTTCATTTTACACAATACACCTACTTATCTTTCTCTTTCGTCAATTTAGGGCACTTAGCCACCATATGACCTGGGCGTTTGCAATAATAACATGCACCTCCCACATAGGATCTGTGCCTAGGAAACCTAGCCGGCATAGGCCCATACATAGGCATACCCTGCCAAGCTCCCAAGGGAGATTGCCAAAATGGAAAATTGGGGTTACCCGATACAAAATTAGACCCCTGAGGACCTGCGAAACCTACAGAAGACATTGAATTTACATTCTCCTTAGATTCTTTGTTCTCGTCTAAATACTTTTTATTCTTAGACCATTCTGCCACAACAGATGAGATTTTCTTATCGTCTGCTGTTCCAAACAATCGTTGACACAAACCAAAAATATCAGGATTATTTTCAAATTTCCTACAAGTTTGCAAAGCCTTAGCATAGTTATCAGCTTCTTTATGACCAGATGAAATTGCAATATCTACTAATGATTCAACAGCCGCCAACATAACTGCAGGAGCTGTTAACTTAGGCCTGCTAGCCAAAATTGAAATGTTCTTTAACGCCAGGTTAACCTCTTTATCTGTATTCCCTGTCACTTCTTTTATGGCCGATTCCATCTTCTCTAATCTAGTTTCTATGTCATCCTTTTTCTTCTCTACAATACAAAACCACTGTTTAAAAACCTGACACTTATGTGCCTACTCATACCATTAATCTATAGATGTAACTTACCCCCATCCTTCACATCTTTAACTGCTTCACCCTCATGAGATGTGGATGGACGTGATCCTGGTTCTATTTAAATAGAGGATCTGGTTATAGGGGTAGATCTTGGTGCCCCAACATCATTCGCCATGCATATCGCTACATGCACCAGGAGTCGAAGGTTATTCATATCCCTATTCTTTCCAACCAGACTCAATATCTCCTTTGCTTCCTCCCCTGTGAGATTTTTAAATTCAGTTTCTAACTCTTCCACAGAATATCTAGTGAGGGGATGTTCCTTCTTTAGCCTAGTGAATTCTCTCTCATCCTGAATCTCCACATCCTTCAACCTCAATGCCAGGGGTAGCAGATTCTTGCCAAGCAATGAATGCTTCTGCTTAAGAATTATCGACATCTATAAAATAGATATTGCTCAATTAAATATAACATTATTAGACATGGAATATAAATATCTATAAACTACACACAATGCCCTAATCATAAACTGAGCTCAACACAATTCCTACACACAGCAAAAACTTAACCCCACAATTCAATAATATTGAACCATCATCAGAATATACTCTTAAATTTGAGTTGAAATGTTATTAAAATAAGGTAATTCTCCAATTGCCCTATATATGTGTATGCAAAACATATAAAGACAAACTTGTCTAGCCTCAAATCCTGTACACTCCACATATATGCTGTGCAAATTACCAGATGCAAAATATGTGTACAATAACATAATAATTACTCTCAAATATTACCTGTATAAACAAATATAATACAAACTTGCTTTCCAAATGCATTAAAATTCACTAGGTGCACAATCAACTAGAAAACTTTATATATACACACTATATTTCTCCAAAATGTTATAAATGCGTAACAAAGCCCAAGAGGCAATGTATACCCGGAAACCATTTAAACTACGAAGACCAATGTGTTGCACAACAATACAAAAGAATACTACTACAACACCACATCTATATATCCTTAAATATCTCAAAATGGTGTAAACAAAATACAAGACAAGCTTGTATAATACCCATAAATATCCAGCTAAAATGTACAATGCGGCTCTACTAGAAAAACTTGTACACCACAACAATTCTCAAAATATTACGTAATGGCATAAACCAAATACAAAACAAGCTTGTATAACACCCATGTAGATTAACCAAGGTAATACAACCAAATACAAGAAAACTTGTATAACACCACAGTTCTCATAATAACGAAATGGTGAACCAAAAATACAAGATGAGCTCTTTTATAACACTCATAAACACTGATAAACAACAGTGGTGAACAGTCAAATACAAGAAAACTTGTTTAACACCACAAAATTCTCAAAATGACAAAATGGTGTACCCAAAATGCAAGATAAGCTTGTATAATACCTATTAACAAACAGTGGTGTACAGCCAAATACAAGAAAACTTGTATTACACCACACTTCTCAAAAAATCACAAAATGGTGTAACCGAAATACAGGATAAGCTTGTACAACACCATAAACAAACAGTGGTGTGCAGCCAAATACAAGAAAACTTGTATAACACCACACTTCTCAAAAAATCACAAAATGGTGTAACCGAAATACAAGACAACTTGTATAACACCACACTTCTCAAGAAATCACGAAATGGTGCAACCGAAATACAAGAAAAAACTTGTATAACACCGTAATTCTAAAAAATTAAAATGATGTAACCAAAATACAAGGCAAGCTTGTATAACACCAAACCATAAATGGTACAAACCAAATACAAGAAAAACTTGTATAGTACCAAAATAAGTATATAAATCTGCGACACGAGAAATGTGTGCCGAAACTTAAATACGCGCGAAAAATCCCAAGCATAAGAATCAATCAAAATAGTAAGAAAACCCGAGAACGGCACACACATAAAATAATAACATAATACTTACATCTATGGTGATGTCGAAGCAACTGGAGTAAAATAACAAGAAAAGTCGTATCGCAGAACCGGCCACTCAGCCACTCAAACGTGCACGTCTACCTCGCACGGCTTTCCGGTTCGAACTGAATGAGTATTGGTCAACTCTCGCGAGATCTCACTTGGAATATTTGATAAGATATAAGATGTTTTTCCTTCTTTCTTATCATTTTATCCTGTTTGACTGTCTTAATGAAACATTGTAGTGCATCATTGTTTTCCATAAGTCTGTCGTCACTGACATCAGTAATAGGTCAAGGGTATCTGAAGTTTCTGATAAGTTCACTGCTATGTGTTAACATTTCTATTGTCCCATCCACCTTATGCTCAGTGTCACCTAAACTTGATCTATAAAGTTTCATTAGATGCAACATCTTACAGCCTAATGATTCCTCATTTTATTTTCTGATGTTAAATAAATATGCTCTTGTGTGAGTTTATAATGAATAAGGCATGGGTTTGTGGAAATGTCCCACAGATATGCCTCCTTAAAGTGATCCAATTCTATAAACTTGTTCAGAATTTTCAAATTTCTTTTGATTTGAACATATTTTATTATGTAAATAAATTACATAAACGGATTAGGCAGCAGACAATGCCTATGTAAGCCTTCTCCATAAGGAACAAGGTACACATAATTATTACAAATAATCTAATTCAATGCATCTTTTGATTAGTGCTTTTCTAATAAATGGATGTAAGATGGCATAATACTACTTATTATGATTGTATAGTAGATGAAAATTATGAATGGGTAATGAAGAGGTACGAGAAAACCCCCCAAAACAAAACCAAATCAATGGTAAATAGGTAAGTAGAAAAAAGAATAAACAAGCAAAAACCCATA
This sequence comes from Magallana hongkongensis, assembly GCA_016163765.1. Classification (NCBI taxonomy): domain Eukaryota; kingdom Metazoa; phylum Mollusca; class Bivalvia; order Ostreida; family Ostreidae; genus Magallana; species Magallana hongkongensis. The sequence continues at coordinate 14,092,157 of WFKH01011801.1, forward strand.
TACAGATACATCATTTGGTTTACATAATTAAATATATTTAAATCTTTTAGTATATGCAATATATTCATGTACAAAATTAAATAAGGCAATGTTTTCAGCATAAGAAATACCATTGTCTCCAGACAGCAATAAGTCAATAGTTATAGGTTTAAGTATCCCCAAACGTGATATGCATTGAAATAGAGTATTTCTTTCCTTAACACATTTAGGACATTGAAAGAAAAAAATGAAAGGCATATTCAATATGAAACCCACAATTATTGCAAATAGAATTATCTATTAAAAATGTTTATGTAGGTCAGCATTTAGACTGCTAGCACTATTCCATAATTGACAATGGATAATATTTTCCATGATTAAAAACTTTTTCAGGGTTTTTATAATAAAGTTTCTTTAAGGCATTTGAAAAAGAAGATATGGATGGAAGGTAAATCATTCCATAACTGAATAGTTGAGGGTATAAAACTTTTCAAGTAAGAAGTAGTTCTAGCTTGAGGAATAATAAAAGTAAGAACATCATTACTTCTTAAGGGATAAGTAGTTTCAGGAAGAATACAGGGCTTTAAGAGATCTGTGAGATAATTAGGTGTCAGTCCATACACTATCTTGTAAAATAATACTAATTAACGTACAGTTTCATTTGACAGATATTGTTTCCCAACCCAGTTCACGATATATAGTATTTTATCTTGAAGAATTAACTCTTAATCCAGTGATAATTCTAGCTGATGTAATTTAAATTTCTTCTAATATAGATTCTTCCCTTTGATTACAATTATCCCAGACAATATCTCAATATTCTAAAACAGGTCTTATAAATGAAGTATATATACTTTTTGCAGATGATAATAGCCTTCAACATGCTGCAATCAATGTACACGATATGGAATCTTATCTTAATCGGGATCTTTTAACTTTAGAACTTTGGTCTAAGAAATGGCTTTTAAATTCTTATCCTTCAAAAACAAGGCTGTTTATTTGAGTAATAAACCTAACACAGTAACCCCTAAGTTAAAATTTCAAGGATGCAATTTGGAATTCGTACCCACCCATAAACACTTAGGTGTTATATTTTCTGAGGACCTTTCCTGGTCATCTTATATAAATTCTATTATAGCAAATGCTCAAAAGAAATTGGGGTTAATGAAAAAACTTAAATTTAAACTCAACAGAAAATCACTGTCACTATTATATACTTCATTTATAAGGCCTCAGTTAGAATATGCATCTGATGTATGGGGCGGATGTTCTATTAATGATTCTGACAAATTAGAAAAAATACAATTGATTGCAGCAAGAATTGTGACAGGTTTACCTATTTTTTGCATCTCGGGAATCTCTTTACTTTGAAACAGGATGGGAAACGCTTTATAGCAGAAGGAAAATATCTAGGCTAAAACAATGTATAAAATTGACCGAAACCTTTTACCCAGTTATGTAATGGATATTTTTCCAAATAAGCGTGCTAATGTATCTAACTATTCTACCAGAAATGCACAGAATTACTCTATACCAAAATGTCGTTTGGAAATGTATAAATCTTCGTTTGTTCCTACTGTTGTTGATGAATGGAATGCGCTTTCAACGGATGTCCGTGAAACGACTCTGTTCGCATTTTTAAGGAAAAAATACATGTTTCTGTCAAAAATGAAAATGTACTTACATGTAGAACTGGACCTAATTTTTTTACATATGGGGATAGATTTTTGAATATTATTCATACTAGACTTCGTCACAATTGTGCACTAAATAATGATTTATTTCGATGTAATATTATCAACAGTCCACTCTGTTCATGTGGTAAGCTCGAAGATACTTACCATTATTTTTTCACATGTAATAAATATAAAGATGCTAGAAATGTTCTATTTAATGACGTTTTTCAAATTGTCAATCTTAACATTGTCAATACTCATGTTTTACTTTGGGGTGACAGTGCAATAAGTGACAATGAAAACAAGCATTTATTTACATTAGTTTATAATTTTATAAAAAATACTGAAAGATTTAACTGATCTTATAACTACTAGTACACCGTTGTTAATTATATACACGTCAATTGCATATATGTATACTGCCATTCTATCCACTGACCTTTATTTATGTTGTCTACACATATATTGTATTACATCTTTGTATTGGGAGAGGGCGGTCTAAGTTATGGAACTTGTGCCCAATCCCAATTGTATTTTTGTACAATAAAAATATGTTCAAATCAAATCAATCAAATCAAGTATATATTTTTATTAGTGAATCACGAGGAAGGGATTATTTAAGAATACGTAGAATATTTAATTGCATGCCTTTTCATAAGTACCTTGTATAATTATGTAATTTCCAATTAGCATCAGGCTGAAAGTTTAGTCCTTAGTGTACATGATTATTAGATGGCTTTATTTCAGGACCATTATCACCAAAGTTAATCAATGGATGAGACATATTTTTTCTAGTAAAATTTAAGTTCATTGTTTTCTTGGGATTAAAATCAACAACTCACTGTTTGGACCAACTATCAAACTCTCTAGCTTATCAAGATCACTTGTAAGAGAGTTGGCTGCACCAACTATATCTTGGTCTACAACAACACAGAGTAATGTATCGTCAGCAAAAAGGCGTGCATTATTTGTTAGATCAGAAGAAATATCATTAATGTATAATAAAAATAAAAATTGTCCTAGTACTGAATACTGATCCTTGTGGAATACTGATCCTTGTGGGACACCTGAACTAGTTGATCCCAATGAAGAAGTAAAGCCATCAAGGACAACTCTTTGCTTCCTGTTCATCAAATAGTTTTTTACCCAATTTATAATTTGATCTGAGATTCCATACTGTCTTAACTTAAAATTGATACCTTCATGTCAGACCCTATCAAAGGCTTTGGATATATCACAAAAACAAACCTTACATCATTGCCTTTATCAAGATTGGATATTATAGTATTATATATTTCAACCAGCTGGTTAGTGGTTGAATCTCCATGCTGGAAGGCAGACTGATATTTATATAAGATTATGTTTTGTATGATTAAATTGTGCAAGTGCTTAACAAGAATTTTTTCTAACAATTTGCAAACAACAGAGGTTACTGATATTGGTCTATAGTTGTTTACATTAGCACACTACTAAGTGGTATATTGTACAATTTGGCTAAAGGTTTATGAATAACTAGTACAATATTTTTTTTAAACAGAATCAGGACCTGAAGGTTTGGATATGTTAAGGATTTGCAATTGATCAAGTACTTCATTATCAGTAATAATAAATGCATCCATCTTCTGAGAAGGCGGACCAGGTCCTGTGGGTGCAAAATTTTGCGGTATTGTAATACTGGAAATGTTCGTAAAACATTATTTAAGGCATTTGCCTTGTCTAAAGAATGAAATAGTATTTGACCATCCACCTTTAGTGGGGGTGAGGGTTTCTGTTTGTTATTTAGTTTACTTAAAGATTTTACTATTCTCCACCACTTACCTGGATGTATTGATTTATTGATCTGTGCTGAGTTTTTTTTTTATTATTATATTTCTCCATAGAGGAGCTGATCATATATATGAACTTATTACGCAGGTATCCATAATTTGCCCAATGAAGTGGATATTGTCTTTTAACAGATACGGTTTCGTTTTCTCATCAACGTTTTAATTGTATTGTTCATAAATACCTTATCTCGTGGTCTTATTGTGACAACTCTTTTGAAATGTGTTTATCAATTGTAGTATTAATTATATTAAATTATAAGTAAACTTAGAATACAGTTCGTCTATATCCAACAAGTCGAATACTTCTAAATCCCAGTTGATATTAGTTAGGTCATTGTTGAGATTCATATTTTCCGCTTTACTATTGTCAAACACTTCCCTCTTATAAGCATAGTTTGTATGAACTAAATTTAAGGTCTGCACCAACAACTGAATGCGTGCTACAATAGTGGGGTGGGGTGGAGGTGTAACAAATGTATCATTAACTAATGCTCGGTTATTTGGGATTAATAAGTCAATTCATGTATCCTCTGGGGTCGTAAAATTGATAAGACATGTGATGAAGTTGTGTAAATTTAATTTCTTTAGTATTTGTTTTAACTTTGTACACTGATTTCACAAAATGTTAACGATAAAATCCCCTAATAAAAATATAGGCAAATTGCCTTCGATAGCTTTGTCTAGATTTAAAGAGAGTAAATCCAAATAATTTGCTAGAGAAGAAGGGAGTCGACATAGAGTACTTAATAAAAAAAAATTGTTACCATTATGTACTTCTGACAAGATAATTTTTAATTCTTGTGTCGTCAAATCTTTACGTTCGTGAAAAGCTAATCTGTCAGAGATATATATATATATAGCAACCCACCACTATGTCTATTTCTATCTTTACGTATAGGGTATTGAAATACTTTGGTTGCTTATTGTGCTATCCAATTGAGTTTCACTTATTGTTATGATATTTTACTTAGATAACTATGCAGTGATCATATTCAGCTTTGATAACAGGCTACATACATTGTTATTCACTCTACCTATTGGTTTGGTAGGGGGATTACCCGTATTTCTCAAAGGTCAAGGCTTGGTCTTAACATTTCCTAATAATAGGAGTGCGTAGGATAAAAATAAAAAAGTGCAGGTTTCTTGTAGTATACAAAATCAAGTAGAACACTCACGTCAATATTTCATAAGTTGACATTACCTTAATCATTTGTATCAAATACGATAAAGCGCTTCATTGCAAAATTAGTTGGCATGAGTATCCATGAATCACATATCGTAAATGCTGTATGAAAGGTTAAAGAGAAAACCGGATTGGTGGGCTTACAAAAACGGGAGAAAAATATGAATATAGGGGACGAAAAGCATATATACAAGGCACAAATGTGCAAAATTGGCAAAAACACTTTGGAGGAAATATTGGACGATTGAAAAAGATCGTCGAGTATGACAGGTGACCTTGTCAAATGGTGTGCAAACCTTATTTAAATTCGTTGACGCCTTACGTGCAAAAATGTCAGCACACATAATAGCGAGAGCAAAAAATATGAAAAACAATGGAATATAAAGAGACATAGATATATACATAACGGTTAGCCATATAAGAAATCTATGTTCTATACATTGATAGACATTGTCTTATACAAATGTAGTGGGAGAACCCCAGTTTCTTAAAATAGAATATCATACTTGATACGAGTAATAAATAGAATATAGACAGGACAAAATATACGAGTTTGAACAACAAAGTATATATTAACTGACAGTGTATTGTTAGAGACAGTCTTATTGGGTTCTATACGTCCAAGAATGGCATGAAAATACCTGGCAGCAGGAGTGGAGGTACGTGGGCCACGTGAAACGATTTCGGTCAATTTATCGAGGTCAGTGTCTCTTGTTATTGTCCATATTTTGCCAGTTAAGGCTTTTGCCATGATTCTACTATCGTATGTCCACACTGAAGCGATGAATTTGTCTTTTAGTAGTTTTTTCGTATCGACTAGGCTACTAGTAGGAGATACATACGTTTCTTTGTCAGGGATTCATTTATGAAGATTTTGTGGTTATTCACGCCGTTTCTGTTGTATTCTTTGAGATTGCTCTTTTTAGCGTAGACAAGAGCCCTGTCTCTGTATGATGTGAATTTCACAATGATGTCCCTGGGACGATTATCCCTAGGTTTTCCTACTCGGTGTGATCTTTCAATCTTTTTAAGAGTAATGGATTTTTTCTCAGGGCCTAGGATTAACTTGTTGATAATGTTTAGTGCTACATCGTCGGAATTTTCTTCTTTACTTTCAGAGACACCCGTAATTTTAATACAGTTCAAACGGGAATACTTTTCTAAGTCGTCAATCTGCCATTCTAACGCATCAACGCGTTGTTGAAGGGAAGAAACGTTTTCAAGAGGAACATCTAATATCTGAGACTTGAATGAGTCATGGTTTATTATGATGGACACCGCTCTTTTGATTGCATAGCTAATGCTATCAGCTTACTGTGCAGTTTGCTATGGATGTATCAGATTCACTAAGTTCATATCTAAGGCGTTTTTTGCCCCCCACCTAGGCCTGTTAGAGAGGTGTAATCAATGTCCAAGGTTTTGATCGGTTATTCCCATTCCTCGGCATGTTCATAAATCATAACACAATAGAACACATTGTAGCACAATGCATAGTCGCATTCACAGTAGGTAGATATTTGGTTGGAAATTTCTTACATTGGTGAAATCTACTCAGAACTCAGAGAGATTGGTCCCAAAATATAAAGAAAATACTGTTTACTTCATACTACTCACGTAATCGAGGATGCCACAAGATCCACAAGTCACAAAAAGTCAATACAAACATAATCACTGTCTTAGACATGCAATATCACTATAGATGTTAGATTCTCGTTGGCCACCAATATTTCCCCCACCTTACATGGTGAACGACCTTTCAAATGTCTTTTGCAGGATGCAACTTCACCACTTTAAGAAATGTTTTTCCTCATTTTTTCACTGCCGCCTGGCGTCGTAGTTAAGCATTAAATTCATACAACTTGCATTCGTCGTTTTTTGGATGCGCTTCATGGTTTGCGTGATTGAATTCACGTTTGTAATAGAGATAAGTATAATAATGTAGTAAAGAATCGGTATGAATATAAAAAAAAAGAAGTAAGAATTTACACTGATAAGAAGAGAATATTGCAACATAAAATTATGCAAAACATAAAGAATAAAAAAGAATCAAAGTGAATCATACTTAAAATTTTGAGGTAGACCTGATAGGCTATTTGTTGACCACACAGTAATCTTAAGTATTTACATTTTCTACCGATATTGTAGATGTAATTTGTAATTACAGAAATGTAATTTGAATGGGCTGTGTAAACTTTCTGTTTATACACAGAAAGATTTTTGTCAAATACAGTTATAAAAAGTTTCGAAATGAAAAATGTATCCATTAATAAAATAGCTAAGAAATGATAAAACGAACGTTAACAATAAACTATTTATTGTTTACGTACACAGACACTGGTAATGTAAGTCATAATTTATTTTGATATGAAAATCAAATCTTAATTTTAGACGTCTTCTGCGTCATTCCTATTCAAAAGTAGTATTGAAAAAAGACTGCCGCCTCAGACATTAACTATTGGGAAAAATGAACGAAGTGATTTAAATTTATGGCGGCCTTTATTTCTAAATTTCGTTAGATTATTGAATATCAAAGTACTGAAAGTACTGATAGGCGAAAGCATGTTTGCAAGTTGTCAATGTTATTATTAAAGGGACATGGTCACGATTTTGCTCAATTTAATTTTTTATTTTTAGTGTTTACAATGCTTTAGCAATGCATTTTTTAATTATCAACCAAAATTTGAGTGTCAATCGTAGAGTTATAACCAAGATACAGAGCTCACAACTCTTTGTTATGTAAACAAGGCTTGTGCCTTGTTTTTGTTTACATTGGTTTAATATACCGGCAATAGTTCTTTTTGAAGCTGATTTTTTTTTTATCTACCATTTCTTTTTGAACGTAAATACACAGTTCCTAGCGTTTGTCACATTCAATTTAGGTATAAACCTGGAATTTTCAAAATGTAAACGAAAACATGACCTAAGCTTTGTTTACATAACAAAGAGTTGTGAGCTCTGTATTTCGTTTATAACTCGACGACTGAAACTAAAAATTTTGTTAACTATTAGAAATGCCTTACTCAAGCATTATTAACATTGAAAACGGCTAAATAAATTTTGACCAAAATCGTGACCATGCCCCTTTAATATTTTCTACTTCAGAATTAGTTTGATAAAAGGTGGTAATGGTAACATGTTAATGAATAATAAAAATTGTTCTCCTTATTTGTTGCATTAAGATATAATTGAATGGATAGATATTAGTTCTATGATTTTTTTTTTATTGTGGAAAGAAATATGATACAGAACTTTTAGACTTCAATATTTCATAAAAGCATTACAGTTAAAATGAAGAATGTGAGGTAATAGTTAATAAAATAATAAAGAACACAGTACTAATATGTCAATTGAGGCATATAATACATGTAAATGTGTAAATACTCAGTACCTGCACAAGATAAGTCTGGATCATGCCTTGAATAAAAATAAAATGACAAAAGCAATTTAAAGGGACTTGGACACGATTTGAGTTCAAATTTTATTTTTTGTTTTTTATGTATAAACTGGTTTACTTGTGCATTTTGAATGATTGACCAAAATTTGAATGTTTGAAGTAAAGTCATAAGAGAGATACAGAGGTAAGAATTCATTGTTATGTAAACAAAGCTCGTGTCTTATATTTGTTTCCAAATAATGATAAGTAATGAAATACTATTTATTTGTCAAAATGACTCGTGGCAAACAAGATAAACTGATTCAATGTGTTCATAAATAATATTAACAACAGGAAAAAGCAACATTTGATTCAAAGTTATACCAGTACAAAACATATGTAAACAATAACAAGACTCGGGCTTTGTTTACAAAACAAAGAATTTCAAACTCTGTATCTTGCTTATAACACAATATTTGACTTTCAAGTTTTGACAAAGCATTAAAGATACCCATATTAACCATTCTAAACAATAAAAATGGAAAAAATAAAATTTAAAATTTTAAGCTCAAATCGTGTCCAAGTCCCTTTAAACATCAAAATATTTATTTTGTAAAGTACATTTGTATAACATGTATAACCAGTTGATACTGATGCAAGCTGAAATTACTGGTATACGTTTTCATTTATTATGCAGACTTATTCAAAATGTTTATTTTGACAACATCAAAATGATGAAAAAATATTATAGAATTTAGTTAACTGAACTTCTGAAACTGCAGTATTTTATTCTTTACAATAATGTTTCACTAAAATAAAGAAGTTGCATTCGTACATCATTTGATTACAGAATTTTACACAATCAAGTAGCCTGTGTGTCACATTGCTCACCTGAGAAGGAATAGCCATTGAGAAATCAGCTTTATAGAATAATATACAAAATATCTGGACAATGTGTAGTAACAAATAGGTCATAAATAAAAAGATTTTCAAATTTTCAAATTTTTCTTTAGATATTCTCAAGTTTAACAGTAACAGGATGATTTTAAAGTCATTCAATATATGGAGAATTGCAGATCTATAAAAATTCTCAGATTGCAGTTGATACATTTTGTTGACAAATGTTCAAAAATCAGAAAGAATGTATTTACCAACTGTATTGTATACCACAACATATTTTACAAAGATCGAACCTATATACAAATGTTGAGAAATAAAAGCCCAGTAATTTAAACATATTGCTAAAGGTTTTGCGATAGATTGATATTCAATAGTAATGTACAAATAAGTGCATTATGTGTCCATTACAATTGCTCCAGGTTGTACAGTCGAATCACAGGTCTCTAATACTGAAGACATTTGAACTTTGGGTCTTTATTTCAATACTAATGGAATCTTTAAGAGAACTTTCTCCATGACAGAACGTAGACTTCCAAAAAATCCTTTTATAACTGTTGTAAATGTGTCCTTCGAAAGCGTATAATCCTGGTGTGTGCCCAGTCTGACTAAAGCCAGTCCCTACTAATTCACTTCGTTGTAGGGTCTGAAGAACTCTCGTAAGGGTCATTCTCCAAATGACCTACGAGTTAACCAATCAGCTTATCGCTTAGAATTTCTCTAAGCGCATTAAAAAATTTCGGAACACCTCTAGGTTAATCGAGAGAGAAAGAAAACTTAAGAGAGTCATCGAGTAGAGTAATCATGGCCGCCCCCATGAACCCAGGTGTGATTACGCCAAGAAGGACCTATATTTTAAACAATAGCTGTGTTATATGTGGATTTTCTTTTATTGTAAAAGAACAACAAAGTGACGGAACTGTTAAAGTTACTAAACATCTCAATAGAAAACTAAGACTTTCCCAGGAAAGATTAAACATCCTAACTTACGTTGTAGGGGATGTACAAGTAAGTGACAACAGTGCAAATGGCGTTTGTGTTAAATGTTTCCAGTCCACTGAGCGAGTTATAAAACTCGAAAAAGAAGCTAAGAAATTAAAAGACGAGCTCTTGTTGGCTAGAAATGAGGTGGTTGACGTAAATTCAGATCGGAGAACTAATGTAGAAAAGCGTCTATTGAAAAGTCCAGGGACATCCCAACCGTTGAAGATATCAACAGGAATGAAAGAAAACTCGAATTTTCCGGTCTATGTCCGACCGTTATCACTGAGTCACTTAAAGCCATTTTCTGACATAACAAATAGTGCTAGGACATTTGTAAATATTGCCCCTCGCAGTGAGAAAGAGACCATAGTGCCGAAGCAGAAAGCCATGCGTTCCCTGGAACAAGACTTCTCCACAGACACCTGTATGGAGGGAGTAGTTAAGGTATATTTAATTTCATGCACGTTTTGTTTGTTGTTGTTTTTTATTGTGTTTTTTTTTTTGTAAACAATTTTTCAAGATCTGAATATGGTGATGCATGTAATCATGGTAATTGAAATGTCACTATAAAACCGTTATATATACAAATGATAAAATAAAAAAATGAATATAGTCGTTTATTTACTAAGAAAACAGATAGCTAAGTTTTGGATAAAAAATGTTACATTCTCAGAAAGTAAGAAGATTTTAAGTTTTCATTAAATCTGCACATGTGTGTATTTTAAAACCAAATTTACATGTAAGTTGGTGATTTATAAAATTGTAAATTATAACTAAAGTTACATTAGATACATGCATTATCACCATTGTTGAGTTTTGTTTTCTTTCTGGTGTAAATTTTGTTTAATTAATCTGCAATTTTAATATCAGTCTTTTCAAGAGTAAGGTTAAGAATTTTAAATGATTCTTACTACTTGGACGATGTTCTTCTCTATTGTTATTGATTTTGTTAAAAAAAAAAGTGAAAATAATTTTCTTATTTCATGATATCTTTATGTAAAAGATTAAATTCAGACCTTTTGTATTTTAAAAATGAAAATACAAATACTCTGTTTTCCTCATTCCAAATACTCACAAAAATTATATTTTTTATTAATATACATTTTCATCTTCCTCTTTATAAATGACTTGATACTTATTGTTTAATTATTACTAATTGTTTTCATAGACTTATTTTTCATTTTCAGTTGTTTCAGACACCTGTTTCATACATGTACACATACATGTACATATTTGGGTTCAAACATTATGGTAAGTCTATAGAATTATGTTGAAATAATAGCTTACATGAAAAGCTTTAAAAGTGAACATTTTGGTGGTAAAATTTCATATTGGAATTTGGTAAACTATTATAATTTAGGTATCATAATTAAATAAATGTATATTGAAATGCTAATATTTTGATACATCACATGAATTTTTGTTTTTCCTAGATTACTATATACTACAATACTGGCAAGAAGTCCCAGTTCATTACAAATGAGGCACACAAAAAAGTCTGTAAAGCCATTATATGGGGAAAAAATGTTGAAAGATCAATTGTTGATATTATAAGAAAATATAAGCCTGAGGAGGTATCTACAGGAGCAGCTTCAGTTGTTGCCAATGAATGCAAAGAACTCTGTCGTAAGAATTCAAACTCGCTGTTACAAGCTGGGACTCATCATGATATTCTGTCTTTCACTTGGGACAAACTTCACCAAGAACTCACACTAAGAGCACCGAACACATTGAGGATTGTTTCATCAATGCTGTCAGATGTCCCTCTAAGTCCAGAAGGAAAACCATTTCTAAACTTGATGCACACTATATCAATGGCTCTACACAGCAGATACAATCAGATGTCATTGACCCAGTATCTTTGTGGATTTGTTCTTATGCATGGAGGATGTACAATGAGGGTATGCATTTTTGTAATAGGATAAACAGATATTTTTGAATGAGCATTTCAATTTTACAATTTTATGAAATTAAAACATAATAATCAAATACTTTCATGTTCAACTACATGTATGTACATTTTTGTGAAGGATATAGACAGATTGGCACGAACTGGTCTTACTATGACATCCAAGTCCTTAACCAACAAATTAGCATCATGGGAAGACTGCCTGTACATGAGTGTTGAAAAAATCAGAGAAGGCTGGGAACGTGGAGAAAAGAAAAAATATCAGTTAGTTGGCGACAACTGGGACAGAAATATTTTGCCCTCATATAGAACATCACAGCAGAAGACAATATCGCTCCATTTGTTTCAAGTGGTATGTGTGGTGGACAGAATTAACCCAGTGTGTGTTGAAAGACCAAACCAGAATCCTTATGATTTGAAGTGTATTGACTTCATCCCATCTATGCAGGACCAAAATTTGTTATGCAAGGAGTTGACATTTATAGTTGCCACTGCATTGCTGAACAATATAGATCAACTTAAAAACATTCAAAATATTTACCCAAAGCATCTAGAACACCAATATAGTGCACAGTCAGGACTGAAAACTCATCAGGTAAGTGTACATTACACCAACAGCAAAACACTTAAAGTCTATGAAATACATGTATTAGAGGGCCGGATGGTTGTGGCCATTCTTTAGACTGCACCGACCTCCTTTATTAGAAGAGCTCCGTATAAGCATATAAGAAAGTACATGTAATAAGATTTAAAAGCTAAAATTTATGGAATTTTTCTACTTTGAATAATAGCTTAATAAATCATATCTGAAAATTTGAGAAAAATCTGATGATTAATCTGTTGACCTCCCAGCCTCCTTAACTTACTTAGGTTATGCAGATAAGTTAAATTTGTTATTCACACTAAATTGATGGAAGAGGATTATTATTTTAGATTCCACTCGGCCTATTTGATTGCAATGAGCAAAAAACACAGGATGTCATCAAGCTGTTAAAGGAATTCTCTCAAAAGTATGTTCCTGTCAAAGATGGTGAAATTGTGGAAGAAGTTTTCTTTGGAGGCAAGTACATGTAGTTAAAAAATAAACCAACAAAATGTTTTAAAATTTGACAGGATCCTGACTTGTAAACCGTATATATTTTTGTTTATTTTTTTTATTTGATTCTTTATATTAATATATTATAATTAATCTTATTCTACAATTTTTTAGGTGATCGCCTTACAGATGAAAGGATCCAGTGTGCTCAATTATCCATGGCAAATGCTGCTACTCCTCTAGAAAGTTTAAGAGGATTCATCTCAAAGATCGAGGATTTCCATCGCTTAATGAATTTCCTTGAGGTACCATACTTATGTTTTAAAACTACTATTGAGGCTGTTGAAAATTGTTGGCCTTCTCCCACCTCATTATTTTAAAATGGATTTTAGGTTGGGAGATGGATATTTTGACATAAAAAATGTGATTCTCAGATTGTTACATGTAGTAAGAATTATCTTTGTCATGTAAGGTACATGTACTTCACATCAGTCCATCAGGAGAGGATTTAATAACAAACAATTCTTCAAATGTGGCCTGGAGGATTTTTTTAAATAATGAATTATTTAATTATCACCAGTCTTTTGAAAACATTTTCTGACACGAAAAAGTTCCTGTAATAAATTCAGTGCAATTGTAAATGTTGCTGAAAGCCAAACAGATTTTAATGCAACTTTTTATATATCTTTCATTTACAATGTTATCTTAATGGGTAGTTTTGAAACATTATGTTGTATTAAGGTTACCTGGTATTTGATTTGTGTCATTCCCTTGTAGGCAATTTGCACCTTGACATACAAAAGTACTTCAGCTGGAGATAGAGGGACATTTGCATATTTCAGAAATTTTTTAAACGCCAGAAATGTGAAGGGTGAAGTCAAAAATTCCTACAGAGCTTACAAATTCCTACTGTATACCATATTTGATGCAATGTGTTGTGTGCTGTTTTTTAAAGAATTTGGACTACGTAGCACAGAGGAGAAAATACCCGTGCCAGAACTGAGTAGCTCTGAAGAAAAAGTTTCATGGATCAATGAAGTGAGTGAAAGAATAGTGAAAAACTGGTTTTTTGAAAATACAGATTTAGTGCAGGAATTGAGAAATGTTTTTGAAGATGAACACCATGTTGAAAACTACTGGATCAACACTGCTGTTGAAAATCGATTTCATTGCCACCACTGTGACAAAAGTTATGCTTTTATCGAAAGCTTAAAGACCCACGAGTCTCGAATGCATGGGTATGTTGACTCCTCTCCTAAAGGAGATAAAAATGATGAAAACAAGGATGAACTTTTTGATTATGTAGTGCATTTGTTTAAACTAAGTGCACTTCACAAAAATTTAGACACTGCTGTGGATATGGGTGATGGCCATAGATCAGTAAGAAGTGCAAAATATGAATTGCCCATATATAACAAAACCAACAAAACAAAGTATCTGATAGGAAGCATTCACTTGACAGCCTTAGTTTCTGGTACATTACAAGCAGACAAACAGGAACAGTTGATCACTAACAGGTTTGTAAACCTAAGTGGTGGAGCCAACAACAACATGGCATTAGATGAATATGTCGAACTTTTAAACAGAGACACAAAACAGGCTTGCAGTGGACATCAGACCAAAACCAGCATTCTCAAACATTCCAAGTAATATCCTCATCTCATAGATGCAATTAAGCACATAGACATGATAAATGAAATAAAAAACAGAAAAGGAATTCATAAATACCCAAGCTACAAGAAAGATGTTTTGAAAACAGCAAATGAATTATTTGAAATTTCGGCCTTCAATGAAAAACCTGGTAGAACTCTGACATGTAAAGCAATTGTTTGTCCAAAAAATCCGTTCATAGATGCATACAAGAAACTACCAACAAAAATATTTAGACATTTACCAACATTGCCTTTTTGTCGTTTAAGAAACAAACATATTTAAGTTTATCCCATTGCCAGTTATACACTCAACAAAACTTCTAAGTGTTCACCTAGTATAATGTATTTACTTGTCTTGCCATCATGGCGACTGATTTCCACTTAAATTTCAAATTGTTAAGAACAATGCATTATTTTGTGCTTTCATTGATTTCAAGCAAGCATTTGACACTATATGGAGAAGTGGTTTATGGTACAAAATGTCAAAAAATGGTATCACTGGAAAATGTTTTGTTTATATTAAAAATATGTATCAGGGTATTAAATCTCTTATTAGTATGGATGGCATCACATCTGATTTTATAAGCTGCAATGTTGGAGTTCGCCAGGGCAAAAATTTATCACCATTTTTGTTTTAATTATATATCAGTGATCTGGAAAATTTCTTATTAGATAAAAACATTGTTGGTCTTAAGAGTATTTCTGATGCTATAGAAAACGAATTATTTCTGTATATGAAGCTTTTTATCCTTTTTTATGCTGATGATACTGTAATTATGGCTGAGACTGCCGAAGATCTCTAAAATGCACTGAATGAATTTTATCTATATTGTAATCAATGGAAGTTACAAGTCAATACTGACAAAACAAAAATTTTGATTTTTTCAAAAGGCCCTTTGCCAAAACTAGTGTTTTATTACAATAAGGTTGCAATAGAAAATGTCAAATATTTTAAATACCTGGGTATTATTTTTTCAAGAACAGGATCATTTGCTAAAGCTAAAAAACATCTGTGTGAACAGGCACAGAAAGCAATGTACAGTGTTATTAGAAAAATAAGACAATTCAATTTACCAGTCGATTGTCAGTTTGACTTATTTGAGAAAATTGTAGTTCCAGTATTATTGTATGGGTTTGAAATTTTGGGTAACGAAAATATAGAAGTTATTGAACGTGTACATTTGAAATTCTTAAAATATGTTTTTAACTTAAAAAGTAGTACACCATCTCACATGGTTTACGGGGAGACTGGCCGTTTCCCTTTATATATAAATGTCAAACTCCTGGATTGCATGTGTTAAAAATATTTTAGATATGTGTGGTTTTTCAAATGTCTGGTCTGAGCAAAATGCTGTAAATGTAAAATGGATATCTGCAATTGTAAAACAAAGGTTACAAGACCAATATATCCAAAAATGGTCCAGCGAAATTCATAACTCGTCAAAAAGGCAAATATACAAGATTTTTAAGAAAAATTTTAGTTATGAAAATTACATTAATTTGTGGCCACATAAGCTCAGAAAGATTTTTATGAAATTTAGAACAGCAAACCACCATCTCCCAGTGGAGACTGGGAGATGGTCCAATATTCCTTGAAACCAAAGAGTGTGTAAACTGTAATACTGGTCAAATTGCTGACGAATTCCATTATATTCTTGAATGTAAACAGTTGTTGACGTTTAGACATAAATATCTTGAGGATAAATACTGTTCAGCACCAAATACTATAAAGTTCTGTGAGCTTATGTCTTGTAATAATGTTACAAAACTGAAAAAAAAATGTTATTTCATTATCAAAATTTACAGTCTAATACAATAGTCTGTCCTCCACAATTCTACCTTTTCTATTTTCATTGTATATATTATATATTTATGCTTATTTACTATTTATTTACTACCTATCTATTCACTTATAAAATGTACCTCTGACTTTTGAAATGTATAATTATACTGAATGACCTCATGTACCATTTCATGGTTTGAGTGAATAAACTGAATTGAAAAATTGGTTCAATTTTGCTCATACCTTTTGAATTGTGATAATATCGATACAATGTAATATAAGAAACTGCACTTTAATGAACATTTAATTTTGTGGATCAACTCAATAAATGAAAAAATTAAAATGAATATTGATGAAAGTCAAGAAACTAGTAACTCAACAACATGAAAAACTGTCAAAATAAATTTATTGATCTTCATTGTCTGAAAGACATGAAAATTGTTCAGATTCATAAAAGTATGAAATAGTTTCACTGTCACTACTGCTGTTTGTATCGTTGGCTGTATCTTCTGATGTGACACAATTCATAAGTTTTTCCATTGGTAATAAAATACATTGTCCACAAGTACACAATTTTGCACAAATATCACAGCAGTGGTGCTGATTTAAAGACTTCTTTACAGTTTCCATTTCAGCACTGGTATGAAAATTTTCCATAAGCGTTTGTCGTCTGCACACATCTGTTCGTAAAAAGGTCTTAACTTCTGTATCTAATTGTTTACACTGGTATGAATTATACAGTACAACTGCCACAGATGGAAGCCCATCTCGACCTACTCGCCCCATCTCTTGAATAAGATCAGCAACATTTACAGGAGGTCCGTAAATTATGACGCTGTTGCAGAATTTAACATCAATTCCCATACCAAGGGCACTTGTTGCTAGTACTATCCTAAGAGAACTGTCATTTCCAAGTTTGTTTATTATTTCTGATTTGCAGTCTGATGGTGTTTCTGAATGATACATTTGAACATAGTTTAAGCTATCAGGGATTTCACTTGTTAAAAAGTTATAAATGGTTGAAACATCCTTGATAGAGTTGCAATAAATTACAGTCCTTGGAAATTTTACTTTAAGGTTGTTCAAAGTTTCCATAAGCCAAAACATAGCCGCTTCTACAGAATTTGGCACCTTTTTTACAACAAATTTAATGTTTTCTTTATTTGGTGACAATCTAAAAAATTTAACATTTTTCTTATTAATTCCCAATACATTAAGCACTCTTTTCTCGATTGTTTTTTTGCAGGTTGCGCTTAAAGCTAGTAATACTGCATTCGGAAACATTGACCGCAACTCTCCTAAATGCCGAAACCATTTCCGAAATGCATCGTCTTCATTTCCCATTCCTCCCCTGAAAATAATCCAATTTACTCTTGATCGTTTATTTATATAGGCACATTAAAACGTAATTATATTGAATAATTTTTTCACATTTTTACTAAAATGTTTTTATTAGAAAGGTTATGCATTTGAACATGATTGTACATGTATGATTGGTTTGGTTTGAACATATTTTATTGCATAAACATATACAAGTGGTTCGAAAACAAGTTCTAAACAACTTACGAGGTTCTTACCAAGGATTACATGTATGATTACGGTATGTGTAACAAGCAGAATTGCCTAATTGTATAAGCATTACCTCATGCATTCTGCATACCATGCAATTCTACAAGTCGTACAAAATATGTAGATATAAGACTTCATTGAGGTAAACGCTAGCGGCTTGCCCCTTCTTAATCAAATTATAAATTTTATGTGCAAAAATATTTTTGGCCGAAACAGTGATACTAAACTGAAGATTGTTTTACACGTACGTGTACACCAGCAGTTTATATAACAAAACTCAGATTTTTGTATGCGTACCTGTAAACATACTTCTAGTTCCTCATAGATGTTCATGTTATAAATATCAACTTGTCTTTATGTTTACGCATAATCACACTTTAGAAAAGACTTACCATGTGGCAATAGTATGGAATTCATCAATGACAATAAGACCGACATCTAATTTCTGAAGGATTTCCCTCCTTTGAACATTTCCAACAAGCACCTCTGGTGATCCATAAATGAGATCCACTTCACCATTTGTAATAGAAATATCAGCTTCAGGGGACCTACCTATAAAATATTTATTAACATGCTTTAAGTTACCTACTAGCACTACCAGTAGCACTTTGCCAATATCAACAGCTGATTGAGGTTTAGAGTTGGAGAAATCTCTGATTAATAGAGCACCTGACTTTAGGTTCTGAGGACCAGGTTTAATTCCAGTTAACGAGTTTGGTCTGTAATTACTTCTACCATTCCGTAACAGTTTAACAGGTCCAGCACAATATCCTGATTTAGCTATGTAGATTGAAAAAGCTAAATAGCTTTATACAGCCATTAAGAATAGATTGATTTAGCTATTTTGTCATACATTTTATCATATGTAATTTTTTGAATAACAAAAAAATTGAGAATGTGCGGCTGGCTTTAGTCTGGTGCTGGACCTGTTTTATACGGTTGATTTCTACATCGATGACATCAAATGCAAGAAAACCTTAAAGGGGCATGATTAGGATTTTCGTCAAATTCTATTTTTTTTTTATCATGAAGCCACAGGGGCTTGTGTAGAGAAAAAAAAAACATCGTTAAAAAAGTGGGTACCTCGGAGGATTTTTCCTCCGAGGTACCCACTTTTTTAACGATGTTTTTTTTTCTACACAAGCCCCTGTGATGAAGCATTGTAAAAGATAATTTTTACCAAAATCGTGATCATGCCCCTTGAAGACTTTTAAACGCTTTAATTTATTAAATAAAACATACCTAAATATTCTGCAGAAACAAGTGTCGATTCTTTTAATTTCTTCACTTGATCCTCCATTATTGACGTTAACGGACAACAAACTATAACTTTCTTCCCTTCACCTTCACCGAGCGCCCGAATCACTGGCAAGTATAGTTGATATGGCAGAGATTTGCCATATCCGGTGGGTAAAACTGCTATACAGCTTTCACCATTTACTATCGCCTCCAAAATCTCATTTTGTTTATTTTTCAGGCTATCAATTTTCGCTTCTTCCAACACTGCATCGATAACGCGTTTATATTCCGCCATTTTCCTTCCCAAACCGACGATTTTCTAATACGCGTTTCCTGATTGGTCAATAGTTTCTTATGAATATGCAGACTTTTAAGGTCATTTGGAGAATGACCCTTACGAGAGTTCTTCAGACCCTACAACGAAGTGAATTAGTAGGGACTGGCTTTAGTCAGACTGGGTGTGTGCCATTTGTGGCAACAGCAATTTCAATACACTAGTGTTGTCTTGCTTCCATTATACCCACGACAACTGTCTTTTTCAGCAGGATTTTCTAAAAAGTGTTGACGAAAAAGGAATTATGGATATGTTATCGAGCAATATTTCATTACAATTTACTTGACCTCCAATAAAGAAAACATGGATTTTTAAAAAAAATTAACCTAGAAAATATTTTAAATGTATGTGTGTTTTTCCTCAAAGGATTTATTTTCAAAAGCATACACGTATTTTGCAAATAAAAAATGAAATATATAAGAAGATCACACGACATGGATTATTAGGTTTATTCCTAACTAGCCAAAATTCTGAAATATCTATTCCAACCTAGCCAAAATTCAGATTTTCACACCTAAGTGGTCACCTGTGTATAGTCTGTTTTAGACATTTTACATGTATTTTACCTGTATTTAACACCCGATATGTAAATTGTTTAAGCTATGCATTAGAAATGAAGAAATACAGTGTAAATAAAGGGATCAATGATTAAAGAAAAATAAATAAATAAATAAATAAAAATCGTTATAGAAATTGAATTTCTATATTTCTCATTTAAAACAATGACATTGAAATAATATATTTATAAAAAATCATGTAACTGTAAAAATGATATTTAGACAATGACTGCAAATAGATTAACTACTAACTTACAAGAGATAAAACAAATTTAATTATATAAACAATATGGAGCCTAAATAAGGTTCAATGTTTATTTTGTTGAATAGATAATTGATGTAATTCATGTGTCCAGATAAAATAATTGATGTTAAATTCCTTTGAAAGTCCAGCATAAAACTAATTATTATAATTAAGTGCTCATGTTCAACTGTCTTCAAATGGAAAATATATATATCTATATCACTTTGCTAAGTATGGCGAACGCGCAAGTGCATGTGGAATTCTTGGAGAATGGAAGAGGAGGTTATTTCCTTTTACATGTTGGATTTAAGTATTCAATCAGGACGAGATACAACGACAGGATCTACTGGAGATGCATTGACAGACAGTGTCCAGCTTCATTAACCACATCGGAAAACATCGTTGTGAAGTTTGGCAGACCACACAACCATGAAGAGAACTACGTTGGATTAGCTGCAGAATCCTTCATCAGTGGTTTTAAAAGAAAAGATGCAGAGATGAGGCAACACCAATTCCCTCCATCTATGATGAAGTGTTAGGGAGTCTGCGCAACACCGAATGTGACGATTCTGTGGTGGATATGATTCGCAACATTCCAACATTCCAGGCCTGCAAGTCTTCGTTATACAGGAATCGGGCAAAGACAACACCGAAGCTGCCTACATCACAGGAAGAAATCAACCTTGATGGTCCATGGGCCTGCACATCAGCTGGAGAAAGGTTCCTCCTCCGTGACGACACTGATGTTCAGGGACACAGAATCCTGATATTCTCAACGGATTCAAACATTCAACACGTGTGTGCAGCGGAGACAGTGTTTAGTGATGGAACTTTTTATTCGTGTACCAAATTCTTTACACAGCTATACACCCTGCATGCCAATGTCAATGGAATCATGTTTCCCCTCGTCTTTGGGCTGTTACCGAACAAGAGTGAGGCGACCTACAACCGTTTCCTTGAGTTATTGAAGGATGCAGTACGTGAGCACCAGTCTGTGTTAACGCCTGAACATTGGTTACTGGACTTCGAAATCGCTGCAAGAAACGCTGTGCACACAAACTTCCCTGACACAACAATCAAATGATGTTTTTTCCACTATACGCAGTGCATATGGAGGAAAGTACAAACTTGTGGATTGGCAGTGCAGTTCCGTGAGGATGATGACTTCCATCGCCTAATAAGAAGAGCGGCTGTTCTTCGTTTAGTACCTGAACACCAAGTAGAAGATATGTGGTTGGAGGCGCTAGAGGCTAACGACGATGACCGCCAAGATGTGTTGCGTTTTAAAGAC
The DNA here is from genome assembly GCA_016163765.1 of Magallana hongkongensis. Taxonomy (NCBI): domain Eukaryota; kingdom Metazoa; phylum Mollusca; class Bivalvia; order Ostreida; family Ostreidae; genus Magallana; species Magallana hongkongensis. Next base: position 14,113,689 of record WFKH01011801.1, read on the forward strand.
TACGTGACAGAGACCTGGGTTGAAGGCCATCTGATGAACTGGAACCATTTTTACAACGATGGACCACGAACAACAAACGCAGTTGAAGGATGGCATCATAAATTCAACAGGATCTGTCGGCGCCCCCACCTAAATGTGTACATGTTCATCCAGTTTCTTCAAAAGGAACAAGCAGCCAACGAAGCAAAGATGACCCAGCTTGCTGCAGGTGGTGTAGTGCGTCCCAAGAAAAGGAAGTACAGACAGTTAGACCGGCGCATTCATGACCTGAAAGAAAGACTACGCCGTGGACATATCCAGTTGATGGACTATGCAGATGCTGCCTCACATCTCCTTCTTCTAGAGCGATGTGTTTCCGCAATTATGTGAACATTGTGTCTATTACTCCATAGTACTGTACATTGTTTTTTGGCATACTAAGACAGATACCTGTATATATTTCAGTTTGAATTTTGCATTGGATAATAAAGAATTTTACCAGTATTATGTTTATTATAAATGCATTTTTCATGAATAGTAATGTCAAGCATCATTTTTATAGAAATTAAAATGTCAAATTGTATTGGTATTGAACAGACATTAAAATGGATGATAAAAAATGTTGTGTCTCTCTATCTATTATAGTTCCTATTTTCATTTAAATACTTTTATTTAATGGTGGACATGTGGTATTAAAATTTCATGGAAAATACAGGAGAATCACCGGAGGAAAAAATATAAAAAAAAAAGTAAAAAAAAAAATGTTGTGTGTCTTTATCTATTATAGTTCCTATTTTCATTTAAATACATTTATCTTAATATAAAAATGTAAAGAAAATCCTAGCTATTTATAGAAAGGTCAAAAACCTCAGGGAAAAAGTAGATAATTGAAAAAAGAATGTCAAGTTGTAATAAAGAAAAACTCAAAATAAAAACCTAAATATAAAGATCAGATAAGAACAAATTTAGTAAAAAAAAAAAAAAAACTTCATATAGGAAAAATCTACCTGTGCTTATTCTTAAACAGACTATCGGTCACCTGTAATTAATTTCTTTTGTTCTCTCCCTCCCCTTACCTGTACACCATTCCCACCTAACCAAAATCAGTCACCTGTATAAATTTCAGAATTTAGGCTTAGTGGGAAGATACCGGATTATTAATATTGTTAAGGGTATTTTGGTGTTACATACAATTAATGGAAAATAAAGTGATCGAACTGTAAATGAAAGTTTAATTTTTTTTTTTCAAAATTCTTCAGTTCAATACAGCATTAAGAACAAGAACATTTACTATATTATAAAAGATACGTACAACAAGATATCTGATACCCTCGCTCTGATGTGAAAATACAAAATTAGCAAAGTTAACATTTACATGTAAAGGGAAGTTGACATCAATTTTTTTGAAAAATGAATCCCGCCATATGGCATGCCTTAACAAAGAGAGTGTTAAAATTTTCAAGCATCTGCGATAAAGAGTTGCTGAGAAATCTGCGATGAAAATTTGTTTGAAAAATTAGGCTTAAAATAAACAAAGTCGTAATTTAACAAGAAGTTGATGTCCGATTCGTACAAAAATGAATCCTATCATATGGCATACCTAAACAAAGAGTGTGTTAAAATTTCAAGCATCTGCGATTAATAGTTGCTGAGAAATCTTTGACAAAATTTGTGTTACAGACAGAGAGACAGACACATACACACAAGGGTAAAACAGTATACCCCCTCTCCTTCGGAGCATGGGTATAATTTGTTCATACCTTAACCAGAAAACCACAGGAAATATCATAATTAAATTAAGTTGTATTTACTTACCTTGAGAACGGTGTTAAGGCTATTAAGATGAGGGTCTCTGCATATTTTAGATGCCCTGTTTCCATTAAGAAGTTGCAAACATGCAATGTTTGTCCCTCTTTAACAGTGCTGAACTGGGAAGCATCCCTCAGCATTGCCAACACCGCATTTACAGCATCTGATCGTCTTTTTCTTTGTTCTGTTTGAATTTTGCTGTGTGCCCAAGTTTAGCAACTCTCCCCTTCACCAGAGATGAAGGATGATTTTGGGCTAGCTCTCATTGTTTCCTCTTGTCGGTTAATGTTAATCAATTTCTTGACATTCATCTGAAAGAACATACACATGTAATAAAATATTTCAATCATATAAATATGTTAGGTCATTATCTATAATCAGTGTTGGGTATATGAATTGAGTCGTTTTGGAATTGCAATTAATCATGGAGATAGTAGATAAAAGACATAGTCCAAGTTCTCATAAATTGAAAATTTTCAAAAACAGTCATCAAAATTATCATATAAATTATGATGTAAAGGAAATTCCATAGGAAATTTTAGTCACTTCCATTATAGAGTATTGATAATGTAATTCTGAGATATATAGTAGGTAAAAAGGTAAATCAAGTGAATCTTTTTTAAATGTTTAATTAAATATCATTATATATTTATAATAGCCTATCTGTGAAATTTTAATATGTCAACCAGTCAATTGCATCTTGTATGAAAGCTATATTCTGAGATTTTTTCAAAGGAAACTCATTTTCATATTCATGAGGTCATTTTAAACAAAGTTGAATATTGTAAATTTCTGTAAGCAAAAAGAATGAATGAACCCTTTGTCATACAGTGCAGTAACGCAGTATGAAATCACCATATGAACATGAATAATGTTAGATCTGCAAAGATTTCACAAAATATCAAAGGTTTAAAGGCCTAACGTTATCTTCCGTTATTCTTATCCTAATTTTAAAAGAAATCCTATAGACCTTCGCCTTGTACAGTATTCAAAACTAGGCCGACATAATTTCAGAATGATCGATGTATGCTTATTACATGATATAAATATTAGCCTAACACAAACAATAATTCTTCATAAAATTGATGTTCAATATGTATCAGCTCCTCGATCAAGAAAACGTTATCACAATTATAAAACATGAAAATCTGTAAAATGTGGCAAAATTTTATACAATGAGAAATAGCACATTAGTTACCTAACTTACCTTGCGTATGTCGAAGATGGACAGTCACCTGTTGTTCTCAACGTGGGTTTGTTGACAAAAATTTCACGCTCCTTAAAATGTATACAAAGTGCATCAATAAAAATGTGTGTAAGATTACTACGCAAAACGTTTGTATGTTTAGAAATAATTTATAGGCATCGTATCATTCTAATCATTCTTTTTCAAATAGAATTATACACACCTGTGATCTTTAAAAAACATTCATAACCTGTGCCCCTATTCATTATTCCTTCTGTTCTCATACACAATTTCATATCGAGCTATTTTTTCCCTCGTTATTTTATCTACAGGCCTCAGACTCCGTGCCTGTGAAACGCTGAACCCCTTTGTTTATGTCGCATACCAGAGCAAGAGTTATCATTCTTTCCTGTACTATCAAAAAGAGATAAACGTAAATTCATCTAACACTTGCTATCTTTGCTATTAGACATTTTCAATGGATATTTATAAACGGATAAAGTACAAATTTGTACATTTACCAGAAAATTTCTATTATTAAAAACGATGTTCAAACGAGGGTCAAACGGTGAAAAGGGGAGCGGGGGTACAGGGTTGTATGCCCTTAGTTTAAATGACATCCGATAGAGTCACCATAAAAAAGGGGAGGAATTTGACCTGTGACGTAAAAAGGTCATGAAAGCAATTGCAATAGGCGCTTCCGCCTAATAAAAATCAATACCTTTCCTGAGTCAACACATTTATTGGTCTACACCACTACCAAAAAGCTTTCAATTTTAGAGTACTTGTTAAATTTCGAACGTCGAATCCCCGACTTCCTGTAGAAACTGGTAGATGGTTAGGCATTCCACTTAATGAAAGACTCTGTTCCCTATATAATAATAATAATCAAATAGCCGATGAAATGCATTTTGTGCTAGAATGTAATGCTCTTTCATATACTAGAAAAAATACTTTAAACCTAGATTTTGTGAAAGACCACACATTTTTTAATTATGTGAATTAAAGTTCACTTTAAAACTTAAAAACTCAAAACTCTGTTTATTTATCCGTAAAATTTATAAATCAGTATGTCCTTCTTGAACATTACTACATTTGTCCAAAATTTAGTAACTCAAGATTTCTGGCAAATATTGCAATAAAATCACAATTTTTTTTAATCTGATGAATTTAACTACAATCTAAAATTGAGAAAAATGTTAAAGTATGATTAAAAATTTATTTAAAATCTGAAAAAAGACCTTAAACATGTGTTGGTGAGAGAGAATTAGTTGTGATTTCGCCAAAAGTATACATAAAACTACTACTATTGATGCAGTTAATATAATTTAGCAGTTTAAAAACACATTTGATGTTTTGTTTGTGTATAGAACTGCCTAAAATCATGATAGATTGTATCTAAAAAAAAGAGTGAAATATGATTTTTCAAATAATAAATGTTTGTTATTTTCGCCATATCCTTGGAGTAACCAAGGCATAAAAGTTGTATGTAATAATTATCTTTTCCTCGTGGTACTCTTCAACACCAGCCTCCTTTTTAAGTTCCTGTTCCCGCCAAAACATACACAGGCACCGAACACGTGTGTCTCAACGCTAACAAAATAGATGGCTTTAGGTAAGTTTGATTGCATAAGTAATTTATTTTGAAGTCCTAAGAGTTACCATATTACTGTGACGATTGATTATTACATTGTTTCTTTGACGCATTGAGCAAATCTGTGGCAAAATACTTATCATCCAGGAACTGTGTTCTATTTCCACAAGTCATCCATTTTACTTATACTTCCCACTATTTATAGAATAATTCCCTGGTGTTACTGTCCATTGTTTTACTGCAGAAAAAGTTACTCAAAGGACACATTTAATTATTCCATGGACATATATAGAAACATATATTTAACAGAATACAATTATGGGTCATCTGATTTTTATTCCTTATATTTTTTAATTGACTGGTAACTGTGAATGTCTAAAATGCAAAATTAATTTCAAATTACTCTTTGCAATCTGCTATTGCTATGTTTTAGATGTTTTGGTAAAACAAGGGACAGAAAGAGTAACTCCACTGACAAATTAAAACAAACTTTAAATTTATCAGTTTGAAAATAAAACGTAGACTGTGGACAAAAGTATCGGAACGATTTACGACGTCGTGCAGTTTACGGAAAATACTCCCGTTTGATTCGATGCCGAAAATGGCCGTATTACATAAAAGCCAATAAAATAAATTACACCCGTTTCAAAGAGGAGGCAATCTTGCACCTTTCTAACTAAAATAAAGCTTATTTGTAAAAACGTACCTTAATATTTTGTGATATAACCCTTGGCTCTCCGTACTGCAGTGATTCTTGTGCGGAGGGATCGATACAAATTTTGAATGGTCTCACAATCGAGGTCCAAATTGAAAATATTTTTTTATACAATTGTTCCACAAATGTTATTTCATGCCCAGACTGCTCTATTTTTCGTTTAATCTTTAACCATAAATTTTCAATAATGTTTATATCTGGGCTCTGCGCCGGCCACTCCATCGTATTGATATGGTTGTCTTCCATGAACCTTTTAGTAGCCCTAGAACGATGAACTGGTATCTTGAAATGAAATATATAATTATTGTCAGGAAAATGTCTTGCTATAACTGGCCATAGATTGGTGTCTATAATTTGAATATATTTATCTGAATTTATGTTTCCATCTACGCGTGTTGATGTGCCGACGCCATGATAGGTTATGCAACCCCACACCATCACGGTAAGTTTCTTGTTTTTTACAGGTGAAATGCACTCTGGCCTGAAGGCTTCGTCGCTTTTCCTCCAGATATACACTTTGTTGTCACTACCAATAACAATTTGACTCTCGTCTAAAAAATTACCTTTTTCCAGTCATCGTTTGTCCATGTTAATTTTGCTCGACACCATGCTACTCTCCTCTGTCTGTTTACTGGGGAAATCCTTATTTTTTTCTTACAAACACAGCGACGATATTTTTGATTCTTTAGAAAACGCCACACAGTCTTTTTAGATAATTTCTGTTTTCACTGTTGTTGAAATTATCCGTAACATCAGCCAATGGAGTTTTCCTGTTAGCTTTAACTTGTCGTAAAATTTTTCTTCCGTCGCGATCGCTAAGACTTTTCTTTCGACCTGTTTTGGGGGCTGTTTTTACAGTTCCTCGTTTACAAAAATTTCTGAACTCGGTGCACAGATGTTTTCGACACATTCAACATATCTGCAACTTTCTGGAAAGAATTTCTGTTCTGAACCTATGCTACAACTGATTGTTTAACACCATCCGATGCATTTTTACGATTTGCAGCCATGTTGTTTGTGGATGAATTTACTTACTATTAAATTGCAGACGGCAAAATCTGACGTAGCCAATATAAACAAGAAAACGTCATCATTTAAAAAATACCCGAGGTGTACCATCAAATCGTGTCTAAACCGAAAATGCCCGCGGTAAATAACGCGAACATTTGCATTCTTGTCTACCGCAACGTTTTAAATCGTTCCGATACTTTTGTACACAGTCTGTATTATGTCAAGTTTATTGCAAACTAATAAAGCGGTGCGATGTGTATCTTTGAGTGTTGTTTATTTTTAATATTTATGTTAATGCATATTATATAAAATACTCATCTTCTTTTGAAACTGCACTAAAATATAAAGTCTATTTATTTGAGTAGTTGAAATATTAAGCTTATTCATTAAAAACAGCTTAAATGAATGGATAATCATTTGATACTTATCTGTGGTAACACCATGGACAAATGAAGTTACTCAAGAGACACACAAACAATTAAGAGATAGAAAAATGAAAAAAAAAAAAAAAAAAAAACAACAAAAAAACACAAATGCAGTAATAGTGTTCAGTGTATGGTATGCTTGTTGTATATGGTGGGATGGTACAACTTAAGTGAAAACAAAATCATGAATTGCTTGAAATATTTATATATGAGAAGATAAAAAATAGTAACTCAAAGGAAGTTCAGCGGAACTCAAAAGAATATGAACTAATACAGTATTTTGTGTATTTTAGAATTAATATGGCGTTAACAAACGCAGAAAAACAGAAGCGCTAGAGGGAAAGAAGAAATATGGATCCTTCTAGAAGAGAATAACATTTGAAAAAGCGCAGAGAGAAATATAAAAACGATCTTCAAGTTGGAAAACGTAAGAAAATATCAGATATGACCCCACGGGAACAACGAAATAAAAGAAAAGAATGGCATAAAATTAAGCAAAACCAAAGAAGAAAGGGAAAGGATGAAGAAGAAGTAAGGGCACTGACCCCTCCATCATCACCAGTGGACATTTCACAAAAAGAGCACCATATTACTAAGAGAAAAAGAAGAGCTATTGCAAAGTGCTATCGAGACAATGCAAAGCTTAGAGAGGAGTTACAAAAGCAGAAACGTATGGTTTGAAAGTTAAGAATGAAAGCAAGACGGCAAGAACAAAAAAGAAAAGGATGCCTTGATACACCAAGGACTAAAACCAAAAAACTTCTCAGAAATTGGTCAACTGAAAAAGGAGGAACAAGAGCTAAACGCAGAAGTATGAAAAATTCAGTTAAACGATCTCTGATTTTTCAATTTACCCTCAATGAAGAAATCAAAGCAAAATACAAACTGCTCTTTAAGGGGAAAGAAGAGCATACTAATGATTATGAGAGTGCAACGAGGTGCGTCTTTCAATGGAGGTCTCTGGACAAAAGGTTGATCAAAATGAAGAGAAAACATTTTTTCAGTGGAAGACTAAAAAAGAAAGCAGATTGATAAAAGGTAAAGCAAAGGAAATAACAGTTACTGTTAGAGAAAAAATCACCGACAATGTGGAATCATTGATAGACAAATTCTGTCAAGAAATGCAGAGATTCAAAAGCCATATTTACAACATTACCAATCAGCTAAATCATTACAGAGCCGTCAAAGAAAATCTAAAGAAGACAGAAGCTCTGATACACATAGATTTTTCAGTAAACTTTCCTTTCAGTGCAAGCTATCAAAAGAAATACAAGGCATGCATTTTGGTGCATCTCAAAGACAGATTACTTTGCATACTGGCGTGTACTACACAAAAACAGAATCTCAAACCTTTTGCGCTGTATCAGATTCTTTGCAACATGATCCCATTGGAATTTGGGCTTTTCTTGACCCTTTGCTGGACAAACTTTTAGACCAGCATCCATATTTAGAAACCATTTCTTTAGTGATGGGCCATGTACTCAGTATAGACAAAAAGGAATTTTTTTCTTATTATCACAGGAGATGACTGATCGAGGAATACAGACAACTTGGAATTTCCATGAGAGTGAACATGGAAAGGGCGTTCCAGATGGATGGGAGGGGCCCTGAAAAGAGCGGCTAACAATCTTGTCTTGCATGGAAAGGACATTGCGAACGCTGCGTCGTTTGTTCAAAGCATCAAGGAGAAAGAATCATCCATTTATCTGTATGAAGTTCCCACGTGATGTTACAGAGAAGTCAGAAATATTAGCTTTCAAAAATTTTGAAAACTGTTCCTGGAACATTCAAGCTGAATCAGATTAAGAATTCAAGAATTGGAGAAATTTATTTTAAGGATATCAGCTGTGTTTGTGATGAGGGATTTTTGCAAACTAGTTACGGTTGGAAATTTGCCAGAATTGCTGAAGCTGATAAAGAAACAAAAACCCAGACAAAAAAAAAAGACAAAAAAAGAAAGAAATGTAGATAGTAAACAGAACAGTGACAGCACAGAGCATGTACAAGTATTGGTGGAAGAAATTTCTGCATCACAGTTCGGCAATTCTACGTCATGATCTCCCGATGAAGATGTTGGAAGCACAACACATTTAAAAAGACCATGAAAGAAAAAAAAATGATCTAGGAGTAAAAGATCATAAAATCCACAGGCCTGCAAAGGAATAGCAGATAGGGAACAGTTTTTTGCAAATGCATTGAATGCCCTTGGAAAGTGTATATCCTTTGATGAAATAGTGACAAATTGTTAATCACTGTCAAAACCTATGCCAAAAAGATGATGTCACAATACCAATGCATCAGTCATCAATCATGAATACAGCTTTGCATGTGGATGAGGATGCTCTTCAGATATGTCCAACTGATATTCCTCAGGATTGTATTTTATACCCTGTAAAAGTTAGTGCTGACGGAAATTGCTTACCGTATACTGGAAGTATCTTAGCATTTGGAAATGAAGACAGGGCAGCTGAAATTAGGGTAAAGATCATAGAAGAGGCCGTTCTCCATATGGATCTTCATCTTTCCCAGGCAGAAGAGGCCTTTCTCCATATGGATCTTTATCTTTCCCAGGCATATCTCGGAAGGGGCATAGACACAACAAATAAACATTTGGCAAAGACCTATGCTTTTTATTCTAATGAATATGCAGCGGATATTACGCTAACATAAGATCAAATAACTGAGGTTTATAAAAAGAAAGTCTTAAAAATTACCGAAGACAAATCATACATGGGAATATGGCAGATATTTGCATTATCCAGTGTTTTGAACAGACCGATTTTTTCGGTATATCCAAACTTAGGAAATCCAAGTGTTCGAAAAGACCTTCATCGTGTGATTATACCAAGACTGATTAGAAGCCCATCCATGACTTATGTCATGTGGACAACAAAAAGAACAGACACAGACATGGTAGAAAACCACTGGATTCCAAACCACTTTGTCGCAGCACTTCCTATAGACGTTCAAAAGGCAGGAGAGAGAATCTGGATACCAAAAAACTGAATACCACATATTAAAGGATTATCAAATGTTACCATATTAGGCATTTATTACCCCATGGTTTAAAATATTTCTGTTATGGTCCCAATCTTTTTATATCAGAGGAATAATTTTTATCAAGATGTTAAAATTATCACGCTACAAACTTGAACTTTTCGTTAATTTTTTTTTACTGTGACTTCTAACTGAGTAACACCATGGACATTAATTGTCGGCTCCACGTACATATAAGGATTATTTTAGTATTTGATAACGGAATTCTTTGTGTTTAAGTATTGTTTATGCAACTCTGATGTTTGCTTGATAAAATAAAACTTTCAAAAAGTTAGAACTTGGCATTTATTTTCTCAGAATGTTGCTGGTGGTATTTGGACCAATTTTGAAAATGACTCATATATACTGTACCTTTGACATTATATCTACATTTGTCAATATTTGTATATATGTACCATCACGTTGACGGTTTGAGCGAAATAAATTGAACTGAATTGAATAGATAATGCAAACAATAATTACAGTACCACAATTGTTTTAACACAAACTTTAATTAACAATTTTCGTCCCTTTAATTTTTTCTGAACAAAACTGTGAGAATTGTATTCGTCAGCTGTTTTTTAAGGCACAATCGCCCTTGTGAAAGGTATCATAATAAAATATAAATTAAAGACTGCCGCCTCAGACGTTAACTATTTGAAAAAATGAACGAGGTTATTTAAATTTATGGCGGCCTTAGTTTTGAAATTTCGTTAGATTATTGAATATAAAAATTAATACCTTAATACCTTAATTCCTTGATCAACAAATTTAACGGTCTAAAAGGTTACCAAAAAAAACCCCCAAAAACAAAAAGCTTTCAATTTTAGATAATGCAAACAATAATTACAGCAACACAGTTGTTTTAACACAAACGCTAATTAACAATTTTCGTCCCTTCAATTTTTTCTGAACAATTTCTGCACAAAATGTGAGAAATATATTCACCAGCTCTTTTAAGGCACAATCGCCCTTGTTAAAGTTATCATAATGAAATATAAATTATCAATAAAACCATTCTCCTTTCGACGCATTTCCACATATATTTTCAATTGTGCTTATTAAGTTATCCAGTTCCAAAAAAAGACGTTTGACAAATACAGTCTCAAAAAAAGTTATGAAGTGAAAAATTGAGCCAGTAATAAAAAAGTTAAGAAAGGATAAAACGAACAAACATTAGCAATAAAATATTTATTGTTTACGTACACAAACACTGGTAATGTAAGTCATAATTTATTTTGATATCAAAATCAAGTCTTAATTTTGGACGTCTTCTGCGTCATTCCTATTCAAAAGTAGTAATAGAAAAAAGACTGCCGCCTCAGACATTAACTATTTGAAAAAATGAACGAGGTTATTTAAATTTATAGCGGCCTTAGTTTTAAAATTTCGTTACATTATTGAATATAAAAATCAATGCCTTTCCTGAGTCAACAAATTTAATGGTTTAAACCATTATAAAAAAACAAAAAGCTTTCAATTTTAGATAATGCAAACAATAATTACAGTACCACAATTGTTTTAACACAAACGCTAGTTAACAATTTTCGTCCCTTCAACTTCTCTGAACAATTTCTGCACAAAAATGTGAGAAATATATTCGTCAGCTGTTTTTAAGGCACAATAGCCCGTGTGAAAGTTATCAGAATGAAAAATAAATTATCAATAAAAACATTCTCCTTTCAACCTATTTCCACATATATATTTAATTGTGCTTATTAAGGTATATTCCAGTTTTATAGTGTTGTTTTGGAGTTAAGTAAACAACAACTTGATTATTATCTACCGGTAAATACAGAAAATCACTCTTTACAGGTTACTCATTCATAATGTGTTGGTCTTACATTTTCCGTGGATCCAAGAATATTTCTGAAGCGTTGAACAAGCATACTGTAATGATTACTTATCAATGGCAAAAACAAAAATTTTAAATATCTAGATGTTGTCGTTATTGCGTCAAATTCACTGTAATACATGTACAACTATTTTAAAAGTCTAATCCACGTGGAATGTGTCTTACTAACAATATATCACATCTAAAGTATATCAGATTCTGACTAAAAACGAAATAAACATCCCAAGGGTTCAACGAAAGACGAACGGAATGGGTCGGGTTTCTAATTACAAGCATCGGTACGAATATTTCTCAGAAACAAGTGGTTTATCGAACGACATTTTTATTCTTTTTACTTAAATCGACAGTCCCAAACAAAGGGTAAATATATAATTTATTTCTTCCTAGTTAAGGAGTAAGAAATCATTATATAAGTATTATGAGGTGATAATTTTGGTCAGGACGTGGTCAAATAAAAAAAAAGCCAGAAAGACTTTATGATACATTTGATCACGCCCCGATCATATAGTTATCACCCTAAAGTACTCAAAGAATAATTCCTGATTACTTATATTTACATAAATTTCAGCAAGTGTACGATTAAATTTTATATTATTGACATTTTAATGTTATTTTTACTTTGTATAATTATGCAAACCCCGCTTGAGCCCAAAACGTACGTCATTTGCGTGAAATGTATTGGACTATCATTAAAGAAATGTATTAAACTATATGTTACAAAGTTGATTCGTAGTGTTATCACCGACAAAAACTCTAGGAATCATAATGTTAATATTGCAATAAATATCGCTGCCAAATACGACAGGTGATATACAATACTTTACATATGACTTTAACACGTAATACGAATGACACTAAAAATAGCATTGTATCAACAGAAGTGTTACATAGTACTCTGGAAAATATTCGGGATATATATTTGCAAGTTTTAGTTCCCAAAGATGCCTTTTGTAAACGTGTATTGTGTCAGTCCTGTTAACCTTTTGACATACGTAACATCATTAGAATCTTGAGATTCTTTCTAAGTTTGCGAGAATCTAGATTTTCAATATAAACGACAAATGAACTTATAAGAGCTCGTTCCGCTAGCTGCCTCTTGCAAACGTGTATTGGTGTCGGTGCGAAGGTAGATCCCACTGCCAGGTTCTCCTGAATCCCAGTTGAAGTAGGTAATAACCTGTCCGTCATCGTCTACAAAGTTGGGGCCTGACTTAGTTCCTTGTAGATATATCGGTCCAGTGTTAAAGGTATCTACAAAATAGTTATTTTCTATATGTGGTAAGTTTTAATGAGTTAGAAGAATATACATTATGTATGATAATAATATGGGTTTAGTAAATGTGTGTTGAATGAGTAGGTAGCATGATCTCTTTGTCTAAAGATAATTTTTCTCTCCATGGTCTAACTATGCTCATACTTCATCCACAGAGTGCCTTTGGTCAAAGGATTTGAAGTGACCTTGATTGATGTTTATAGGTGAGGAGTCAAGGTCAACCACACAATTTTTTTTTTGTTTTAAGCCTATATACTCTCCACTACCTATTTGGCTCATACATCATATAAAAAGCGCTTTTAGGCAAAGGGTGTGCAATAACATTAAACCAAGTTTGAAGGTCAAATATGAAAATCAAATAATTATATGGAAAATCCTTGTCTTGAGCAGATCCTCTAACCCCTCGGTCCAATCTTGCTCATACTTCATCGGAATAGTGCCTTTGGTCAAAGGGTGTACAGTGACCTTGAGTAATGTTTATAGGTCAAGGTCATATCGGAGAAAAATTCTTTTTTCCAGAACATACAACTCTCCACTATTTGCCTCATACTTCACGTTAACAAATTTCCGGGTAAAGGTGTGCAGTGGCCTTGAAACAAGTCAAATGTGAAGGTCATAGCAGGTCATCCAGTTTTACACCATAACTCATTTCCTAGTTGCTTAATCTTGCTCAGATTGAACAAAAAATGCTTGTAGTTAAGGGATAATGCGACTGAAATTAAAGTTCTATGCCAACTGGAAAATTTTTAAGTTATAGGTCAAGGTCTTAGCAAAATTATCTGAAATGCTTTTTATCCTATGGTCCATTTTGTGAGAGGGACCTTTTGAGATTGTCACCATCTCTATGATGTCTAGTATGTTGTTAATAGGTTGAACCCTGTTGTTGTAAAAATTGATCTGATCACGTTGGCCAATGGCTGCCAGAAATTCAATCAATATTTGTGACGTGTTGTGTTTTATTAAGACCATTATAAACAAGTACATATCTAAGCAAAGCTACATGTATGAACATGATATACATTTATAGAGATTAGACAACATAAACACAGAAAAAATAACATTTTTTAACAAAACCACGATTTTACATGTAATTGTTTCATTGAATTTCATGACATTTCAACCTATTTCTTACCGATGATTGAAACAGCAAAATTGTAAATTTCATCTGAGTCTATCAACAAGAGACGACTGTTTGGATGCTCCGACTGGCATCTTGCGATGGCGTCCATGGCAATCAGCTCTATGGTGTTTAGATGATAACACAATTCAAGTGATTCATCCCAAATGTAACCACCAGGACCAAGAGCATTACATAGATCTGAAAGAAAATGAAATAATGATGAAATTATACACGATGAAGGCATACTCTGGCGCTCAGGGAAAACATATTAAGATAGTGTTCTAATTAGCATTGAATGATTTATTTTTGAAGTCGTCGGGTCAATAACTGCTGTCAAGTAAGCAGACAAATTGAATAACGCACGTTATGATATTTTGTCCGCTCAACTGACGACAGTTATTGACACGACGACGCCGAAAATAAATCATTAAATGCTTATATTTACATGTCATTAATGATGAAATCAATTATTCCGATACTAATTATTCGGTTAAAATTCAGATCAAAGAGGGAGTAAATTTGTAACAGCAAGAACAGCTCTTTTCTACAATCCAGTTTGAACTGGTTATCACATAGACTGTTGAGATGAGCCTTGAAAATATAATCCGTGCAAAGTAACGCTAGAAAAATTGCTTTTAACAATAGAATTAACTTTATTGTTGAATAATTGTAAAGCTTGGTGTTTTAACAAAATCTATTAAATATTTTTTGCTTGTTCTTTTGAAGCATGATATTATTAAAAATAATTTAAATCTTATTATTATATTTTTGAGTTGATACATACTTCTTAACAAATTACGCACCACTAAATAATGATAATGCAAACAAAATATTATCACTGAATTAAACAGCCTCGGTTTTACAAGTATCTCTCGCGCATCTCGAGATTTCATTTAAAAAAAACCTTTTACTTCGGAAACAAGGTAACAGGACCATCTCTCTCCGATATTGAGCATCGTATACAAAGGGGGTGTGAAATTACAGCGACGTTCTTAAGTTCATTTATAATTAGGAAAATAAGTTCACGCCAGTATGAGGAACATAGCCTTTAAAGTTACAGTATTAAAGTCTTCACCATTAATTTCACTGATGATTACAAAAAATGGATAACAAAATTGTTCCCGTGTTTTCTTTTTACTAAGGCGATTTATACGTAACAATTACCTGATATTAAATATCCATATATCCTTAACGAAAAAAGTGTGGCAATTCGCTTATTTATAATTATATAATTTATGGTGATTTTGGGGGTGTAATGTTGTTGAATGTTAATTGCTTACAGTCATGATAATTTTAAGCTGCACGGTCCGATTTTTTTGGAGATATCAGTATCAAATAATTTCCATAAAAACCAATTATCTTGGAAAGTCATACTAGTAGATTTTCGCCTATTTACACCAGCAGAATCGGAAAGTAAGAATAATTTCTTTATGGGAACACATAAAAAGAAACCAAATGCATCATGGGAATGTTTAGAAAAGGGAACCGTTTGGTTTCGTCCCCCGAATGATTGAGTTTATTTAACCGGCATGGTATGGGGTTCCGGCAATAGCGTGCGACCAAATAGTTACACAGTGAAAATGAATTAAATTTTATAACATTTTTCTCTCTCTATCCACAGCACAGGAGACTAGACATCATTGAGATGGTGACCATCTCAAAGGGTTCCACTTAAATAATGTAAATTAGATGGAAAGCATTTCAAAGAATATTGCTTTCACCTTGACTTTTAACTTAGAAGTTTTCCAGTTGGCATATAACTTTTGGTTCAATCTTATTACCCCTTACCCACTGGCATTTGTTTTGTTAAATCTGATACAAGATTTAACAAGAGCACCGCAACGCGAAGCATCCCCTCGCGAAATGAAATATTGTGCGGGGAAATGCATTATTTATGGAATATACATGTAGTTGAAGAGACCAATATCTTTCTTCTTAAAACCACTTTGAATTAAAATATTTCGTTTATTCATATCCCCATGAACGCTCTAGGGTGTATCCGTGAGGAGGGGCGGGGGTACATTTACATGGTTGTACAATTCCTCCCATTACTAGCGAAAACACACCACAAATGTTTTAAACTTTAGTAATATAGTTTTATTCTCTTTATTTAGTGACATACATTACGCATTCAGACAGTTAGTGTAGGCAAATTTAAGTTTCATATTGAATATGAAACGTAGCCATAGATCTAGCGATTTACAGTCTCCTCTATGGGAAAATTCGAGTTTACATAATACGTAATATCCAACCCATTTTATAAAATAGAGTAACGTATCTACAGCGATTAAAATGAAATGAATTCCCGGTTAATAATGTTGACGATATTCATCAATTCATCAAAGTCTCTTCTGAATTATAAACCTGTTCTTCTCTTCGTAATTCGGGAAATGTATCCCGAAAATCGGCTCAGACGACTGCTTGTTTTGATTAAATTGGGACGAACTTAATCTCGTGCTCGCATCAGTTTTTCACTTTGGACAACCTTCCAACTTCCCATTTGTTCAAAACGTTTGTTTCTTACCTTTACAGTGCCTAAATCCAACAAAATATCAAGTTGTTGATTTGAAATGTTTACTTTTACGAACCGGAAATGTCTATTGTCAAGTCATACATAAAAAATTTCTATTTTAACGATATTTTATTAACTATTTTACAGAATTCCTTGAAAATGAATAGGTTTTGTCCTTTAACCATGTGCTTATGAAGTGTACGAAGTTTGATAAACATACATGCGAAGGTTTTCTTTAAATCTTGCTCACAAGGCTGAATGGACACTCATACATACATACATACATACATACATACATACACGCACAGCAGCGATGCTATATCCCCTTCGCAACAAGTTGTGCGAGGGGATAACAAATGGAAAATAATTTATGGTCTAAAACTGGATTATGAGAGATCTGCTATGATCTTCACATTTGTCCTTTAAGCTTGGTCACTGCACATGCTTTATCCACACTGCACATCCTTTATCCACACTGCACATCCTTTTTTTTTTTTTTTTTTTTTTAATTTAAGTATTCATATAAAATAAATAATAATAAATTGGATATTAACTTGATAAATATTGAGAGAGAGAGAGAGAGAGAGAGAGAGAAAGAGATAGAGAGAGAGAGAGAGAGAGAGAGAATTGCTCTAGATATTGATTAAATTCTTCCTGTTTTCCCAGGCCTCATCAAATAGTACTTGTCTATTATTTTTACAAGCAATATATCTATTTGTGTCATACATAATCTTGATGGAGGATATCAACCCATTCAGAGAAGGTTTCTTACTACAGCATCTCATACTATATATATAATATTTAATTTGTAAGGCAATAATATATTGCACTTGATCTAAATTCTCGTAAGATCCAAGAATGTATTCTTTCTCTACAAAAACCACATATGTAAGAATATTTCTAAAACAATACGTAGCAAAGTCATTTAATAAATCCTGTATAAATTCACATTCCCAAAAAATGTGCTCAATGGTTTCAATTTCTTTTTCACAAAAGGAACAGTTATATGAGTCTACCTTTTTTATCTTGTGTAAAAAGGAATTTGTTGCTAGAATTCTATGGTTAATTCGAAATTGGAACCATTGAAGTTTTGTATTTTTAGTGATTTGAAAGGGGAGGGAAAAAATGGTCTCCCATTCCAAATCACCTAAATTATAATTCAGAAGACGGCTCCAACTTGTTTTGCATAATGGTTCGATTGTATTATCTTTAAGAATTTTGTATAGATCTCTAGATTTTTTTGCACTTAGCAGTGAACATATTTTTTGAGTAATATACGGCATACACACTTTTGAAAGAGGAACCATGTTTTTATTTTTTAGCCATTCTCTTATAGCTGCTATCAGCCCATTGTATTCAAGAAAATTTACATTAATGCCATATATCAAATTGAAGTCATGTAGGTTCATGAAGGAACCATCTTCTCTCAAAACATCATTAATGAAAACAATATTCTTCTCAAACCATTTTTTGTAAAAAATTGTTTTCCTACCAACTAGGATTTTTTTGTTTAAAAATAGTGGTTCCATAGACATATTTGTTTCTAGTTCTGGTGATTTATCAGAAAAAAATATCCATGCATCTAAAACATCCTTCCAGAATATATTTTTTATGTTTTTTAATTTTTTCTTAATAATATTCTTTCCCACATAAAGCAATTTTCTTAATATCTAAATCTAAAACCAAATGCATATTGATATTTCTTAATATGATATTCTTCATCCAAGCCAGTTTCAAAGACATAATGAATTCTTTGATGCTAATCATCTTAAAACCACCATCTTTAAATTCCTTAGAACACACACCCTTTTTCAATCGAATGCGATTACTTCCCATTACAAATGAGTAAAATTCACAACCTAAATCTCTCAGCTGTGAATCAGAGGGATTAGGAAGTGATGCAAAAATGTGATTTAAGGTTCGCAGTAAAAGTGTTTTTAAAACCGTTAAACGACCCAACGGTGTAAGGTTTCTACGTTTCCAATGTCTCATTGTTTTTTTTTATATTTTGAAACTTTACTGTAAAATTCATATCAAAGATATTTTGCAGATTTGTATCAAATTCTATGCCAAGTAATTTAAAAGTCTTTTGCCCCACTCCAGCGCTTCATTTGTACATATAATATCATCACAATGTTTTTTGCATCCTATCCAAACAACTTGTGTTTAGTTGTAGTTTATATGAAGGCCAGATATTTTTGCAAAATCTCTCAAAATATTAAGACTTGATTGTAAAGATTTCTCACTACCATCCAATATCAATGAAGTATCATCAGCAAGCATAGAGATTTTTTTTTCACCGTCAATAAAATGTATACCGTTGACATCATTGCTTTTTCGAATTTTAATAGCCAGGATTTCAGCACATATCAAGAACAGATAAGGTGATAATGGATCGCCTTGGCGACATCCTCGGTACAAACAAAAAATGTCTGATATGTTTCCTCCCTAATTCACAGCTGATGTTATGTTTGAATAAAAAATACCAACCCACTTCCTAATGGATTCACCAAAATTAAAATATCTAAGTGATTTTTACACAGAATCAAATGCTTTTTCAAAATCCACCAAGAGGAGCAGACCAGGTATTTTTTCTTCTTCTGTATATTGCATAATATCATATATAATATGGAGGGTAATCGTGTTCAAAAATCCAGACATGTTAACTTGTAAATCTTAATATGCAATCGTGTTGGTGTGTGAGCCTGAGTATAAAAGTGTGTAATTCTGATCGTGTTACCTTAAAACTTGGGTATAAACACATGTAAGATTTGACTCAGTTCCTTCGTGTGATGCACCTTTGGCAGCTTTATTGTTTTCATTAGTTAATAAAACCTTCAACTCTGCACACTTTCAATTCGTAGTTTCTGCATTTGTATCTTTAGAATCAGCAGTAGCACATCTGACACTATACAAATTGACAAATGTAAAGTCTACAAGTTTGTCGAATTTTGACATGACCTTATATGGCAACTGCCTTGCTGCGGAAAAAGGCATGCCGTAATCGCCGGAATGGACCAAAAAAACCCCATTATATTCAGCTAAACTGTTGCAATAAGCTTTTAATGAACGACACTTTTTCTATCGAAAATATCGGTATTATTTTTAGAAAAATTGTGGAGGTATGATTGAAACTGGACCAAACAGGAAGAGGTTCATGTATATAAAAATCGTTGCAGATGTGACGAATCCGCTAATTTCTGTAATAAAATTCTCGTGGTATTATACGATAAGGGTTAAAAAGAAATGCCTAATATCTTATTTCTCTAAAATAATTTGATATGTAATTTAAACTGGAATATAAGTTAATGCGTACTCTCCTCTAGAAATGAGACAGATCAAGAAATTCCCTAAGGGGGTGAATATATTTTGAGCGGCATGGGGTTCGGAGACCGCCGTGAGGTTCCATGTAGCTCCACTGCTTCTGAATTCTAAGAATTTTGAGAGAATTTTTAACCAGGTTTTCCGAAGGAAAAATCCGGTTATTGAAATAGTGAAAATGGCGGGCAGTTGGCTGCCAAAAGGGTACCCTTATTGTACCGATAACTCCTCGTACAGTTTTCAAGATAGGTAGTTGTTCTTTTGCAGATCATTTATACATATACCAGAGGTACTAGTATGCAAATTGCTAGGATTTTGATTTCTGATAATTTATGAAAAAAACATAAGCTGAACTTAGTCATGTTTTGGGCAAAATATTCATTATTTATTCAGAAATACAACTTTGGGCAACACAGCCCATCAGTTTAAAATAATTCACATATTATAATATAATAAAAACATTAGACTCTTTGGAGCATAAAATGGTGGGGGGTGGGTGGGGGGGGGGGGTGAAACCCCTGATCAAGTGTTCCACAGTTCCACAGTTCCCACAGTTCCACACATTACATATAGTAAATTACATGTAATTTTGCATAACATATACCGATTTGAATATTCAGTTTTGAGTCAACAATTATTACACATAACTAGAGGCATAGTATAAATGCATAACATATGTTAACATACAAGAGAATATGTTTCTTAAATACATTGAATGAGTTACATGCAATTTGGCAATTAATTATTACGGATTAATAAAGCACATTTGATATATTTAGCAAGACCAACCAAGGTAGATACGTGATCTGAACCCAACAACTGAAGTAATTTAAATGTACTTGGAGACTTATAATAGTACTCGCTTAAATATTTTTTTCGTAAATTATAATATTTTGGACATTGAAGAATAAAATGAAACTCGTCTTCAATTTGTTGAGTATCACAAACATCACATAATCGAGCCTGCCTGCTCTTACCTTGGTATCTTCCTGTTTCAATATTTAAACAATGTGAAGACAGTCTTATGCGAGAAATATGTATCTTAATATTATTCTGGATTGGTTTTGTTAGGTATGATTGGATTTTCGAGTAATTGAGTTTTGCAAGATATCTGTATAAAAGACACTTTGACGAATTTTCCATAAAGGCGTTACTTTCTTGCATGTAAATATCAAAAATTCTATTTTCATATAGATGTAAAAACTGGCCAGAATTAAGCGACTGCTGTCCAATCCAGAATTCTCCTAGACCCACATGAAACAATTCATTTTTGACGTCTCTTGCATATAGGGTACCCCTATTGTAAGGATAACTCCTCCTATAGTTTTCAAGATAGGTAGTTGTTTATTTGCAGATTAATTATACATATACATGTATCAGAGGTATGCAAATTGCTAGAATTTTGATTTCTGATAATTTATGGAAAAAAAAACCAGCTGTTGAACTTAGTCATTTTTGGCAAAAATATTGGATATAGAGTACCCCATTTCTCTGAATAGTTAGTATTTATCAATTCAGGATTAACAAATGGGTTATGGATACTGTTCACACAAAAGAAAACCCGGTTTGCTGTCACATTGACAGCTTTTCTCTTTTTATTTTTCTGAATTTGTTAGAATTAAGCGACTTGCAAAGATTTGGTAATTTTTCGCGGAAAAATGTATGTAACTATACATGAATTTATACTTTTTTTAAATATCAAAATGATTTTGTTGTGCAAGTGCAAGATAAATAATAAAACAATCTAAAACTCTTATAAAAAGAAGTTTTATAATAATTAATTAAAGCACAAAGTTAAAAATGTTGTTAAAAATTGAAAGGTTTTGAAGAAAGAGAAGGGAATACTAGTATGTTTCTGTTTTTTCTTCGGAAATTGGATTTCTGAAATGAAGGAACGGTGTGGGTCAGATGAATTTGATCGTTTATGAACTGGTAGAGTTTTTAAATTAATCAAAAATATTTTAAAATATACTGTATTGACGATCATTTTACAAAATTAAGTAGCTGCTTTATAATAAACAGTACATGTTTACAAGTGGCTGTAAAGCTGTATTATATATAATAGCTCTCCGGAAATTTTTTATCAACAACTTCACTAAGTGAGTCTGTATTGAACCGACATCCAGGACGTCATACTCATATCCCGTAATACCGGTAATTGCTTTAAATAAAGAAAAATGCCAATTTTCACCTGCATGATAGGCTTTTTTCCCTATTTATTGCAGACAATGTCAAATGAAACATTTTTAGAAATAATTTATACACATTTCAATTTCACGACAGTTAACCTTATCTTTGGAATTTTTATTTATTTTTATTAAAGTGGGGGGGTGTCGCTTCTTATGTCTCATATTAATCAAAATCTCAAAACTAATGTCTTAAGATAGTGTTTGTTTTCTTATTGATAACTTTGCAACTCAGTTATTTAATTGACCAACTGGCCGACCTCGTGTAATTTTTTGCCGGGGGGGGGGGGGGGGGGGGGGGGGGGGGGGGTCTTGTCCCAACTTTGTGGTAGCGATAAGGATGCTTTTGAAGATATTTTGTTTTATTCAGCCGAGCTCTATACTATAAAAATTTGTTGCATGTACTCTAATAAATATTCACATGTATATTCAAACAAAGTCATTATATGTATTTTTTCCAGTTCTAAAATGATATCTGAAGCCGATCGAATTCTTCACTCGCATCTTTTATACATTCTCTTGATATACACCAAGCTCATAATTTATTTTCCGAAAAAATCATACTTCCTAAGAAAGGTTGTTATCCAGAGATAATATGATTATAGGCTTACCTAATATTTTTTTTTATTTATTCCGTCCCCATTCCGGCGATTACGGCATGCCTTTACCTGCAGCTAGCCTTTTCTATCGGTGACATCACTGTTTCCAGATATGGTCATGTCAAAATTCGACAAACTTGTAGACTTTACATTTGTCGATTTGTAACATCTCAGCCGTGCTATTTCAGAAAACCGAGATACAAATGCAGAGACTACAGATAGAAAGTGTGTATTATAATGGCAGGTTACATGTAGATAACAAACAGCATTTTACAGCTGCATCTGTAGGAAAAATTAGATTGAAGGCCTGCGGGGTCAACTCTAAAGTGTTTATGTCTCAGTTTTATAGGTTATACGATCAAAATTACATTCATTCATTCATACTCAGGCTCACACACCAACATGATTGCATATTCGGATTTACAAGTTTACAAGTCTGGATTTTTGAACACGATTACCCTCCATAATATAAGTCTTATATTTTCAGCTATATTTCTACCTTGTATAAATCCTGTTTGGTCAGGATGAATTATCTTATCTAAATATTTTTTTAATTCTATTAGCAATTGAACCTGATGCAATTTTATAAACAGTATTTAAAAGTGAGATTGGTCTCCAAATTTTTAAAAGATGTTTTGGTTTGTCACCCTTGGGAAGGCATGTAATGATTCCATGTCTTTGAGTAATACTTAACATGTTATGTTCATATGCATAATTAATTGATCGAACAACAAAAACACCTATATTCTTCCAAAATACTTTAAAAAACTCTGATGTGAAACCATCAGAACCTGGTGATTTATTTGATTTCATTTTATAAAGTGTTTCTGCTGCTTCCTTCAAAGATATATAACCCTCTAGTGATCCTGACTCTTCATAAGAAAGCTTCCTAGTATTTTGATAATTAAGATCCTCATGAAGGTCATATTCTTCAAGGGAATTGTCTACATTTCTATACAAATTTTCATAGTATTGTTTAGCTGTTTTCAGGATATCAGACTGTTTACGAATAACATCACCATTATCCAATTCTATACGAGGTATTATTTTATAAAATATAAGTTGCAAAAATATTGTGTAGGTTTTTCACCCTCTTCCACCCATCTTGCCCTTGACCTTATAAAAACACCAGCCATTTTTTGTTTTCTAATATCTTCCAATTCCCTTTTTCTTTCATCAAGAGCTTCTAAACTGGTCAAAGACTGATCTGAATTCCTTTCAAGGACTTTAATTTCCTCTGTTTTTCTTCTTTCAGATTTCTAGACTTTTTCTTAAATGATGAATATGAAATGCATTTACCTCTGATTTCCATAAGGAGTGTCTCTAAAAATAACTGATCATTGATTGTAAATACAATATTTTCATCTCCAACAACTTGTAAATTGTCCATATTATATATTGGAACTGAATATTGTTCCTTTACCTTCTGTATCAATCTATTAACTGTGTTCAGAAACTTCATCATACAAAAGGGAATTATTAAATTTCCTAATCCTTTGCCTTTCTTAAAATCATTAAATGTTAGGCAAAGAGTAATAATAGAGTGATCAGATCCTTAACTAGGTTCTATAGAGCTTAAAGTAACACTCGACATAGGATTTTCAGATATCAAAAAATAATCTAGTCTACTTTGTTTTAGAGGACTTTTTTTCCTCCAAGTATACCTTAAGAAATTTGGATTGTTTTGACGAAAAATGTCAACAAAATTATTATTTTCCATAAGTTCTATAATCCTTTGTCTTGCATTAGGGTTGTTTATATGCTTATAGTTAAAATAATCTAAGTCTGGATTTAAAACCAAATTAAAATCTCCACAGAGAATAACATTTTCACAATTAAAGCCATTAATATTTTCCTGCAGCTTTTCATAGAAAGCTGGATTATCATTATTTGGTCCATATAAACAATAGAGGAGAAACCTTTTTTCCTCAGTAGTAAAATCTAACATGAGGTAATTACCATCAGCATCACCTTTTTCTTTATGAACTTTAACATAAAAGTTATTACTAAATAGGATCGCTATTCCTCTTGAGTTGGATGAAAAAGAATTAAAACAGCAATCAAAACCCCACATATTTCTAATATCATTTTCCTTTTCAGGAGCAAAATGTGTATTCTGAAGGCAGTAAATATTATAGTTCATACCTCTTAAGTAATTAAAAACGTCTCTTCGTTTGTTGATATCCCCCAAACCTTGACAATTAGCTGACAATATTTTCAATGACATGATGAATAAAAGTGAATAGTTTACCTTTGATGGAGCCTGGGGTTTCTGTGCGAATCTTAGAAACAAAAAAAATTGACATGAGCAAGAAAGAGATAGGAGAGGAGAGGTTAAGGAAGAGTAGAACAAAAGCATGTGTAAAAAGCATTTAAACAGTTCAAAAATCGACGAGCACGCGAGTCTTAGGACACATGTCTATGATAGTCTATGGAGCTTTACGAAAACAAACAAGTCGGAAGATGAGGTCGAACAATAGTTTTAAAAACCAAGCACATATTGTCATATGGTATTTTTAGTTCCGGATTGTTCTCATGGATGGAATCTAAAATTCATGAATGTTCGAATTATTTGTTCTTCTTTCGGATTTTGTCCTCTATATTGTCCAACAAGTCAAACTTCATCTTCTGTCCATTTACCTCACCGTAAACACTACCATTAAAGAACCAGGCGTTTTGTATCTTCGGATGTTCCTTCAACCTATTAATGAGAAGGGCGTTAAGTTTGGTGACATCATCTGATAGCCAATGTTTCCCTCTGGTGTTCTGTTTGATTGCTGATCTTTTTCGCATTACACTGGCTTTCGCTGCATTATTTTTCAGCTTCACTAAAATCGGCCTCGGTTCACCTGCTTTACCTGGGATCCTATGGACGGCGATTATATCTTTGTCTTGAATCTCCACATCGCACTCACTTTCAGTGACATTCAGAGCGACTTCAATCACATTCTCTCTATCCTTTTGAGGAACACCGTTGATCTTAAATGTATTCTTCCTCGAATATTGTTCGTTGCGATTAGCGGTCAGATATGCCTCCCGTGCGAAATGTTTTGTTTCGTCCAGTTCCGCCTCCAGATCCTCGACCCGTTTTGTTAATTTCTCTATGGTTTCATTTTGATCGTCTATAACTTTCTGCAGAAATTGCTTATTTTCTTTCATAGATTCATTCATTAAATTCATTTTAACGTCTAAGATTTCGGAGACGACACTTTTAACAATATTTTGAACAACATTTTCCAGTTCTTTTTTGGAAATAATTTCAGATTTTAGACGTCTGATCTCGTCCATAATATATTTGGTGGTCTCTTTATTTTGAGGACTAGAACTAGACTCAGGTCTTGTACTCTGTCTGGTCGTTCTATCTGTCATTGTGAAACAGTTTTTGTAAACAGATGGCCGCACGAGCCGACACAGGTATAAGGTATAGGCTAAGTCTATAAATAGTAACAATGACCATAAGCGTTACTCATGCAGAGTGAATGGAATTCATTACCTCGATCCAACAGTTCAAATATATTCGTTTCTGCCTTCCTTCTCTCTTATTTTTCAACAAAATATGATTCACTCGGATCAGAATTGTCAGTACCTTTATATACGGCATGTAAGCGCATCACACTTAAGAAAAAACTAACTTTTTTCGTCCCAAGACACCGGAGCTCAACCCTATGCGTCTTTCACCATCGGCGCCATTTTTAAAACTCCTTTATCCACACTGCACATCCTTTATCCACACTGCACATCCTTTATCCACACTGCACATCATTTACCCAAATGCTCCGTTTATGCGATGTATGAGCCCTATGGAGCTAAATTGAGAATATATATGCTCTCAAAATTTGGATTTTTTCGTGGTCTGATATGACCTTGACCCTTGGCCTACAAACATTCGTCAAAATCACTGCACGCTCTTTGACCATAGGTACTCTATGGGTGAAGTATGAGCCAGATTGGACCAACCGGAGAGAAGATATGCTTTGGACAAAGATTCTGCATATAATTTTGCTAAATTGTGAAATTCATGACCCCTGGGTCAGGGGCATAGTAACCTAGTGTAGGGCCAATATAGCCATATGTGAAATTGTATTGGAAGCTATAATATTTTTACAGTCGTGGGATAAAAACTAAACACATAATGTATATACTAAGTGTACTGTTCTATATTTGTGAAATTTACTGTCCATGGGGCAGGGGTTGGTTGAGGCTTTTTATTTGGATGTGGGGGTGACAAATGTGGCAGATAGTTAACATGTAATTTATTTTAGGTCACTTAAGTCACTCGGGCATCCTACTGTCGCCATATTTTTAGGAAATCTACTTTAATTTTCTGTGCATTGTATGCTTGTAGAAATAAATATATGCATGTGGTGTGTATTGTAAATAAAACTGCATATTATAAAAGATTAACAAATCAAGGCCTGCAGGTCACTTTTTACAGAAAGTTTACAATTTTTTGGCTCCAGGAGCTAGATAAAATATTCTTAGATTCTTCTCCAACCCCCCCCCCCCCTTTTTTTCAAACATCAAATTTGGATTAGGGTTTAGACTCAAATATAGAGCTTTAAATCCAAAAATGAGACCCTCTGACAGGTCAGTCTAAGGGCTATGGTATTCGGGTGACCGTCAAGGCCTGTAGACCACTTGTGAATTTTCAACCCTGATAGATAATTGACAATGCCTTTCCATTATACTGTACAACCTCCAATATGGCGATTTTAATTATAGGTGAGAATTGATTTCGAAAATTTCATCAATAATTGGTAGAAACAAACTTAAAATTAGTTTGTGTTGGACTAGTATCAAGCATGTTTTTACATATGCAACTAATTATAAAATAAACACAAACCATATTTTCAATATCCTCGACTTGATTAAATCAATAATAGTATTTAACAGTTCCATGATTTTAATAGATTGAAATCTGACGGTTCGATATCACCTAGAAGCTATTAAATGAATACACACTGCAGCGGAATAACAACAATTGTACGATCTCAAGACTTCAAAAATATTAATTTTTTAAGAAAATTAGCACCGGAAAATGTAATTTCTGCTTCACGATAGTATGTAATGTAGTCGCGTTCAAGATGATTCATAAATGAATCTTCGGGGAAGGGGGGGGGGGATGGGGGGAGTGTACTCAATTTTGAAGGCTTTTTAATATCACACAGAATAACTTTTGTCTTAAAACAAAACTTCATTTTATGATTGTTGACGACAATATCTTGTATAAAGACCTTTTCACTAATTCCAAACCATAAGGTAAACTTCAATCATGATGGTGTTTCAAAAGATGTGTTGAAGTTAAGTGTAATTCAATAGAAATGAAATAGGTCTTTCAAAGTTATCTCTACTACTTTTGCATTTCTCCACCTTTCATGGGGACTTTCTTTATACAGTAATCATAGTTTAAATGATATTTTAAGCCCTCCATATTGATTTACATTACCTATTATATAGAGGTAGCAGTTAAAAACAAATAAAGGTTTTAAAAAATGAAAAAAAGATTGATATCTCCATAGTAACATTTTTTGTTCAGATTACAACTGCACGACTTCATTCGCCATGGTGTTTATTATAAGGTGTAACCAATATTTCGCAAGCCCATAATCGCGGAATATAAGTGAGGTGGTAAAAGACGTTATGTCTATTAAAGATGAGAACGTTAGCGACGTACAACGACGCCATCAATACACGCCATGGTTATAGCTGCAGGTCTGTAGCACCCGGTCTGAAAAAGAAATCGAACCTACGACCTGGGAGCTAAGGTTCCGTAAGTGTTAAATGTTGCAATTTATGGCGAACAAAAACTTGCGCTGGTCAGGATAAATGCTGTAACGTAAATGGGTAAAACTTTTTAAAATAATTCTGATATGTAATTTATTTTTTATCATCGATACTTTTTATCGTAAACTTTATTTAGCAGATATGAACACCAACTAACTTCACGTAAAATACCGATCGATTATAGTTTTTGGACAAAGATGTCGCCGTCGAATTTTGTTTCAAGGGGATACATGCTTTTATTAGTTGCACATTGTAAGTAAAAAATTACTCCGACTTTAATCTTGGAAGATCAAACTTAAATGTTAAAAAATGAAAATTGTTAAGATCAAATGCTATCAAAACACATTCGAATGTCTGCTAATATATATTTCTCAGTAGTAGTCTTCATATATTTTAAAAAAAAAACCCTAAGATATCTGTAAGCCAATGCTCTTTAGTGATACCCCCGCTCTGATGTGAATATACAAAATAAACAAAGTCGACATTTAACAGGAATTTGTTAAGAAATGAATCTTACCAAATGGCATGCCTAAACAAAGAGTGTATTAAAATTTCAACTATCTGCGATGAAAACATGTAGTTGCTGGGAAATCTCTGACGAAATTTTTTTTCAAAAATTTAGACCAAAAATAAAAGTCGTCATTTAACAGGACGTTGACGTCTGATTGGTACACAAAATAATCCCACCATATGGCATATCTAAATAAAGAGTGAGTTAAAATTTCAACCATTTGCAATGAATAGTTGCTGAGAAAAATGCAACCTCCGCTTTGCGTTGATTTTCTCGGGGGTGTCAATTTCAACTGTTACTCTCCCAAATATCACTATTTATATACTGACACATGATTCTCAATCCCGATTCTTAATCTCAGAACTGCATTAGCAACTAGAGTGTACCACATTATCAATTATCTTGCAGAAAAATCCCCAAAGTAATGCACGAAACCATAAAATTTCAAGAAATTATATTAACTAGTAACGCCAAACACTTTGTTTATTGATAAAAAAAAATATCTGAGTAAGGGTATCCTCCTTTGTAAAACAATTCATGCCCTACAGACTGTATATAAATGACACTTTTCTAAAGTTCATTGGGATTTCTTTAAATTATAACTCATCTTTTATAAACGCCATGTTTAAATTGCCATGTATAAAAATATACACTACTGGTACGGTCTTGTTCTAATTTTAATAAACCCTTCTTGTGTTTCTTTCTAAAACTTCATTTACTTCAACACACCCTCTTGATTGACAAGTAAAGATTACGTTGATTTTACACAAAGAGATTAAAAACACCGCCTGCCTGTTATGAAACCACCCATCTATATTAACAAAAATTATTATAAATGTTGAAATTCTTATATAAATGTTTGAAATTCCCAGATTGATTTTGGAAATTCCCAGATTAAACTGGGGAATTCCAAGAGTAATCTTAGAAATACCAACTAATAAATGTTAGAAAATCTTAATTAGAGTTGAATTTAAAAACTTTTAAGTGTTTGAGTTTTCAACTTTAAAGTTTGAATTTCCAAGATCAAAGGTGTAATTTTCAACTTTATAGTTGAAAATTCAAACTTTTTTCTCGACATTTTAAGAATTTTTCTACAAATTATTGAATAGGATTCCGTATATACATATATCATGTAGGAATTCAGTAATCCTCTATTTTGTTCACCTGGCGACCTTGTGAAAAAATATTTGATTCGCTCGGATAAAAAAGAAACACTGAAAATTTCACTCGACCGACATGAAATTGCAATTAACTCTCTTGCTACTTCGTTCGATTTGCTTGGAATGCGTTTCCGGTAGATTTGATCAAGAGTAGAGAGACATCAAATAAAGAATGAACATCACCCGTTCCATTAGATTTTGAATGCGCGGCCCCTACATCATTGGTTCTATGACTGGAATGTCTGTATTCAACAAATGGTAAAATTGCAATTTTTCTCTATAAAATTGTTTATCTGGATTTTGGGCTCTTACAATATTATCTAATCCGTAAATCTATACACGTAGAAGCTTTAATCTTTTGCTTGTGAGGATGATAATTGAAAATGCCGAAACCCATAATACAAACTTATTTAAATTACTGCTTAAGAACAAGTGTTCGGAAAAATTAAAAATTTAGCACCATTTAGAGGTGTTAAAAATTACAGTCTTGATGTTGAACCTTTAACGCCGAATAATTTTGTTCATGGTGATTAAGTTGAATATTACGGAAAAATATATGACGTCAAGAAAAGTACACAATGTCATTATTTGCTCGGAATATGTCCTGTATCATAATAAACCCTGTATCAAAAAAGTTTAAGTCGAACGTGATTTTAATAGATGGTAATTTAAGGGCATACATGATAATACAAAAAAATTCTCATAAAAACATCGAGAACATGTAAATATTGTGCTCATATAACTATCGTTTTCTTAAATTCAGATTATGCAAAATACTTTCTATATAATTTCTATATTTTTTTAACATTATTCTCTGCAGAAACAAACGACTTCATGCAAAATATTATTCTAAATTATTCAGAAAAAAAAACCCACAACGTCCGATCAGTACGTTGAGCAAGATAATGTATTGGTACAAGACGCAGTTATTGCAGTGCAAGATGTTAGTCATTAACAGCAAGAAATCGATCCAAACACTTTTACATATATGCAATGTAGAAACAATGTTTCTCGCTTATAACTCGACGACTGACACTCAATTTTTGGTCGACTATTAGAAGTGCCTAATGGAAGCATATTAAATATTAAAAACGGAAAAATAAAATCGTGACCATGGCCCTTTAAAAGACGTATTTAATGTAGTTAATTTAAATCAATCAAAATTATTAACTTCACCTCTGTTATGGATGGACTATCTCAATTAACTGCATTTCAAGATAATGAAACATTTGCTGCTACATTCGGTTCCAGTTGAACTAAAACAACCCTTAATTTATTAATTTAAAGTGAATTAGGGTTAGTGACTGTGTATAGAAAAAAACTTACCCAGCATGGCGTTTCTAGTTGTGAGGATACTAGAAGCAAACTGGGTACTTATGCTCGTTGTATGATCAAATTCTGGTATGGTTGTTGTATCCTCAGTGCTTCTTTCGGTTGTTGTGGCCTTAGCTTGTTCTTCTATATAATAGCGGGCTCCGTATATTAAAGCCAAATTTGAAGAACTCGGCAAATAAACAACAGAATAACCTTTGCAAGATGATTGAAAGTAGAACACCGACTTACAGTTTGGGATTAAAGCACAATGCGAAATACATTGGATGGTAGACAATGTGCTGTGAAGAAATATTTCTGGATCCAATGCCATTTTATCGTTCAGTTCTTCGACTCGTTTGTATTTGTAATCATCAATCTCCAAAGAAATGATTTGACGTGTTAAATATATGAAATACGCGAATGTTCTTGGTTTTAATATAAAATACATTTTACAAACTTGACACTGCTATGTATTAGATACAAATGCTTTCTCGATCAGTGCAGGGGCCTAGAACCCAACATAGCTTAAAAATGTGTTTACAAAGCGTGCCAAAGCCAACATGTTTTTCAATAAATCAATCTTGCAGCACATGAAAAGACTGTCTATTAATACCCAGAATAAGGATCGAATCACATTTATATATATGAAAGAATTTTTAGATAAAGCGCTACATTCACAAATTGACCTTTCTCTTGATAGTAAAATATAAAATCAACAATTCCACTGTTTCAGAAAAAATTATTTATTGCAGAAAGAACATGTATTTATTATAATTGAATAATTCTTATAACAATTTTTATTGAACGATTTCAATAGCGCTGTATTCATTTTGCAGATATAAGTTTTCATTTCATTTCATTTATCATCAAGTGCGTCAAAGTTGTTATACCAGGGCTGCCCTCCAGTGAATTTGAACACCCCGAATATGTGCAAAGTCAAATAAGTGCAAAAGTACACCGTTCTCGGACTGTTCTCTGTTCACGTGCACAAGGAAGTGCAGTCAGAATTCAAGATGGTTACGGATGCACAAAATAGACCCACGCTGTTTGAGTGCACAACTGTCACCATCCTATTCGGGACATGGAAGACTTTTCAGGCCATGCATGTGATGATCCTGGTAAATATGATTTACGACATTGATTTTAAGTTGTTCTGAAAATCTAAGCAGCATAACTCCAAAATGTGTCTTGTTCAACTGTTTAAAACATATTTCAGTACCACAACTCGCAACATTTCACCTGTTTTGAAGGACCGTGCAGCTTTAAATTCACCAAAAAACGTGCAGTATATTTATTTTTGCCAGACTAGCATGCTTTATAAAGAACCCCTCCCCCTACACGACTTGTCAAGGTTTTTCAACTTATGTTGTGGTCGCTTCTTTTAAGGGCATATATGTTCTTGAACTTACAATTTTAATTTAATGCATAAAAAAATCTTATGCCTGTAAGCAGAAACATCATAATTGGCTTAGGAATTTGGATGTCATTAAAAATGCCTGAACAATCTGAAAGAACATTATCAAAGAACTGCTTAGACAAATTGTATTGATATATACTCAATATAAGTGTTTTTTATGTTTATTTACAATGCATGTAATATAATGTTTCTGCAGTAAAAAATAAAGGTTTTTTAAGTAATATAATTGTTTCTTATTATACTCTTAATAGTTAGTGGTGGGTATGATGTTCATACTCTTCAGCTCGATGGTGGAAACCTAGATCTGGAAGAAGAAGATGGGGGGGGGGGGTATTCAAAATTGCCCCAGAATCCTCAGTCCTTTTGAAAAAAAAACCTGCAACACTGCTCCTTATCAGTAAATTTTGGGGAAACGAGGTTTAAAGAAGGTTATAGATCACAACAAAGTGGGACACGAAGAACAAATCGCAGATATTAGGAGGAATTAGAATTCATGGCAACCAACCCTATGTTCAACAAGAATGTGTGGTTGAAACGAGTACAGAGGAGAACAATTCGAATATGGAAAACCAGCCGAGCCCAGAAGAATAGACACAGGTATGCCTGACACTCCTACAACTTCTACTAAGGGAAAATGTGTGTCTACTGAAAAGTCAAATCAGAGTTCAAAAAGACGTCGACCAAATGATGTTCGAGAAAGCTTGTAACAAATTAAGAAGAATGATAGACAACGTTTTGAAAACCAAATGGAATGGAGACACCGTGAAAAATGGAAATGTTTGGATTTCTTTTTTGGAAATTCTAAAATCAAGCCAAACGAAGTAGTGTTAGATTTCAATTCATGCAGTTTCGTACAAATATGTTTTATATTTCCTTTAAAGTCGAGAGCAAAATATGCATGAAGGATATGAAAGTTGCAGAAACTGTATTTGTTTCATGTGGACATGTGATAAAATGGGTTGATACAGAAACAACTGTTCATTAACCGGGTTTTATAAAGGAAATCCGGTTATTGAAATGGTGAAAATGGCGGGCGGGCGGCTGCCAAAAGAATACCCCTATTGTACGGATAACTCCTCCTACAGTTTTCAAGATAGGAAGATAATGTTTTGCAGATCAATTGTACATATATCAGAGATGTGCATATTACTTGGATTTTGATTTTTAATAATTAATGAAAAACTATCAGCTGTTAAAATTAGTCATTTTCTCGCAGAATATTGCATATAGGTTACCCCTATACGGATAACTCCTCCTACAGTTTTCAAGATAGGAAGTTGTTGTTTTGCAGATCAATTGTACATATATCAGAGATGTGCATATTACTTGGAGTTTGATTTTTGATAATTTATGAAAAAAAATAACAGCTGTTAAACTTTTCTCGCGGGTTATGTACATTTTTTTCTGCAATGATCGCTTTGTAATACAATTTAGATCGCTGCTAAATATGACAGGAGAAATACAAGCCTTATAAAATGTCTTCAACACGTCAATGCGAACGCATTCTAATAACAGTCTTGATACGTTATATTATTAGTCTATACAGGTCTGTTATGTTTGAAAGAATATTGACCGTTCAATACAATCGACATATAAATTTATAACTGTATGTTCCTTAGATGCCTCTTGTAAACGTGTAGATGTGTCGGTGCGAATGTAGTCCCCACTGCCAGGTTCTCCTGAATCCTATTTGAAGTAGGTAATAACCTGTCCGTCATCGTCGACAAAGTTGGGAGACTGACTTAGTTTCCTTGTAGATATATCAGTCCAGTGTTGAAGGTATCTACAAAGTAATTATTTCCCAAAAGTAGTTTCAAAAATGTTTCCCAATGAAAACCTATAGAAAAGCAAAAAGGTTCATTTCTGTGTAATTTTTTAACGGGTCAAGAGGTCCAATTGTTGACGTCACAATGATCACTGCGCGAGCTTAAGACTTTACAGCTGCGTTATTATTAACACAAACACGGGGTCGGCTTCTTTTCTGTGTAACACTATTCAAAGGTAAATTGGCATTGACTCTTCCCTGTTAAATGACATTTAAGGAAGTTTAAAACAAACATATGATTATCATAAATTATCTGAATTTAATTAGTCAAATTATACAACGCATAGAAATTTCATGTAATAATGAAATCCTGGACATAATGTACACGTGCAAAATAAAAATAATTATCATCTGCGTACATTTGTAAAGATAGCTTATAAAAGTCATGCATTTGTAAAGGTTCATCGCCTCTAAGTAAAATAAAATTAATCACAGAGTTGGAACTGTTGATTCATCGTCTACCTTTAAAAATCTAATTAAATGAAGCCCTATAGAATAATGAATTAATGATAAAAATCTGATTGCTTAGGATCACAAATAGGAAGCAGTTTAGGACAAATTTTTAAAAGAGAATCAAAAGGATCCGAAGTTTTTTTTTTATTATAAATTGATTAGTCTTAAACAAATAGTATATTAAAAATAATCATTTATTAAAGATAACTATGAATCAAAGGTCTTGGATCAACTGCCAATAACGCAACTAACCTTTACAAGTGGAAAATACTGATATCCGGGTTTTTTTTTTTAACCGTTGCACAAAATTTGCGAAAACAGGGTACTAGTAAACGTTTTATTTGCGTCATTCATTTTTCCGATTAAAAAAGTTTCTATAGCAAAATTGGAAAACCGGATTTTAATTTTACAAAATGGAGATTTTTTCCGCGATGTACGATGTACTAGTATTGAAAAAGAGAAGCTAAAAGCCCTTGACGGTTTCCTGAGTACTGTAGCCCGTGGATGGACTTTTCAGTGAGTCTCGTGTTTGCATTTTAGCTTCTTTTTGAGTATTAACCCTAATCTGAGACTTATCTGACTGTGACTGTGTTATTATTTGGTGTTTCACAACTTTGGTAAAGGGCTTTATGGATATCATATTATTTCCCACTACTGTGGAAGTAGAGAAGATAGTTTAAGATTAAATAAATGTACATGGTATTAGGTTTCATAGCCATGCATTACGTGTTTTTCTCAAAGGTACTATTGCGAATAACAAAAGAATTGACCGATAGGGGAGATGGATTTCCCGGAAAAAATCACTTTTGAAAATAATTTTTTTTTTAATTTTCTATCGTACATATTTCTAAATTTTTCGAATTAACATTTTGAACCTATCATATTGCTCTTTCAATTTTATTATTAAACTTCAAAGTTGGCTAAAACATCATTTTCTCAGTAAAATGGTATATTTCTGCATGGTTTTTGGCCTAGATATCCTTCAGGAACGGCCTGCCCCTAAAAAAATCTTATACATTTTTATAGGTTT
Organism: Magallana hongkongensis; assembly: GCA_016163765.1. Lineage (NCBI taxonomy): Eukaryota > Metazoa > Mollusca > Bivalvia > Ostreida > Ostreidae > Magallana > Magallana hongkongensis. The sequence goes on from WFKH01011801.1 coordinate 14,149,804, forward strand.
TGTTCAAATGGATAAATTAAGATTATTTTTTTTAGGGGCACCCCGGCCCTGGGGTCCAATTTTGCAAAAACCGACAAAAATTTCGGAAACTGATTTCTATCATAGTGGTCTATATTTACATCGAATAGTGTAAGTTCTGGATAGCTCAGTAGGTCAAACCGCTGGCTTTGTCACACATGATGATTTTTGTGCACTGGTTCGATTCCATCTGTGGGCATACTTTTTCTTTTTTATAAAATTAACGACATTTATAAACACCGTTTTATTTTTTGTTATGCAGAATTGTGCATTTTGTATATTAAACTTCGATCTTCTTCCTTAAATGCACATTTGTTCTTTGATTTAAAGATATCGATGGAAAAAGTATATACTTAACTGCATGTAAAAGCAATCAACCGGAACTATACCTTAGTGTAAGCGCGCTTTGTTTGAGGACAAGAACCATTCACTCTGTGTTACTCGAGACAGGTGCCAAGTAAAAACAATCATGCCGGGCAAAAACTGTTGCGTTTGCCTTTCCAGAATATCTATAGGAAATGGTACAATTGAGGGAGAAGTACTGCAAAGTAGATGTAGTTCGTTCTTTGCAAAGAACGTGTGCATTGGGGACATTTTATGATAAAAATGCAGGAGGAAGGTTTATAGATTAGAAAAAATGGGGGTGGGTCAGTTAGAGTTTTCCGTCCCCTTGCCATCCCGGCATCAGGCACGTCCTCTTATACAAAGGATGCAGCTGTTAATACGGAAAAGAGTTCAGTTGAATGTTCAATGAATGATGTTAGAGTTCGAACGCCTCGTAAAAATCCTTCTACATCTACAAACATCACTCTTCCTGTTATTTCTGTCGGAAAAACTAAAGCGAGGTGCATTATTTGTCGCAAAGAGTTTGCGACCTTTGAAATAGCGTCACGCAAGACTTTTGATAGTTGCTAATATGTCCTTGGTTGTTAATAAACGCATATAAATAACATGTATCGTATTATAGAAAGTAAACTGAAAATAAAATTTAAAGATAAAGTAAAAAATGCGTCCATATCTCATACTGCTCGGACAACGACTGTGAAACTTTTTTTTACAATCACTATACATGTACATTATGAGAACTAGAACCTAAGAGTTTACTGTATATGGTCTAAAATTAAGAAGTGGAACGGAAATCGATATGCTTTTTGTAAAGACAGAAACCAATACCGGCCCTATAGGTCAAGTATTTTGTTATATACAAGTGTTCCTTTATATAAGAGTAGAAAAGAAGATTTTATACGATTTAATACATGTTCACTATATGGCCTTATTGTCCCGCCCTAGGGTCTGAGCCCCTGACCCAGGGGCACTAAATATCAATTTTAGTAGAGAGATAATTCATAAACTTTATAACCATGCATTTAGGGTTTTTTTTCTCCAGATGTGTGGAAGTAGAGAAGATTTTTTTTAAAAATGTGCCTTTTTGGCACATATGGCACTGGCCATGGAGCTTCGGGGTGATACGATCATAAACCTTACAGTTTGATCCCCAATCTTAGAAATGCATCAAACAAAAAATGGTTATAACTGTCATTGAAGTTTTTAAGAAGTTACAAATACATGTATAATGTTAACGGACAACGCACGACGATGGACACAGATAAATGACAATATCTCATCTGAGTGAATAGCAGAGTTCTACAAATGTACATTTGATGTATCTGAACCCAAACAATGTGGAGGAAAATATGTAGTGGTATTATATGATGAATGGATGACATATACGTTGACTGTTTGCATGTTGTTGAGGAAAAGTCTAGAAAAACTGTGTCTTCTGGCCGAAAAAAGATCTAAGATACATGTTGGTACCTTATTGATAACCTTATAATATTCATACCAGTACCTCACAGGCACCTGGCGGTACATATTTCTCTCATAATAAAAAAAATATATACCCTCTTCCTAATAATACCAAGGTATACATCGCCGCCATCTTGGATTTGTTTAAATTGTCACATCAGGTGTAAAATTTGCTTGAAACTCCTCGGTAAAATTTTTTTGCAATCATGCCGATTGAGGGGTGTTTTTATTAATGTAAGGTGTAATGCACCGTTTTGGTTGAATTAGTTGTAAACCTACGTGTTGAAGGACCGATAGGAAGACGGACATTTTCTTTTTACATAATTCGATAGTCCCAAACGACGGAGTAAATATACAAGTAAATTTTTATCCAGGTTTTCCAAAGGGAAAATCCGGTTATTGAAATGGTGAAACTTCTACAGTTTAAAAATAGGACGTTTCTGTGTTGCAGATCAATTGTACATATATCGGAAATGTGCATATTAATTGGATTTGGATTTTTAATAATTTAATGAAAAATTACCAGTTGTTGAAATTAGTCATTTTTTGCAAAATATTGCATATACAGTACCCTATTTATATGGATATGTAGTGTATTTCAATTCAGGGTCGACAAATGGATTATGGATACAATTCACACAAAAGAAAACCCAGTGTGCTGTCACATTGACAGCTTTTCTCTTGTTTTGTAATGCAATGAATATCTCTGCTAAATATGACACATAATATACAAATCGTAATACGAATGCCGCAAAGAAAAGAATAACATCGTAAAAACAGTTTTGATATGTGTTCTTTCAATATGTTTGAAAGAATCTTGACAGTTTAATACAGTCGACATATAAATTTGTAAAAGCTTGTTCCCGAAGATGCCTCTTGTAAACGTGTATTGGTGTCAGTGCGAAGATAGTTCCCACTGCCAGGTTCTCCTGAATCCCATTTGAAGTAGGTAATAACCTGTCCGTCATCGTCGACAAAGTTGGAGCCGTACTTAGTTCCTTGCAGATATATCGGTCCAGTGCTAAATGTATCTACAAAAGAGTTTTTTTTATATTGGTCAGTTTTAATGTGTTAGAAGAAGTGATGTTAATACTTACGAACATGTATTTTGTAATAAATAAATATGCGTATGATTCATACTAAATATGTTTTATATTTATCTTAATCGTTACATAACTTTACCGCATTGTTCATATATTTAATGTAGATCTTTTAAAAGCCTTTGAAAATAACATTTGCAGAAGGTAAATGCACATGATAAGGCATTATAGCTACAAATTCATTAAGTATTTTTACTACTTATTGCGTAACCATCATTTTAATTGGTTTTCGCAAACTCTTTTGCTTCTTTTCCTTTTTAAAGAGGCATGCTCGCGATTTCCGCTGAAAGTTTAAAATTTCATTTTTCCATTTCTGATGTAAAGAATGCTTCATTTAGGGGTTTTTTTTAAGGGTCAACCATAATTTGAGTGTCAGTCTTCGAATTATAAGCGAAATACAGAAATCGCAACTCTGTTATGTAAAGAACAAAAGTCCAGAACAAGTTTTTGATTAGATATTGAATGCTGAATAGAAAAGTGTACCATATCATTAAGTCAGACCAGAATTCCAGATCCATAATTTTTGTTGGTCTTTTTGTTACATGTAAGAGCGGTTAATAAAGATTAAAGAATGGTAAAATTAAAACACGTGATGTGAACTATTGTAAATATTTCAAAAAAAAAATAAAATAGAATTTAAAATTGTCCAACTTATATCGTGTCCATGTCAGGGTAATGCGACGAATTGATGTCTTAAAGTCTTTAGGTGTTTATGTCTACATGGTTTATAAGGGTGCAAAATGCACTTGCGACATTAAAAACAAAAATATCAACATTTGTGTATTTTTCCATTAAAATTTGGTTGTGCAAGCATACAACTTTAAAAATATATTTCAACCAATTTCTTACTGATAATTGAAACTGCAAAATTGTATGTTTTATCCGAGTCTATCAACAAGAGGCGACTGTTTGGATGCTCTGACATACATTTTCTCTTGGCGTCCACAGCATTTAGCGGTATAATGTTAAGATGATAACAGATTTTAAGTGGTACATCCCAAATGTAACCTTTAGGACCAAGGGAGTCACATATTTCTGAAAGATATTGAAAACATGACAGAATCATACACGAAGAAAGCATAATCTAACGCTTTGAGAAAACATATTAAGACAGTGACCCAACAGATAAACGGACAGGGTTTCATCTAAATAACATCCACCTCTGGATAGCAATAGCTCGGTAGTAGGAAAGGGAGTAATGCAGATCTTGCGAAGCAGTCACGACATCATAAAGAAAAAGAAATTGAATTCGTTATTCATTTGTTGATTTGGAATACACTTTCTAACAAAATACGCACCACGAGCCAATAAATAATGATTGTGCTAACAAAATATTATTACTTGTTGTTGAGTGTAGTAACGAAATATTATCATTTATTGTTACTTATTGTTGAGTGTTGTAACAAAATATTATCATTTATTGTTACTTATTGTTGAGTGTAGTAACGAAATATTATCATATAGCATACCATATCATTTAGCCTTTCATTTCAATTTCTTATAGCATAGCATGCAGAACAAGAGATGTTTGTAAAACACTATGCCCCCCCCCCCCCCCCTAAAAAATTGCTCGATCGTACCCCAAACATAACTTGACCTAGATATTCTTATAATAAATCTGCATATCAAATTTCATTTCAGTATGTGCCACCTCTGCAAAGAAAATAAACGGAAACTGCAAATTATTGAAATTTTTCTGAGTCCAAGGAACATAACTCAGTCAAAAATTGCTCGATCGTACCCAAAACCGATTCTGATCTAGATATTCTTATGATACATCTGTATACCATATTTCATTTCAGTATGTGCAACCTCTGCGAAGAAAATGAACGGAAACTGTTGGTGGACCTACCGACCGACGGACAAACAGACAGCAGCAAAGCAATATGCCCTCCCTTCTTCGAAGAGGGGCATAATCATAGCATTGCATTAAAATCTCATAGCATATCAACAAAATTGCATACCATAGCATAGCATAAAATTATAAAAGATATGCATGAAATGACTGTACGAGTAGTTCAATTACTCATTACCTTTCATATTTTGCTTCTGCTGTTTTCTAGGAGAGTTCAAAACAAGAAGAGCAGTCGTCAATGCTGCAAACTCTAGTGGACTAAACTTGTAGCTCCCATCTGAATGAAATAATGTAATCGATTTCAGAGTAAACTACTAATGTAAATTCCTAATTACAACGCTAGGAATAATATTAACTTAAACTCGCAAGAAGCACCCATCGTGAATTTTAAAATCCCTTTTTATCTTTCTGACAGTGATGAACTACATATCATAGCAGCAAAATTTAGGCGCTCCCGATTTTATGTTCTCGACATTCGTTACGAAACGGAGGAATTGCGGTATTAAGTACCCGCTTAGAATAAGGAATCTACACTAAAGTACATGATAATTGGACAGCTAAATATTTACACAGTGTTTACTTTGCTTTTTTCCAGTTGCATCTTACTCGCTATGAACGTAATTTAACACATTCATAATGTGGTTCATAATCAAATGCATGTTTCTAAAATGATACAATTTTTTGATAAATGTATAAGGTAGAAATGAAGGCGCCACAGCCTTGTATTGATACTGTTATACCCTAAATGTCTACTAAAGTAAAAAAAAAAACAAATTTCCATATGGTCCATTTGAGTTAAACTTTTAAACCAAATAAACAAGTTTAAGAAAGAAAATTTAATCGTCGAGTCAACTAAACCGTTTTCATATTGTGTTTATTACATGTGCAATTAACATTGGTTAGAAAAAAACTGCACTTTTTTGGTTCCCTAAAAGATTCAAACTCAAACTAGTTGGTCACTCTAATCCGGTACAACTTTTCCATGCATTGTCCAATGTTCCTAGTTTAAAGGTAGGACAGATTTAAAATGAATGGTTATCAAGAAAACGGAAGCTGTCATACCTTTTTATACTCATGTAATTATTTCCTAATTTGAACGTATTTCCTAGAAATTTTCCAAAGAAAAAAATCAATGGCGTTTAATTTTATGATGGGTCGCATAACCGCACACGATTTTTTTTTTTACTCAGGATTGAATAAACTAGCGCACTCAGGACCCACTTTTTATAATTCACACAAAATTTCTGCGATGTGTATGCATGACGGACGAGGAAAATACTGAACAAAATTAAACTCTGAAAAATGTGCAATATTTACAATGTGACGCAGCAAGAGCCGAACCAACCAACACACCATTCAGAATGACACGGTTGTTCGTTGTCACGGCAACAGTATTCATCATCATAAGTGAAATCACAGCCACTGTCGATATCATAACGGACTTCAACATATCTTTCATCGCAATAATTATCTACAATAAAAGTACATGACATTTTTTTTTATAAATCTTTTTCACTTGGAAAATGGATTACTGATGTGCATTCCTTCAAAAGTGCAAATTACACTAGATAAAAAATAAGCATTGCTCAGCAGTGTTGTTTACAGTGCGAAATATATATTACTGTTCAGTTGATAAATATGATTCTATCTTGATATATTTCAAGTCACAAAGGTATGATTAACTACAAAAATAGTAAAAAAGAAAAAAAAAGACCCACAAACATACCGCCTATTATCATCATTAACACATTCACCCAAAGTATTACCTTAAATAAAAAATCATTATAAAAATGATCAAACCTATATCCTCGTTTGCGACGGGTACATGCAGTGACGACGAAGCATCAAGGAACAAGGATAAGTAGTGTTACAGGTAGGTCGAAGTAAAAAGTTACAGGTAACTTCCCTTCAGGCTTTTCAATAACCACTTGGTTCAATCGTAGGTCAGTTGTCATCAGTTCAGAATCTTGCAGCGTTACAATTATGTAAAAGATACTGATTTACGAAAATTTTATTATTCCTTGGATTATTGCACAATGAGTGGAGTACAGACGCTAATATAGAATAAGATTATTTTTTTTAAAATATTTAACGTGAATGACAAAGACTGAAAGATTGTCTCACCTTTAAGAATAGTTTTTTGTTGAATAAAAATATTTGCGAATATATGTATATATAAAGAAATATTTGGAGTATGTCCACCTACATCTTCTCACCTAATATAATTTTATCCGTTTGGTTTATCTGTTCATAATCATATAAAACAAGGTAAAGCATGCATTAATAATTTCTCAAATTACTAGTGCTTTGTTAGTTTTACATGTTTATATTCACCTTATACATAGAATGCATGCATTTAGTTAAGCGTAACCGTATAAACTCACATGGTACACAATGCTTTGCCGGGGGTATCAGTATGTACTAACCGATGACAAGATACTTTATTAAAAACACTAGGGAGGTAAATAATTGCTGTCGAGGGGTATAATAACCTTGCTATTGTCAGTAGTAGTCTAATCAGTAAATAGATGTTTCATTATACCAACAAAAAAACCACCTCATTTGTCGGCGATGCAGATTTTCTTGCAATGAGAGTTATCGGACCTTAAGTTTAACGCAGCGACTCGGATTTCACCAGAGGTGTTCTGAGATTAAAACGAGTGAAATCGAATGGTTATGATGACTATTCTCCATGGGCAGATAGCACGGAAACTGTATCACGGTTAGATAGAATAGCAAGATTATTCGATGACTTTTTACATAGAAAATATACACAGAGATATAATTAAATGCTGTAACCCATATCCGTATATTTCGTTGTTAGGAATATATGTGTTGATTCATCTAAAACAACGTAATATGTTTAATCTGCATGTACTTACCAATAACATATTTTGAAAATGCTACCATTACATGCAAATTAAATTTTACCTCTTTTAGAGTATTTGTGTATACTTAACTATAACAAAGCATTTGTTATGACTACCTGTATATACTCTTCTTTTATATAAATAACAGTTTGTTGCCATGTAGTCAACAATGACGTAATCTTTTGTTATGTCGATGTTATATAAACCTATACATACTCACCAATAACTTTGTTAACAATACCTGCATTTTGTATACTCTCCTATAACATAGAAAAGTTTCTGAATATCTGCATATATTTACCTTTTATATAGCATTTTAACAGGCAGGAGAAACCGTTCATACTCACTTATAACAAAGTACTCTTAAAGTTTCCTCACATATAACAAAGTAAAATTTGGAAATAAATGTATATTATATGTGCCATGTTTATGAATGATCATTGTAAAGTGTTTCATCTTAACTCTACCAAAGCTCGTACACTATAACATATATTTCTTATGAGTACGTGTATTGGGATATTATAAGACCCACTCACTTTAAAAAAGACCTTAGAATGAGTACCTAAACATAATGTCCTGTAACAAAATACTACATAAAGAAAATTGTGTATGAATGGCAGTTTGATTAAC
>WFKH01011801.1:14160706-14171476 GCA_016163765.1 Magallana hongkongensis
TTTTTAAAGATTTTCTCTATATATTCCTATGTAAAATTCATCCCCTCATTGTGGCCCTACCCTACCCCCGGGGACCATGATTTGAACAAACTTGAATCTACACTACCTGAGGATGCTTCCATACAAGTTACAGCTTTTCTGGCCTAATAGTTTTTTGAGAAGAAGATTTTTGAAAAATACCTACAATTTTTTAATAATTCTATATTATCTCCCCTTTAAAGAGGGAGTGGCCCTCCATTTGAACAAACTTGAATCCCCTTCACCCAGTGATGCTTTGTGCCAAGTTTGGTTGAAATCTGCCCAGTGGTTCTGGAGAAGAAGATGAAAATGTGAAAAGTTTACAACGACGACGACAACGACAACGACGACGACGACAACGACAGACAACGGACAAATTGTGATCAGAAAAGATCACTTGAGCCTTTGGCTCAGGTGATCTAAAAAAAAAAAAATAACGCCATACAATGACAAATGACGTTCTTGCTTACTGTTTGTTATATTAAATAAAAATATTTCGACATTTTGAAAATTTATTCCAATCTCCGTAATATATCGAGATCATAACGGTAAATCATGAGGCCCCAGTCTAAACCTCAAAAACTATCTTCAATTGGTGTGCATGACGTGACGATAGTAACAGCGAAAAAAAGTATATTTCAATTTTATAAATTGTTTAAAGCAGTTACAAAGTATATATTTAAATGTTAAACAAGTAACTTTACTCTAGTCACAAAAATACTTTACCCTAATCACAAAATATCGCTTCATCGGCTTTACCCTAGTTTGGAGCGAATCTTCGACACGCGTTATCTCTATAAATACGACCAATTTAAGACAGATTTACGAGTGGACATTGAAAACTAACACCGCCAAACATATACTGCGCAATAGTTTTTAGCAGCAACCATTAAAAAGGTGAATACTTGTGCGAAAAAACTTGAAGCGTGTTTCCTTTTCGCCATCTTGGACTAGGGTAAAGTGCGTTACCCTAGTCCGTTTCTACACAGTGATATTGACAACTTGAAACATCAATACGCTTCACAGGCACCTGACGTCATATATTTACAACCAATTCAACCAAAACGGTGCATTACACCTGTCATTAACAAAAACACCCCTCAATCTGCATCTACTGCCTTAGATATGCGACAAAAGGGTGGACGGAAGTTGACATAAATCGCGTCATACTTTGGGTTATCCCTTCCAAATATAGCACTAATACGAATATTCAAAAGGCGTCAATTTTCAATTCGATCAACATACGAGTTAAAATTAAGAAAAGGGATACTATAAACAGTCAATTATAACTTTTGTTACACAAAGTTTATATAAACTTGTTTATAAATGCATATATTTTTAAATATTGAAACAAACACACGGTGCAGGGAAATCTCATTTACATATAGGTGACATCTTCCGTCCACAGTTTAGACATTTATCGCATACCTAAGGCAGTAGATACAGATTGAGGGGTGATTTTTATTAATGACAGGTGTAATGCACCGTTTTGGTTGAATCGGTTAAAAGCTTAGATGTTAAATGATCGATCGGGAGACGGAGGGGATCGCCAGATAATTTTACCGATGAGTTTCAAGCAAAACTTCCAGCTGATGTGCCAGTTTGAAATAAATCCAAGATGGCGGCGATGGGTACCTTGTGTATTATTAGGTAAGCGGAGTATTTGTTTTATTATGAGAAAAATATATGACGTCGGGTGCCTGTGATGCGCTTATATAGAAAACAGGCTTTCAAAATTAGGATGTGGCCTAAAATCTATGAGAAATCAGGGTGTTGCCTAAAATCTATAAGACATAAATAACTACCCCTTCTATATCAATTAAAACAACGCCTAATGACAGTGTTAGGAAGTAAAAAGTGAAATTTAAATTTTTGAAGGAAAGGATGAGGCAATAATATGTAGAAAATTTTTATATTGATTCTTTGCAAATTATGGGGGGCGATTTTAGAGAATTCATTCGTTTTGTTATTCGTGACCCTTGATCATGTTGATTCTCATGTGAGTTTTTACAAATTAATCTTACCAGACAACACTATAAAACCTAAAACGCCAATGTAAACTGACGCTACAGTCACTTTAAGAAAAGAAAAAAAATGCATTGAACATTATGTTAAAGTCTTTATTTTCAACGACATTGTATTCGAGATTGAACTAATTCTACTCATAAATCAATACAAACTCGTTTGATTATTTACTGTAGCGTCATAATTATGTATAATCAAATTTAAACAAGAGATGTTTGTGGAACACTTATGCCCCCCTTCCTTGGAAACATCCACGAAGAAAATGAACGGAAACTGCAAATAATTTGAATTTTTCTTAGTCAAAGAGGCATAACTCTGTCGAAAATTGCTCGATTGTAACCAAAATCGAACTTGATCTCAACATTATTATGATAAATCTGTATACCAAATTTCATTTCAATATGTGCAACTTCCGCAAAGAAAATGAATGGAAACTGCAAATAAGTGGAATTTTTCTAAGTCCAAGGGGCATAACTCTGTCGAAAATTGCTCGATCGTACCCAAAATCGAACTTGACCTAGATATTATTATGATAAATAAGTATACTAAATCTCATTTCAATATGTGCAACCTCTGCAAAGAAAATGAACGGAAACTGCGAATAATTTGAATTTTTTAAAGTCCGAGGGGCATAACTCTGTCAAAAATTGCACGATCGTACCCAAAATCGAACTTGACCTAGATATTATCATAAATCTGTATACCAAATTTCATTTCAATACGTGCAACCTCTATGAAAAAATGAACGGAAACTGCAAATAAGTGGAATTTTACTAAGTCCAAGGGGCATAACTCGAAAATTGCTCGATCGTACTCAAAATCGAACTTGCTCTAGATATTACTATAATAAATCTGTATACTAAATTTCATTTCAATACGTGTAACCTCTGCGAAGAAAATGAACGGAAACTATTGTTGGACCGACCGACAGACAGACAGACGGACGGACAGACAGACAGACAGACGGACAGCAGCAAAGCAATATGCCCTCCTCTCTTCGAAGGGGGCATAAAAAGATGTATTTGTATTATATGTTGTATTTAAATTCATTTACGTCTTTTGCATGACATGTGGTGATAACAGTGATCAAATTCAAAATTTTAAAGGAAAAATACAAAACAGGAGCAGAGCAAACACGGACCTCTAATAAAATTAGAGGTGGGATCAGGTGAAATAGAAGAGTAAGCATCCTCTGCTGACCGGTTACATCCGCCGTGTGCTCGTTGTCGTAATAGGAAAAACGGAAAAATTCGTAGACAATTAGGTGAGTAATTATGGTCTAACAATAAGTATGAAAAAAGTCAGTCAGCATGCGACCAAGTGGAAGATTGTATTTGGTGACAAGGTCATTGTATCGACCATAGAACTTCAACGCAGAATTATGGTATATTCGGGGGTATTTTTCTTAATGTTTTAATAATTTTCAATTTTAATTTGTAATACTCCAAATATTTATCAAAACTTTGTATATTTAGATATTTTGAAATGACCCCCATGTAAACCAGATGGTAGAATTTAGTATTGTTTACATATAAGATAGAAATTATATTTAAACTAATCATATATTACAATTTGGGGAAATCGCTATTGTAGTACTTTTTAATGTGCTTCAAAGTGTGAAAAATGACAGTTGACAATTCCTATAGTTGATGTAGCTGTATTTTGAGATGGCCCAAAAACAGAATCAGATAGTAGATTTTCTTGAAATTTTGCAAATATATTAGAGTTGGTGTATTTATTTATGGTTGAAAAATAAAGAGTTTTGCTATTTTAGTTTTTGCGTACAAAACTCCAAATCCGCCTTCTTAGTTCCAACGATATATATATATATATATATATATATATATACACACACATATATATATATACACACACACACATACGAATGTAATTTTAAGATATCTATGAATTTTTGTCATGTATTAGTCAGAGAAGAATTAAAAAAAAAAAAATCTAATTGTGTTTGATTTATTACAAATATTCATTGATGCACTAAAAGTGAAAGTCCAACGCTTTATTAATGTGTAATGAGCAATTTTTTGTATTTATCTACCGGTAGTTAGTGATAAAGCAATTCATACAGGTACATGTAACAACATAATTTTCGAAACCTAGGTACTGATTTTATAATGGTGTCTGTAACCATGATTTGTTATAGATATTCTGAACCATGATAACTGAATGTAACTGTAGTACAGTGTTATTGAAGAGAGATGTTTATATTGGGTGTGCTCATACTCAGATTTAAAAAAGGAAATCCAGCAGATAAGATAATTGTAATCTAAATATTTTATTCTTATAATGCTTTGAGTTAAAAGAAAAACATACTACTTGATAGAATCGATTCACCGACCGGAACATCAAAGGGACCTACGCGTTACCACTAGGCCTTACACTTTTCTTTTGTGTTAACAGTATCCATAATCCATTTGTCAACCCTGAATTGATAAACACTACCTATCCAGAGAAATGGGGTACCCTATATGCAATATTCTGAGAGAAAATGACTAAGTTCAACAGCTGATATTTTTTTCATGAATTATCAAAAATCGAACTCCAAGTAATATGCACATCTCTGATATATGTACAATTGATCTGCAAAAAAACAACCTCCTATCATGAAAACTCTAAGAGGAGTTATCCGTACAAATAGGGGTACCCTATATGTAATATTCTGCGAGAAAATGACTTAAGTTTAACAGCTGTTATTTTTTTTTATAATTATCAAAAATCAAACTCCAAGTAATATGCACATCTCTGATACATGAATGTATATGTACAATTGATCTGCAAAACAACAACCTCCTATCTTGAAAACTGTAGGAGGAGTTATCCGTACAATAGGGGTAACCTATATGCAGTATTCTTCGAGAAAATGACTAAGTTTAACAGCTAATAGTTTTTCATAAAGTACTAAAAATCAAAATCCAAGTAATATGCACGTCTCTGATATATGTACAATTCATCTGCAAAACATTAACTCCCTATCTTGAAAACTATAGGAGGAGATACCCGTACAATAGGGGTACCCTTTTGGCAGCCGCCCGCCCGCCATTTTCACCATTTCAATAACCGGATTTTCCTTTGGAAAACCCGATTAATGAACGGTTGTTTCTGTACCAACCAATTTTATCACATGTCCACATGGAACAAATACAGTTTCTGCAACTTTCATATCCTTCATGCATATTTTAATCTCGACGTTAAAGGAAATATAAAACATATTTGTACGAAACTGCATGAATTGAAACTAACCTCATCACGTTTAAACTATTTCGTTTGGCTTGATTTTAGAATTTCCAAAAAAGAAAAATCCAAACATTTCCATTTTTCATGTTGTCTTCATTCCATTTGTTCTTCAAAACGTTGTTTATCATTCTTCTTAATTTGTTACAAGCTTTCTCGAACATCATTTGGTCGACGTCTTTTTGAACTCTGATTTGACTTTTCAGGAGACACACATTTTCTCTTAGTAGAAGTTGTAGGAGTGTCAGGCATACCTGTGTCTATTCTTCTGGGCTCGGCTGGTGTTCCATATTCGACTTGTTCTCCTCTGTACTCGTTCCAACCAAACATTCTGGTTGAACATTGGTGGGTTGGCTGCCATGAATTCTAATTCCTCCCAATATGTGTGATTTGTTCTTCCTGTCCCACTTTGTTGTGATCTTTAAACCTTCTTTAAACCTCGTTTCCCCAAAATTTACTGATAAGAAGCAGTGTTGCAGGTTTTTTCTAAAGGACTGAGGATTCTGGGGCAAATTTGAATAACCCCCCCCCCCCCCCATCTTCTTCTTTCAGATCTAGGTATCCACCATCGAGCTGAAGAGTATGAACATCATACCCACCACTATTATTAAGAGTATAATAAGAAACAATCATATTACTTAAAAACCTTTATTTTTTATTGCAGAAACATTATATTACATGCATTGTAAAAATACATAAAAACACTGATATTGAGTATATATATCAATACAATTTTTCTAGGCAGTTCTTTGATAATGTTCTTTCAGATTGTTCAGGCATTTTTAATGACATCCAAATTCCTAAGCCAATTATGATGTTCTGCTTACAAGCATAAGATTTTTTTTTTTTGCATTAAATTAAAATTGTAAGTTCAAGAACATGATATTCGATTCGATTACAAGGTCAAGGTCGTCCGCCATGTAGGGTGTTGAAAATTCCTGACCAGCGAAAAACAAATTTAAGTGAAAAATCTGCATTAGTAAATTTATTATTATGTGACTTTTGGATTTGGTTTGGATTCTAATTCTGTTTCATGTGAGTAAATCTACACTAAACTTTGAGAAACGAATTTTATAAGCTTTTTGAACTTGCATTGTACATGCCATTGAGTAAAGCTCACCATGCGTGTGTGTTATTTGTGGTAAATCATCATGCCAAACAAGAAAAACAAACATAAACCTAGACAACACCAAGCGAAACGCCCCAGATCAGAAATCAGCACTAGCGAAAGTGACATTAGTAATACAATGGCAAAATCTAACGTTAGTTACATAGAAGACACTGGCTCTGACCAGGACTTTCATACATTGAACACTCTACTTGAGACATTCTCTAAAGATGAAAATACCACTAAAAAAGCTGTGACCATTATCCTGAATCATGAGTCTTTCAGATCCCACATCTCTGACATATTATTAGAGAAAGTTTCAACCCTCGAAAGTCGCATTGATTCACTTGAATATCAACTAGATGACTTGGAACAATACTCGCGACGGAACTGTATCAAAATTACGGGTGTTGCTGAGGGTAAGGAAGAGAATACTGACGAAGTTGCCTTGAACGTCATCAACAAGCTTATACTAGGACCCGACAAGACCTCTATCTCATTAGATAAAGTTGAGCGCTCGCATCGTGTTGGGAAACCCCGGGATGATCGTCCGAGGGATATCATAGTGAAACTTACTTCCTACCGTGACAGAGCTCTTGTATACGCAAAGAAAAGCAACCTCAAAACGTATAATCAAAATGAACTGAATGCACACAAGATCTTCATCAATGAGTCCCTAACGAGAAAACGCATGGACCTGCTTGTTGCTACAAAGAAGATATTCAAAGAAAAACGCATCAACTCGGTATGGACCTATGATGGGCGGATTATGGCGAAAACTCACACCGGGAAGAAGTGGACTATCACACGGTCCACAGATATCGACAAACTGAAGGAGTTTATTCGTAGTGAGCGACCACAACCGGTTACGTCCACCCCGGCAGGCAGGTAAACTGTTTTACTTGCGCCCCGCTTTCATCATGTGTGTGACTGATCCTACATACCGTTGTGCTATTTTTAGAATGGGATTTCCCCCATTCATTTTGACGTGTTCATGCGCTATTCCAGAGATGCGTTCTAAATGACTTTCACTGTTATACGTTATTAAATAACTCTTTATTTATTTTTTATTTTTTCTGCTGGTTACTCGTATCTAAATATGAGTCTGTATATACAAGTAATCTATATCTACATATCTTTATTTGTACTGTTTGCTGTATTGTATACTTCAAACACTCAAAGGTCGTCTTTTTTTCTTCATGTGACGATTCTTTTTTGGAATGTTATTTTTGTGAAATGCTTTTCGCAAGAAAACCCCATTCTTGCATGTATTTCAAAGTTTACATATTATTTTGTATATATGTTCTGTTTTGACTGTATTTTCAATTTCTTTCCGTATTCTTACGATCAATTCAAACCGGTTTTCTTTTTATGTACTTCCACAGCATATCCGATGTATAGAGAGCTCCTGTCACCAAACTTCTCATACCTAAGCTATATTTTTGATACAAATGATTAAGGTAAACTCAACCTATATTGAGATGACAGGGGTTCATTTTCATTCTCACTCTATGAGAAATTTACACTTCTTCTGCATTATTTTTTTGCTCCTCATGTTAGGTAATATTGAAACCAACCCAGGACCAAATAACAATACTTCTTTTACGAAACCTCTTAGTATTGTACACAATAATGTATGTAGCCTCTTACCCAAGTTAGATATTATTACTGCGGAATTATCAATGTATGATATAATTACAATTAGTGAAACCCACCTTGATGATTCTATTAATAACGAAAGTATACAGATAGATGGCTTTCATCCACCTATACGTAATGATAGAAATAGATATGGTGGTGGTGTTGCAATATATATTTCTGACAAATTAAGTTATTACGAACGTACTGATTTATCAATGCAAGGGTTAGAAATTGTTTGGTCAGAAATTCAGACAAATAACAAAAAATTCCTGATAGGTACATTATACAGGCCGCCTTCTTCTTTAGTTAGTTATTGGGATTTACTCGCCCGAAACCTTAACAAAGTTCTTGATCATAATCTCCCAACATTTTTGCTGGGTGATTTTAATACCAATGTTTTTTCAAATCAAAGTACAAGGTTCAAACAAATACTTCAACAACTCAACTTACACAATTTAATCAATACACCGACAAACTTTACAATCACAGAAGGTACATGTATTGATTTAATAGTTACAAACAACCCAGCCTTAGTTAGAAATACAACTGTATCTCCTCCATTTTGTAGTACACACTCAGTTGTAGGCATTGACTTGCATTTCTGTTCACACAAACAATATGCTTATAGGAGAGAAATTACTGACTACAACAATGCTGATTTTGTTAAACTCAATAACGAGTTGAGTAATGTTGATTGGGATGTAGAAGTCTTTAATTCCACAGATATAGATAAAACATACTCAAATTTTACAAACACTTTTAAAACTATTGTAGACAAACATGTACCCAAGAAAATTGTCACAATAAGGCCACGGGATAAAGTATTTATGAATAGCACTATCAGAGTTTTAATGAGGAAGCGCAATCGTATCCACCATAAAGCTGTAAAAACCCAAAATCCTCTACACTGGGAAAGATATAGATACTTGCGTAATAAAGTTATAGATGAAATACGTGCTTCTCGACAGAAATATAATAAAAAAATTTCAGACCAAATTAATAAGTCAATTCCTCCTGGTAAATGGTGGCGAATAGTTAAATCACTTTGTAAATTAAACAACAAACACAAACCATCACCTCCATTGAAAGTCAATGGTCAGACATTATTTCATCCCATAGACAAAGCTAATGCATTTAACAATTTCTTTACAAATATTTCTACCATATCTGTGTCCCAAAACTTAGCACACAATGTACCAGACCCACCCTTACATCACATGAACACTCACTATATTACTGACAATGAAGTATTGGATCAATTACAAGCTATCAATATATCTAAGCCATCAGGTCCTGACTCCATAACACCAAGAATTTTAAAACAGGTTGCACATGTTATTTGCAAACCTTTGGCTAAACTATTCAATATGTCACTAAGTAATGGTGTACTTCCCCACATATGGAAAATCGCAATGGTTACTCCTGTTTTTAAAAATAAGGGTACTCCTGATGATGTAAATAACTATAGACCCATATCAGTTACATCTGTTATATGTAAGTTATTAGAAAAAATTATAGTCAAGCATCTCAATAACTTCATTCTTGAAAATAACATTTTGTACAAATATCAATCAGGTTTCCAAAGTGGAGACTCAACCACTAATCAGCTGGTTGAAATCTACAACACCATTGTTTCCAATTTAGACAAAGGCAAAGACATAAGGTTCATATTTTGTGATATATCCAAAGCTTTTGATAGGGTTTGGCATGAGGGTATTATTCTTAAATTAAAACAGTATGGCATTTCAAGTCAAATTATTAACTGGGTAAAAAATTATCTATGGAATAGAAAACAAAAGGTAGTCTTAGATGGTTTTACATCTTCATTGGGTCCTACTAACTCTGGTGTCCCACAAGGATCAGTGTTAGGGCCATTCTTATTCCTATTGTACATTAATGATATTGCCTCTGACTTGTCCAATAATGTTCGACTATTTGCTGATGACACATCACTCTATGTTGTTGTTGATCAGGATATTATGGAAGCAGCAGATTCTCTAACAAAGGATCTCGACAAGTTAGATAAATGGTCCAAAAAATGGTTGGTTGATTTTAATCCTAAAAAAACTATAAACTTAAACTTTACTCGGAAAAATATTTCACATCCTACTATTAAATTTGGTAATAATGGTCCTGATATTACAATACAAAATAATCATGTTCATTTAGGACTTAATTTCCAGTCTGATGCAAACTGGAAATTACATATACAAGGCATATATGAAAAGGCTTGTAGTAGATTAAACATGTTGCGTATGCTCAAACACACACTTTGTCGCGATGCATTAATAAAAATATATCTGTCCTTTATCCGACCTGTTTTAGAATATGGCGATGTTATTTGGGACAACTGCAATGACAGGGAATCAGATCTTTTAGAAGATGTTCAAATCACGGCAGCTAGAATTATCATAGGCTTAAGAATCAATTCCTCTAGAACAAAGTTGTATTATGAATTGGGATGGGATATGTTATCAGAAAGAAGAAAAGTGCACAAGTTAATTTTGTTTTATAAGATGGTAAACCACATGGTACCTACTTACCTTGAAAATCTTTTAGAACCATGTATTCCACCTATAACCCCATATCCTTTAAGAAATCATGATGAATCTACTTACACTATCCCTCAAGCCAGAACAACATCTTATTTAAAAAGTTTCATACCATCTACAGTTAAGCTATGGAATGATCTTCCACTAGCTATTAGAAGTCTTCCAAAGTTGGCTTGCTTT
>WFKH01011801.1:14175338-14190792 GCA_016163765.1 Magallana hongkongensis
ATAGAATGTCGAGCCCGACTTATAAACATAACATAAATACTGGCGCAAAGAGACACCTTCTACATGAAACTAATGACAACAGGTCAGGGGTGATGGTATTGTTTGAGGTGGGAGGGGGAAGCTTAAAATGTCATAAAGTAAATGTTTAGATATTTTTTGTCCGTGTTTCATTTCAAACAGACCATTAAGTACATAGTTAGGATGAGCATTGAAGCCTTAAAGAAAATTTTGAATCTGATTACCCCTCACCCAAGGTTCTTGTCCTTAGAAGGGACATCAATAGTCATGTTATGAATATGCATTAAATCTTACAAAATATTTTTACCTAATGGCGGGCATTCAGAAGACAAATAAGTGGATCATTATGATGGGCAAAGTGGTCATTTCTGAAATTGTTTAATTAACAATCATTGGGTTAGTGGTTCATGTATTGGAAGAAAGACTGAACCATTATACAGATCCACCTAAATTTTTAAGATATGATATTTTAGCTATAAACTATGATAAAGTAAAGAAAAATCCAAATATTTTCCCAAAAATTTAGTTATTTTTCTATATTTTAATATAGAGCTCTACTTCTAAAGGAGATCAATACAGTCTTAAAATGACCACGACAATCGAGCCCTCTTAAGAGGCCCGATAGTTGTGACCATTTTTAGACAATATTGATATCCTTTAAAAAAATCCATAAAAAATAATCAAAATATAGGAAAATACTGAAATTTAAAGGGTAAAATATCTGGATTTTTTCTTTACTAAACTACTTTTACTAGTTTATAGCTAAACAACTCATATTTTAAGATTTTAGGAAGATCTGATGGTGAATTTGTTGACCACCCAGACCCCTTAAAGAACTTTTCATTCTGTTCATCTTATCAATCTATGAATCTTTTATGCTCAAGTAATCGTTAAGGTTGTTGAGCCTCTTATTTATAACTGTGTATTGTAACCTGAAGCGATATATGTGTTAAAAAAAAGATATAAGACTCAACGTCATTTTAACTTATTTTCAAATTGCTTTAATTATGTCGTCAATTTACTACAAGAGTAACTGTAAGAGAAAAATAGAAGGAGATTCATTAATTTACATGTGAAAAATTATACACTTCATAAAATGAAGAGATATCTAACCTCTAATACTCTTAAAAGGGCTCGATGGTCGTTTTAGGGTTTATTGACCTCCTTTCGTACAAGAGCTCTACGTAGAGCTATAGGAAAATACTCAAATTTAAAAGCTTAAATATTATATAAACTTTTCTTAAGGTGGTATGGGACTTCTGTCGATACGAATATGGATTAAAGTACATTATAATTAATAATGACTTTCACCGGTTTAGAATTTTCAAATTTCATAATACTTCACCAAAAATACGTTTTAAAAAACTTGGGAAAGGTAAAAATTTTAAAATCCCCAGCGGGATTCGAACTCATAACTTACAGATTCGTAGTGACACCTCTAACCCACTGCGCTACGCTACTAGATGACTATTATGGGAAAGATTAAACTTGATTTAATTGTTTATTTCGGTAAATAGTACGTCACAACAAGGAGGTCTCCCATACTACCTAAACTAAATAATAGGTAAGATGAGTTTCTGAGTTTCTTTAATATGACAACGCTTAAAAAATATGTAAATGTAAAAATCGACTTATGTTAACAATTGACTTAAATTAAAAGAAAACGTTTCCATGGAGAAATTGAAATATTTGTTTTTAGTTTATTAGTCCTTAGACACGGTGTATTTGAACGCTGTGCCGGATAATTATGCCAGTGCCAAGGTGGCATTTTTGCACCCGTCTAAGCTGTATATATCGAAAAATTCAAATATGCCATATGATAGAGCATTGCTTAAAGAGTTTACAACCACCTTTTTATCATTGTATCGGTGAGATATTTACCTTTCAAAATAAAATTCCTACAGGAATTTCCTACAGGAATTTTAATTTTTCCCATAGGCAAAACAATATTCCTATTGGAAAATTGAAATTTCCTATCGGAATACAAGAACTTCCTATAGGAATTTCAATTCCGATAGGATTCGATAAAATCCGATAAGAAATCTTAATTTTCTGTAGGAAAACTACCTGTCTGAATCCAATTCCTACGGGAAATACCATTCTCCTATAGGGAATATAATTCCTATAGGATTTTAGAAAAATCCTATTGGATTTTTAATATTTCCTGTATGAGAATCATTTTTCCTATGGGAATTATCATTTTCCTATGGGATATTAATTCTTAAAGGTAAATTTCTCACCTGTCAGGTAAAACACACTAAAACCAAAAGTGGTTAAATACTCTCTAGGCAATGGTCTATCATTTGGTGTATATGGATTTTTCGGAAACTGCATCTTAAGCGGGTGCAAAAATGCCACCTTGGCACTGGCATAATTATCCGGCACAGTGTTTTTGAATTACTCACAATTACATTCCGTGTATTGCATATAAAATGGTCAATATCGTTGTGTAGTAAAAAAATAATATACAATATTGATTTCATGATGAATATAAGAAGAAATTTATAAAACCTCAACATTTCTTATAATCAGTAATTTGCTATTCAATGAATATGAAGTTATCTGTGTACCGTTGAACTCTACATAAATGAGGTAACTAGTGTAAACAAATGACGTCATAAAGTAGCTGGGAGAGGGAAAGAAAAGAGAGTTTGTACAGATACATTTAAAATTTCAAAACAGTTTAATCATCAATTCAGAAGTCAGGTTCAAGACACGATATTTGTGTAGATCTATATATTTGGTACAAAGTTACATGTATTAGAAATATATAAATCAGACACTGATTGTTTACCGATCCTGTTGAAGTAATTATATCAAACTTAAAAACTATTATCACATGAAAAAACAATAGTGATCATATTCCTAGGTGCATGCATTTTAAGCGCCCAGTTTATTTACTAGTACATAGTTGTCATAAGTCTCTGTAACGGGACTGTCTAGGTGTTAGTCGCGTACATATTTCCAAGTTCGGAAGGATAAAAGAATAACAAGAATTTCAGTGTTTAAGAATTAAATTACATATTCTATTGAAATAACAATCGTGTAAACAAACATAAAAGATATGAAAAAAAGATAGAAATTTAGCCCCGGTCCCCAAAATACGTCTTATTAATAATCAATAAAACTGCAGACTGCTCTGATTTAACAAATGCAGCTATTATATAATTTTTACATTTTTCAGTGTCTCTGCCCGTGATAACACTACGTATTGATTTTGTACTATACAATCCAGTAAATTCAAATGACGTATAATTGGGGCGCAAGCGGGGTTTGCTTATTTACATTCAAATATTTAATCGTATAATAACAGAATGCACAATATGTTGGTTTTTTGGTTGGTTTTTTTTTGGTTGGTTTAAGCCCTGTTGTCCGATGACCCGGTAATTGTTGTAAGTATTGTTCTGACCCGTTTAACCAATGCCTGCCAGACAATTAATCAATATCTGTGATGTGTTGTATTCAGACCATTGTAAACAAGTGCATATACAGGCAAAGCTTAGAACATGATTTCCATTTATAAAGAACAGAAAACACAAAAACAGAAAAATAACAAACTTGTACAAAATCACGATTACAATTGTATCGTTGAATTTCACGACATTTCACCCAAATGTCTTACCGATAATTGAAACTGCAAAATGTACATTTCATCCGAGTCTATCAACAAGAGACGACTGTTTGCATGCTCTAACTGACATTTTGCGATGGCGTCCACGGCATTCAGCTTTATGGTACTTAGATGATAACACAATTCAGGTGATACATTCCAAATGTAACCATCAGGACCAAGAGCATTGCATAGGTCTGAAAGATAATGAAATTATGACGGTATAATACTCGAAAAAAAGCATACTCTTGCGCTTGCAAGCACTGGACCCGACAGATAGACATAGTTTCATTTGTATAACATACACCGCTGGATAGCAATATTTTCGTTGTAGAGAAGGTTTTTGCGGAGCAGTTACGGTATCATTTTAAAAATTATTGCAATCCGTTCTTCATTTTGTTATTCAAATCGTTGATTAGAAATACACTTCTAAACAAAAGACGCATCACGCGCCGCTAAATAATGATTGACCTAATGAAATATTATAACTTATTTAAAAAGTCTCAGTTAATTTTTTATTGTTCCACTTGAGTACTAGCTGTAGGAATATTCATGAACCAAAATCCGGTATAAATTGTTTTCAGATTACTGCTAAGCATCTCTCATAAAAAAAGAATAACACTTAACAGTAACATTAAACAATTCATATAAAGAAGCCTACTTTTTTGGACATCATATCCTAAGATCTAGGATGCATCAACTGACAAATCGTATTATCCTAGGCCTCAACGTATTTAAGATAACAAAATTGTAGAATGAACTTTAAATAATTTTAAAAAGTGAAAGAATATCACTGTGACTTTGTTATGAAGATATGAGGATGCTTTCATAGTAAAATAACTAAACGTAGCATTATATTTCTTGAGAAGAAGATTTTAAAACATTTTTCCTATATATTTCTGTGTTGAAATTAGAACTCATCTTAGGACCCAAGTATTTTTCAAGGGGTCACGGTTTGAACAATCTAAAATCTACACGATCTTAGGGCTCTTTCATGGTAAACTAATACATTGTAGGTTTTGAGAAGAAGATTTTTAAACATTTGCCCTGATTATTTCTATACTAAACTTACGAACCCCTCTTATGACCCTAGTATTGGTCCGGGTGTCACGGTTTCAATAATTTAGTATCTACACTATCTGAGACTTGTTTGCATTGTAGTACTGTAAACAAAATTCAAGTTTATTCGCAAATGATTCTCGGGGGGGGGGGGGGGGGGTAGATTTAAACGTACCTATATTCAATTAGGAAGCCCTTTTACTATCAAGGAGAATAGTTTTGTGATCAAAAAGAAGGAAAAGAAATTGGGCGCTTAAGTTGTAGTTTCGGCAGGAATCTGGGCGCACAGAGAGAGAGAGAGAGAGAGAGAGAGAGAGTTAAATGCCATCAATTACTTCGCCCATTTTCGAATTCTAATTGTTATTTGGTTTCTTTGAGATGTGAAATTGGTATAAAAATGTTTAAAATGCAAACGGTTTTATCATAATAAGGGTCTAATTATAGCAACAATACGGATATATTACGTTTACCGGAGAAGGTTTTTCATGAAAAGAAAAGCATAATACTTCGATGACCATTTGAATTCGTTGATCAACTCAAAAAACGAAATCTTCGAAAATTGGTTTCAACGAATAATGATGAAACCACATTAAATTATCGCCTGGCCATATTAAATTATTTATGTTTTCTATTTTAGTAAATCTACTTTAATTTCTTTTGCATTGAATGCTTGTGTGCATTTCAAATGAAGCTGTGAATATTTTAAAAGATTGGCCATTAAAGGCCTGCAGGTCTCTTTTTACCAAATGTTTATATTTTTGGCCCTGGAGCCAGGGTAACTGTATATATTCCGAGATTTTTCTGACTCTTGCCTCCCCTCCAACCATTTATGAATTGATGTTTGCAAACGTCAAACAATAACAATGGGGTTACTTGTCAGAGGAGTCTCGGATTAGGGTTTAGACTCAAAATTAAAGCTAGCATGAGACTACGGTACTCAGGGGACCGTCAAGGCACGCTTTAATCATTTGCATTTGAAGATAATAAATGGCATTTGGAATTTGAGGATAATAATTGACATTGTTAAAACCCCGAATAAACCCCGAATAAAAATCTATTTTAATTACTGCTTAACAATATATGTTTAACAAATTTATAAATTCAGCACCATTAAGAAGTGGAAAAGCACAGTCTTGATTTAAAACCATTAACGCTGACGAAATTTTGTTTTGGTGATAAAGTTGTCAATGAGTATTAAGGAAAAACATATGTCGTCAAGGAAAAATTATTATCCTTATTTGGTCGAAATATGCACCTGTATCAGAATATATTCTGTATCAAAGAAGCTTACGTTGAACATGATATCGATTTTAAAAAATGGTAATAAAGGTATGCAAGATAATACGAGCACATTTTCATGATAATCTCGAAAACATGTAACTATATTATGCTTATTTAACTATCGTTTTCTTAAATTTAGATTATGTCAGATACTTTTAAATTTGTTATTTTTTTTAAAAAATACATTGCATTTTATTTTTTGTTTTAGAGCAATAAATAAATATACAGTGTGCACAATTCTTATCAATTATTTGTTTTAATTTCTAAATTAGCATAATATGCATAATAACTGCGAAGAAACCAACGACTTCACGCAAATGCCTATTCTAAAATTCTACTGAACATAACATTCGATCAGTTTGAGCAACATTATGTACACGTATTTGTACAACACGCAGTTATTGCTGTGCAAGACGTCAGTAGAATATAGCCCGAAACGATCTAGTCCACTCAATTTATTGATAACCTTAACAAAATTGCAACAGAATTTTTTTTATCAGAACATTGTAAAGGAAACTTAGTTGTAGCACATATTAAAAGTCTAAAACAATATCACAAAGATTTATTTAAAAATTTCAGTCAAAAATTTGTTAACTTCAAAGTTTTAGCATTGCAAAAATGAGGTACCGTAGAAACAAAGGGAAGTAATTATTACCTTGACGTTATCAATACATGTATGGTGATTTCACCATGCATCGGACACCCTTGGATTTTTTTTCTTTGATCACACATCAATTATAAGTCAAATATAAATAAAACTTGTTTTAAAAGCTACAGGTTTTCCCCTTGCCTAATTATTGGAGAAAAAATAGTGAAATTGTTAAAAACGTAGAAAATAAAGCAAATTAATGAAGTGTTGAATTATTTCACCATGGACCGGACAATATTTACCAAGCATCGGGCAGCTATAAGGTAGAATTAACAGTAACAAAATTTTCTGGTTTTAATGCGAAAATACAGAGGTTCAGAAAAATAAATTTATTCAATTGCTATTTAGATTTCTTTTAATCTACAGTCAGGAATTTAGACTAGTGATTCTGTTTAAAGAAATATTTATCATGAGGGGTTCTTTATCGTGCCAGCTCCTACAGGAACTTTGGATTAAAAAGGCAGTATCCATAAAACTCTAATTTTAAGTGGTCTGAGGAAAATGTTTGTATCAATTATTTTTTAAATTTTTATTTTACTACACATTTATGGTATATCACAAGGAATGGGCACCTAACATGTTAATTATTAGAAATAATCATACATTGAAAACTGTCCGATGCATGGTTAATTTGTGTCCGATCCATGGTGAAATCAATATATGGAGCAAAAATGACCTTGACATTAATTGTTCAAATTTCTAAGACTTATTTTAGTCATATTTTGTTTCAATACTTACTTCTTTCTAATTATTTTAGGTCAAGGGTGCATTTTTACTAATTCAAAATCAAATGCACAACATTCAAATAATGCTTTTGTGTAAAATCTTCGTAACCAAATTTTCAATGATGGCGTATTTGACGTCAATTTACGATGCCCATATTGCTATTTCTTTGACAATGTGACTGTCAAATTCTTTAAAATGATAAAGTTCATTAGTTCTAATTCAGGGATATACGAAACAGCACATGAGCGCATGAACATTTATTTGTAAATGTTTAACCGAAGTTGTCCGGCCGATCCAAGGTATGTGTCCGATGCATGGTTAATTCACCCTAATTGAATACTTTGTGGAAGCCATACAGAACGATATAAAGTGATTTAAAATATAAATATTATAATTTATAGATTTTTAACCTCTTTCCAAAGTCAATCATGCGCATAAAAAAACAATTGTCAGTCATACAGTAGAAAATCCCGAACCAACATTAATTTTTTAGCACATGTTTATTACAGTGAACTGTTTTAACTCTGTTGGTTTGATATACTCTGATATAGACTATTAGTTGTTTAGTTGGTTAGAAATATCAGTATATGCAAAATTGTGTGTTAAAATGTATTTAAAACCAAATGACATGCAGTATGTTTCAAGTGTTTTTAATCCATTTTTGAAGAAAATACTTTTTCCCTCTAATTTAAATATTGTGTTTTGTCTAAAAATTGAAGAAAAAATTGAACAAAAACATGACTGGTTATTATTAATTAATAAATGATATTTAGATATCATAATATTGAACACAATTGCATGTTAAAATGTCCATTTTAAGTACAAAAATAGGAAAATATTTTTCTACTTTTTTTCACTAAATACAAAGGTTTTCACCCAATTTTTTTTATTTTACAGCTTTAGATATATTTACATGTGTTTAAATATCATAATATTGAACACATTTGCATGTTAAAATGTCCATTTTAAGTAATCAAAATAGAAAAATATTTTTCCCAGTTTTCTACTATTTTTCACTAAAAACGAAGGTTTTCACCCAAATTTCCTCATTTCACAGCTTTAGATTTTTCTAGACTTTTAGTATATGATTGTCTAGGCATCACACTTTCAAGTTATACTAAAAAAAATCTGTTGCAATTTTGTTAAGGTTTGGCAAATTTTAGAGTAGATTGACTGGACTAATCTATATGCTAATTAGATACAATCTTAACTCTTTTTAAGATAATGAAACATTTGCTGCTACATTGAATCCTAGTTAAACTAAATTAATGTGAATTCGGGTTAATGACTGTGTATAGAAAATATCTTACCCAGCATGGCATTTCTGGTTGTGAGGATGCTAGTAGCAAACTGTGTGTTTATGATTGTTGTCTGATCAAAATCTGGTTCGGCCTTTGTATCATCAGTGTCCCCTTCGGTTGTTGTATCTTCAGTTTGTTCCTCTACGTTGGCATAATAGCGGGCTCCGGACAGTAAAGTCAAATTTGAAGAACTTGGTGAAAAAACAACAGAGTAACCCTTGCAAGATGATTGAAAGTAGAAAACCGACTCGCAGTTTGGAATAAAACCACAATGTAAAACGCATTTGATGGTAGACAATGTTCTATAAAGAAATATTTCTCGATTCAATGAAATTTTATCATTCAGTTCTTCAGTTCGTTTGAATTTATAATCTTGAATCTCCACAGAAAAGATTTCACTTGCAAAATATATACAGAATACAAATATTCTTGGTTTTAATTTAAAAAACATATTGCAGACTTAACACTGCGTTATGAACTGCCTCAAGCGAGAGTGATGTTTATCAAATACAAACGCCTGATCGATCAGTGTGGTGGCCTGAAACTCAATATAGCTTAATGTTAAACTCACAAAGTGTGCCTATGCAAATGTGTTTTTCATTAAACCAAATATGCAGCACACAAAATAACTGAAGTAAATACACAAATAAGTATCGAATCACAGATATAAAAAGATTTTTGGATTCAAAGTTAAATTAAAAGTTGATATACTTAGTATCCAACTTCTAACAGGGACGCACCCGTACTCAAACAGAAAAAAGCATCAAAAGACAAGGTCAGGTCTTGAGGCAACCTCAAGGCATATAGCATGTGTTGCTAATTTACTATATTCATTTACCAGCCTGTGCATGTGCATTTTCATTGAATGGTCACCTCAGGACACAGCTCATACAAGAAGAACAGGGTGATAGGCAAAAAATGTTCAGTAAACCTCACTTACACCTTCGGTTCTCGTGAGCTAAAAGCTATGAGTAACCAAATATCTAGCAAATTTGATATATGCAAGATATTTCTACCAAGATACAGTACAGCTCACGAGTTTCCCGACACCCACCTTGGAAAAACACGGTGAAAAAGGTATGTCAAACTGTGTTCACGGTGTGACACCGTGTATGTGCATTAGAAAATTCAAGAAAAAGCACCATGTCGCACCGTGGACGCCCGTGTAACTCCGTGGCCACTTTGTCATTCTGTGGATATCGTTACCTGAGACGATTATAAAAATGTATGTTTAGAAATGAATAAATTGGGACAAAACAAGGATAAAAAAAATACTGTATGTTCTTCTCAAGTAAATAAAAAACGTCGACCTAAGTTGGGCGGACCTTTCAAGTTAAATTTTTAAGACGTAAAACGCGACGTAATTGGGTACATTTTCATTCAATAATTTATTCATTGACAGTCCGTGATTTTTAAGTTGCAGAGAGTTTCGATTGTACTAATCAATGAACAGGGCGTTTAGATCTCAGTCATGTCAGTTTCTATAGATCTATGAACCAATATCGGTCTGTTTGGTCTAGGCGTGGTCAAATCCAATGAAGTTTGAAGGGCTTTATGATAGATTTGATCACGCCCCGACCGAAACTATTACGGTACCTCATAATACTCAAACAATGATTCCTTATTACCTATATTTATATAATTTTCAGCAATTGTACAAATAAATATTAGAATATTGACATATTTATGTGATTTTCATTTCTTTTCAGTGTTTTACATCATTTGAATTTACTGGACTGTACAGTACAAAATCGATTCGTAGTGTTATCACAGACAAAGACACTGAAAAATGTAAATATATGTATATAACAAATGCCAACCTCCTTCTTGGTTATTCAAAATTTTGTGGTTTTGTTGTTGTTGAAAAAATACAATTTTGTTCAATTTCCAAATGTGTTCCCAATAAGGGATCTAATGATACGAGCCTACTTACGTTCGGTTAAAAAGGTGATTTAAACAGTTCATATACTGGGATGCAAAAGTGCATCGTATATATAAACAGTGATCATGGTTTTTCCCAAAAAAACATCATTAGCATTGGATAGCAATCCATCCATGACGTCCCTTTTTTGTCCAGGTATCACTAGGAAATACATGTATCTTGAGATGACATACTTTAGTCTGTCCCATGTTATTGCTTTCATCACTTTTTGATGATTTTTAATTAAAATAAACATACCTGTCAATGAAGTACAATTCAAATCGATAAAAGGGAAAAAATCCAAGAATTTTTCATTGATACATCATCTGTTTTTACCCGGAGAATTTCACGAGAACGAAAGAGACATCGTACGGAGATTCAAAATGTTTACATCTTTTCTCCATTCGGAAGTACTCGGGACACCTCGCACAATTTTTTAACGTTATCATCCGGGGTGCTTTCATGTGTTTTACAATGCTAAATCCCCATAGACTTTCTATTTTTGGTTGTGTATTGAAACTTGAAGAGATAGAGGGGGCGTTTCAAAACAGATAATCTGGAATTTTTACATTCTAGTGAATGTAGTTTGGGCGCAAAGGTATTTATAATTATCGAGATATTACGCAAAAAGTGGTGGAAGCAGAAACTTGGAAAAGAGTATAGAAAAAAAAAATAAAAAAAATAAATCGAAACTAACTTGATTCTTTTGAATAAATCATAGAAAATATCGAAATAAAATATTGAAATAAAATTATATTATATGTATGGTGGCATATTTCTCCCTAATTGCAAGATAAATTTTGTCAACATGCAAGAAAATAATGTCAACATACAAATAATAATATCTACATAATATAATCTAATATAATTTTCTTGCATGTTGACATAATTAAACTTGCATGTAAGGGGCAGACATATGCTACCATATACGTGTATATGCATATATTTACCTTTACCTATGCGAACAAATGAAGTTAAGGTTACTGTGGTTAAAAATAAGTTCAAGAAAACAAATAAAAGTACAGATAATACATTTAAAATTTTCAAATTTCATTTTTGACATGTTCTCTCAACTAAAAAGTTCGAAGTCCGTTGTCGGGTGTCCGAGATTCCGAAAATGTGCATTACCGGTGACGCAAATGAAAGGTACTTAAGCTATTTCTGTAGCAGAAAATAAACAATCAAAGTACTGAAGTACTGAAAGCCGGGCTCTTTTGATGTGCCTTTATGCATATTGTGTAGTAAAGACTGATAATCTCTCTCTCTCTCTCTCTCTCATGCTTTTAATGTCGGCAAAGCGTCAAAAAGTGACCAAATTTTGTAGGCGGCTATAAATAAAAATATGTCTGTCTAGTAGAAAAAAAACTCAACAGTGGCTGCCTTGAATTTTGCAACAAGCGTTATAAATTCAATCTCAATGAGCAGCAAAGTAGTTCATGGAAATTCATGCGCATTGTATGTGTCAAAAATGCAGTCTTGTTTTTTAAAACACGCAATTATAAGAAAACTAAAGCAGATAGACAATTCTTTCGAAATTAAAAAAACGAACAAACAAAAAACCAACATTTTTGACAAAACGTGGCTCTTTGTGTAACTATTTGGTATAGCGGAAGCTTTTACTTTGACGCTGTTCGGTTTTTTGTTTACTTTTGAAGTTGTGCTATTTATAGTATCATTGGCGATTTGCCTGCCTATAGCCAGGACTCTGCTTTCAGCAGAGCCCGGCTAAAAATCACTTCTGCATACTTATTAATACCGAGCGCAGCGAGAGGCGGGCAAAGCCCGCCTCGCAAAGCGAGGCTTAATGGTAACATGTATATATAAGAAAATCAGTGAAAAATAGAAAATGAATCAGGGGTACTAAGGGCTGAAAAAATTTCTTCCAGGTCATGGGCGCCACCATATTGGCCGCCATTTTGTTCGACAAATTGAACTCATTCATTAAATGAGAGGCGCTTTTCTACGTTTACTGTCCATTGACTCTATAAGAACCGTTTTAACAAGAGCTTGGACTTTCGGTGGGCTGTTACTATCTAGTTTGCTCATCAAAACAAGCTTTCAAATATTGACCTCCTTTCTTCTTATTCGCTAAGAGAAGCTCATTAATATTCATAGACTGTCAAAACCGGAAAGTTGTTTGCCTAGATCTGCTCTGTTGGGTGAAATTGACGAAATATATATCCCTGGATGAAGTCGGACGAGTGTCATTGCGCTCAATGTATTCATTTCTATTAGCCAATGACAGGACAGTTAACCATGAGTAGACCCCGCCTTCATCAAATCGGAGTTTGTCACCTACTGCCGAAAATCCAAGCTCTTGTTAAAATGGTTCTAAAGACTTTCCAAGTTTTCAATGGAAAGTTATCTAAATGAAAATAATTGACTATGCAAACCAGATAAGTTCCAACAGTGCTTTAATCAGGAGATAAGACTAGTTTCACGTTTGTCTTATCAAATAAATAGATGGGAAAAAATAAAAACATTTCATTAAGGAACAGATCTTTTAGATGCTGAATAAAGTATAAATAGAAAACTTATCAACTTATAAAATAGATAAGCATTGAAAAAATAAATAAAAACCTTCGGAATCAAGTACTTTTCTTAGGCTATTTCCGAAGACAACTTTTTGTCGCAGCAGAGATTTTTCTTAAATTTACATATAAAAAATTGAAAATGAAGGAGTTGGCCCCCCACTTTTTGGTACCATGTATGTAAAAAATTTCAAAATCGATGCTACGTGCCCGTAATTGAGACTGAGCACGCGACGTTTAGTTTAACTTTAGCTTATAATTTTTAAAGTAGGAGGCGGATCCTTTGGCTACTGTCTGCGTTTCAAACCAAAAAATTTGCGCTCGGCCTAACGGTCACACCGTTTACATATTAGATATATATACTTGCACAAACATTTGATAAATTAAAATCATGCACTGAAATAAAAAAACCCCGCATTTTCAACTATGATTTCCTGGTTGTGGTGTCGTCATCTACCATGAACGGAATGATTACTTGCGAGATGCACGTGTGTAAGGAAGCTTATTAGAGATACAGCAGTACCTTTCATCATCTTGGGTTTTATACATTACAGGTGTTATTGTCTTTCTTTTTTCTTTAGTTGTCATTATATTTTACAACCAACTCTATATATTTGTACGGGTGGTAAATCTCAGGTGATGGCGGGGCTTAATTTTTAGAGGTGTGAAAGCCTCCGGGGCTTGCAGTCTACGCTGCTAATCTCCACATATGCAGGAAGCAAATTAATACACAGGAAATAAATAATTAGTTAGAATTAATCTTAGTTTTAATATCTTACTTATCTAAATGTCTATATGAAGCGATACATTGAACAGTTCTACATCAAAGTCTGTGACGTCCGAATATTCTCTAAACACACGTGTGTAAAGCACTATAGGGAAAAGAGTCAATTCATTTCCCATAGAGCTCAATGTTAACCTAAACACACCTGGCTAATTTTCTATTTTACTTACAGACATATCCTTGGTCACATTTGAAAGTTCATTCGATGCACTAACAAAAAATCACTAGAAATATATAGGGTCCCATGGCGTTTATAGGTCAAAATTGAGCTTGTTTACAACTTACAGCGATCCGCAGCAAATGAATCCAAGTCTCAAAAATGACACCCACCCCTCTTATTTCTTTACTTTTTGCAGTACTTTTTCATTCCATCATTGAATTTAAACAGTGATAATTTTACTTTAAAATGATCATTATTTCAGCAATTATTTCAGCCAATCACCTAAGCCCTGCCTTTTTCTGCTCGGCTCAATCTTGTATTAACACTTCTCTGATGTCAACATCCGGTGCATTGGTACTCTCATTCCACAAGTGAATAAATGCAGTAAATTTATTCTGCTTTAAAAATATAGCTCAGTACATTGTGTTTAGCACTTGACATTATTTAACGTAGTAAATTTTAACAAATAATTGTATAAAAAAACGAGACGATCAGTAAGAATGTGGAATGTAAAGGCAGCCATGTTACGATGACGATAGAGTTCGTTTCTCAACTCATGCACCAAGTTCCAATTGCCTGTATTACAGTTACCAGTAAATAAAGGTTTAGTAGCTCATAAGTTCGTTTTAAAAAGAAAATTAAATATGTTTTGGAGCTGCTCATCTTTGTGAATTTACTAAGTCACGGAAATTCAAATATATATTGTGAAATTTCAACTACTAAATTATTAATTTTGATAATCAATTTCAATAATATTATAAATCTAATTTTTATTTTCCCCTTTAAATACGTGACGGAAGATATCTAAGATAATGTAGTTAATTGCTAGTAAACATAATTCCACGGACCCGGCCAGATCATGCTCAAACTGGGTGCTATTGTTTCAAACTTAATTGACAAGCGGCATCATTTTGAAGTTTGTACAGGTAAAAAAGGTGGCGTTTACAAAATGTTCGGCCTTTAAACAGATGTACACATATATGTCAATTTTTACACCTTGCCACGAACACCTGTTACAGATATTCATCACAACCTGTCGTGTGTATAGTCTGAATATATCTTACCTCTACTTTGCTTTGTTAGTTTCGTGGTTTTTTTAATCTCTAACAAACAGAACAAGTGAAAAGCTGTCAATGTGACAGCAAACCGGGTTTTCTTTTATGTGAACTGTATCCATAATCCATGTCAACCCTGAATTGATAAACACTACCTACCATATCCAAAGAAATGGAGTACCCATATGCAATATTTTGCCAAAAAAATGACTAAGTTCAAAAGCTGGTATTTTTTCATAAATTATCAGAAATCAAAATCCTAGCAATATGCACACCTCTAATATATTTACAATTGATCTGCAAAAGAACAATTTCCTATCTTGAAAACTGTAGGAGGAGTTATCCGTACAACAGGGGTA
>WFKH01011801.1:14191513-14234128 GCA_016163765.1 Magallana hongkongensis
TTTTTTTCATAAATTATCAGAAATCAAAATCCTAGCAATATGCACACTTCTGATATATGTACAAATGATCTGCAAAAGAACAACTTCCTATCTTGAAAAATGTAGGAGGAGTTATCCGTACAATAAGGGTATCCTATGTGCAATATTTTGTCAAAAAATGACTAAGTTGAGAAGCTGGTATTTTTTTCATAAATTATCAGAAATCAAAATCCTAGCAATATGCACACTTCTGATATATGTACAAATGATCTGCAAAAGAACAACTTCCTATCTTGAAAAATGTATGAGGAGTTATCCGTACAATAAGGGTACCCTTTTGGCAGCCGGCCGCCCGGCCATCCGCCATTTTCACCATTTCAATAACCGGATTTTTCCGTTGGAAAACTCTGAAATGTAATTTGAATTGGCAGTGTAGAATTGAAGTGCAACATTAAGTTTATATACAGAAAGACTATTGTGAAATACACAAAAAATGTTTCAAATTGAAAAATTTAGCCAGTAACAAAACAGCTTAGAAAGAAGAGAACGAAAATTAGCAATACAATAATTATTGTTTACGTACACAAGCATTGGCAATGCATGCCATATTTTTGGTGTATTAAAATTAATTTTTAATTTCAGACGTCATTTTCAAAATAGGTCATAGAAAAAAGACTGCCGCTTTTGACATTAACTATTGGGAGAAAGCTGAACGAAGTTATTTACATTTAAGACCTTAGTATTGACATTTTATTAGATTATTGAATGTAAAAATCAATATCTTTTCTAAGTAAACACATTTAATGATAAAAACGATTAAAAAACAAAATCTTTTAATTTCAGATAATGCAAACAATAATTACAGTACCGAATTGTTTAAAAACAAAGGCAAATGAACAATTTTCGTACCTTAATTTTTTTTTTTAACAAATGGGGAACAAAAGTGTGAGAATTATATAAGTAAGCTGTTTTTAGGGCAAAATCGCCCTTGTGAAATGTATTGTGAAATCTGAATTATTAATGAAAACTTTGTGGCTTTTTGAACATATTTCCACATATATTTCCAGTTTAGCTTATTAAAGCATATTCCAGTTTTAAAGATGACAATTGCTTTATTTTTAACTACCGGTAAATAATACAGGATATCTCTCTTTACACATTAATAATGGGTTGGTCATTAATTTTCCGTGGATCTACTTGTAAGAATACTTATTAAACATCGAAAAACCATAAAGTGGTGATTATTTTTTTTATTAAATTCTTATCTTATAAATAGCAAAACAAAAATTTATAGATTCAAGAATAATTTCAAATCTACTAAATCCTTATTTAAAGCAATATAAATCCTTCAGATATCGTTGGAACTAAAAGTAATCTGCCGTTTTAATGTGTTGAATTCACCGTATTATAACTATTTTAAGAGTCTACTACACGTGAAATGGGTTTTAAAAAGATATATAGCATCTAATGGATATTAGACTCGAAAATAATTCATACTTAAAAAAATAAACTTCCCGAGGGTTCAACGCGAGATGAACGGTGTGGGACGGGTTTCTATTTACAATCATCTGTGCCTTGGCGACATCACTGCAATCTTGATTGTTCAATACAATCGACATATAAATCTGTAAGTGCTTGTTCCATAAGATGTCTCTTGTAAACGTGTATTGCTATCGGTGCGAAGGTGTTCCCCACTGCCAGGTTCTCCTGAATCCCAGTTGAAGTAAGTAATAACCTGTCCGTCATCGTCGACAAACTTAGAGCCTGACTTAGTTCCTTGAAGATATATCGGTCCGGTGCTGAAGGTATCTACAAAATAGTTATTTTCTATACGTGGTAGGTTTTAATGTGTAAGACGAATTTATGTTAATACTTATAAATATTAGCAAAACATATACATTTTATATTACATTCATGTGTCATTAGCAGCAAGAAACAGACTGGTGGGATTTAGCTTTGGTCTCGACAAAAGAGGGGTATAAAGTTTGAAGAGCTTGTCATACAAGTAAGATAATTGGCTACTCTAAGGGATCCCTTAGATATTTGCTTATACATGTACGTTGTGGGACCAACGATTTTAGACAAAGAAGGCTTCAGATTTTATTAATTAAAATCCAGATGGGCATTCAATTACTTGCAAGCATTTCCCCTTATACTTCCCTTTTTGGTGTTTTCTCTTTCCCCGTACCTCTTGGGGGTATTCAGAGAATGTAAGAGCAATGGAACATGCAATGAACATGTTCGAATAGGTTGGAGGGGGTGTTTGCCCAATTAAAATATTGTTATTCATTCCCAATTCCAAGGTAAACCTGCAGATTACTTATCGGACCTGGGAAAACATGTTTTTAGGCAATATCCAGAGGGATTTGGAGTATTGCGGGGGGGGGGGGGGGTTAAGAGGGTTTCTTTAAAAATAGTCAGATGTCCACACAGAGGTTCGCTTTGGGCATTGACACAGTGATCACATTTTATTGAGGTTTCTACCCCTACCATGTGGTGGAGGGCAACCCCATCAAATATCTGCAGGTGCACATATTCATCAGGTTGTTCATATGTTGCTTCAAGTTGGTTGAGAAGTTATTTAGTTGACTTTATTTGTGAAAATTTATTATAAAGTCATTTTATATAAATAATTAAGACTTTAGTTAATTTGTGTGTTATGATCGGTAGCATGATTGATAAAACCCAGTACGCTTCTTGTCATATCGAACGCACAATATGTTGCTGTTGTTGTTGTAAAT
The DNA here is from genome assembly GCA_016163765.1 of Magallana hongkongensis. NCBI lineage: Eukaryota > Metazoa > Mollusca > Bivalvia > Ostreida > Ostreidae > Magallana > Magallana hongkongensis. Next base: position 14,194,234 of record WFKH01011801.1, read on the forward strand.
ATTGTTCTGACCACTTCGGCCAGTGGCTGTTAGACAATAATTCAATATTTATGATGTATTGTGTTTTATTCTGACCATTGTGAACAAGCGCATATCCAGGCAAAGCTAAAACAGACAACACTAAAACAGGAAAATAACAAACTTTTACAAAATCACGATTATAATTGTTTCATTTAATTTCACATTTCAATCAATTTCTTACCGATAATTGAAACTGCAAAATTGTAAATTTCATCCGAGTCTATCAACAAGAGACGACTGTTTGGATGTTCTGCCTGACATTTTGCCATGGCGTCCACAGCAATCAGCTTTATGGTACTTAGATGATAGCAAATTTCAAGTGACACATCCCAAATGTAACCATCAGGAACAAGGGCGGTACACAAATCTGAAAGATTATGAAACATTGACAGAATATTACACGAATGAAGCATACTCTTGTACTTTGGGAAAACATAGTCATGCAATTTGTTAATACTGTTTAGACTTGAGACAGACATGGTTCTATCTTAATAACATCCTCCTCTGAATAGCAATAGCCAGGTAGTAGAGAAGAATATTTGTAATGTAGTCCTAGCGGAACAGTCAAGACTACATATTAAATTTATTTGATTCCGTTATTCAATTTGTTGATTTGAAATGCACTTCCTAACAATCTATGCATCACGCGCTACTAAATAATGATTGTGTTAGCGAAATATTATCCCTGATTAAAAATAAAGTCAGAGTTGATTCTCAATGAGCCGCATATTCCACTGAAGTACTAGCAATAGGAATATTTATTAACTAAATACCTGTATGTATCGTCCATTATTAGATTATTGCAGAGCATTTCTCATAAATAGGATTGATGTAACTACAAAGATTCCTTCCTGATGTTTTATTTATAGGTCTTTAAGAGGAGCTGCGCTAATAAATAGTTTAAATACCATATTAAGACCTGACTTCAAAGTTTAAAAGGGACATAATGTAAGCACATATATAATTAATTTAAACACGGGTTTGATAATTTACAATGCCTTTCAATTAAATAGTCTAACCTCCAATATGGCCATTTTAATTAAAGGTGAGGATTGTAGACATTGTAACCCATTTAAAAAAAATCAAAATTGCAAGAAAGAAAGTCACAATGTGTTTGTGCTGGTATATTATAATGCATCTTTTTACAAAAGCTGTTGTTCATAACAAACACAAAACATTTTTCCTATATCTTATAGGCTTTATTGAATTAATAGTAGTATAACACTTCGGTGATTTTAACACATTGCAAGAGTTCCACAGGCCTTAACGGTCATCTGAGTATGATAGCCCATTCACAGACCTGTCGAGCAATCTCATATGAGCATTTAATGAAGCTTCATCGTGGAGAAACTAAAAGAAATCTAAAATATGGTGATCCCCCCCCCCCCCCCACCTGAAATCTTGCAACGAGGACTATGAAATTTTTATAATTTTTGTGGAAAAAACTTTAAGATAATTAGAGTGCATGACCTGATATTAAAAAGGTGCAAGACCTTTATGATAGTAAAGAATTTCCGAATATTTGTTCACTGTCAAGATAGCGTTTAGGTGTGTATGTTTTCATAAATAAACTAAAGATTGCTAGTAATGTTTTACCTAAACTCTCCCATATCCAGGGGCCAGACAGAAATCCCTCCCTCAGGGCATTTAAATGAAAACAAAAATAGTAGACTGACTTATTTTCTCACTTAATTTGCGTTTTTTATTATGTCATCATATCCAAAGAACAGAATTCAGCCCTTGTTCAGCATATTTTAGGAACACCCCCACCCACCCCACCCCCCAACACTGAACTCTTGCCCCATTGGTCAAACATTCATAATATCTTTACTTTGATATACAGCTTCATTCATTCTTTTTTTTTAAATATGTATTTACCGCTTTCTATAACACTTAACAACAGATCAATGTCTTTAAACATATGCTACCTCCCTACCCCTCCCGAGCCAGAACCCCTGCCTTAGATGTCATGAAATTTAATTTAAGGAGACTTGTTGTGGTCTTCTTAATATGCAGTCAGTGTTCAGTGTCAGTAGACGTAAAGAAGATTTTAAAACATTTTGACCACATATTAAAAACCTCTATCCTGGGGATCATGTAATTAACAATTTTAGTAGAGGGGTTTCCAGTCTTTCTAAATATGCAGTTAGTTTCTATTTAGTTCTTTAAGTAAAGAAAAGAATTTTTAAACATTATATACATTATCACTATATGACCATTTTAGTCACACTTTGCAGCAAGGACCTTGTGGATCATGAAATTAACAATTTTGGTAAAGTGTTTTTAGTCTATCTAAATAATAATAATACTAAATGGCCATTTTGGCCCCGCCCTAAAGTCAAATTGACACTAAACGACTGTTTTGGCCCCGCCTTAGAGTCAGAACCCCTTCCTTAGGGGAAATGAAATTTACAAGTTTGGTAGAGGACTTTATTGTCTTTCTTAATTTGTAGTAAGTGTCTATTTAGAAGCAGAAGAAGTTAAGAAGTTTTTTTAAGCTTTGCGATGTTGGAACCCGACCCAAATTTTGTCATTGTGATGATCTATGTAAAAGAAAACATTTTGACAAATGCGCGAGGTTATTCATTGGTATGGTTATTTTATGGAGAAATGAAAATATAATAAGAAAATTTAAAAACGATTAACATAAATGTATATCCGCGCATGACCGCGGGAAGAGTAATCGAGGGAAACAGCATAGGGGAAGAAGAATGTTTGTTTACAAATAAAATACTGAAAAAAACTTTTTTGACGTTGAAAAAAAAAATTCTTTCTTCATCTCTTTCCTTCGAAAGAATAAATATTTTAATAAACATGCAAAACGTATACCACCATTTTAATTCATATCTGATCAGAGAATAAATAAAACAAAACGTCATTATTACCTCTTTCGAGGGCCCCTTGACTCAAAGCATTTGTTATGTCTCTGACGTTTTTTTTTTCTTTTGTCTACGAATGCGTTAGCCTGCTACCAGCATGCCTACCATGCTTTCGCGTCGACTTCTTATTTACATACTAATTAGGCTTGCGACATCACGTGATCATGTAATAATGAATACTTCTAACTGAGGCGTTTGCAGACCGGGTCGATTGTATAAAAATAGTTACTGGAAATTATATTCAATACTTTTAAATGCGTTTGAATTAAATTGTATAAATTGCAGAAAGTTTCTAACTTATGTAGATTATCACACTGAAAAAATTTGGGTCGGGTTTCCAACATAACAAAAACAGCTTTTAACGGCATATATAGCTTTAAATATTATATGCTTTAACACTTTATGACCTTTTTGGCCCCTCCCAAATTTGAAAAGAATTGGTCATGTAGTTTTCAAGAAGAAATTAAAAATGTTGATTGTTAACACACGACGGCGGACGAAAACCAATTTCAATAGGTCGTAGTGACTCAGGTGATCTATAAACCTGACGGTTCGATATCAACAAGTCAGGAATACACACTTCAGTGGAATAAAGGCAATTATACGACTTTTTAAGAGAAAATTAGCACAGAAAATTGTAATGTAAATGCATTAACAAAACTCAAGTAAATGCATAAATGATTTGGGGAGGGTTAAAGCGGGTTTAGATGAAAATGTACCTATATGTATATTCAATTGTAAGTCCTTTTAATATCAAAGAGAATAATTTGTTTTCAAAACAAAATTACATTTTATGATAGGTGAGGGTATTATCTAGTTAAAATAGCTTTTCACTAATTGTGTTCTACCTAATCATCAGGTTTATTAATAAGTAAGAACTTCAATCATGATGGGGTTTCAAAAGATGTGTTGATTTAAAGTGTTATTCAATAGAAATTGTAATGTATGCCTATTGCATACCTGGAGCGGCTGGACTCGGAGTAGGAATAACACGTGTGTCCTGGTTAACAACTTTATTGTATATTGTTAGTATATCGAACCCGATCGAAATAAACATACGTTACAGAAATAAGATAGGGTTTGTACAATAATCTCTACTACTTTTGTATTTCTACATTTCATCATAACGTATATGTATGTTCACTGATGGAAGTATTAAAGCTTCTGTATTTATTATTACTCCAATTCATTACACCGTAAACATAAACGTGTATAAGCGCGTATGTGACTATAATTGTATAGTGTGTGGACACTAAAAGCGTCAGCAAAAACAGAAAATCAATTTAAAATCGGATTAAATCCGACATTAATCGAATTTGAATTTAGAATGATGCCGTCAACATGGCTTTCTTCGTACAGTAATCATAGTTTAAATGATATTTTAACACATGTATAAACATTCCACGTACAGATGTAGGTTCCAAAAAGGAGGATAAGGTCGATATCTTCGTATCAACATTTTTCGTTCCGATTGCAACTGAATAGTTCAAAGACTTAAGGTGGTATGGGACACCTGTCGATAATAATGTGGATAAAAGTACATTTTAGTCAAAATACTTTCATCAGTTTAGAATTTTTAAATTTTACAATATTTGACCAAATATTAAGTTTTATATTTTTTGGAAAGGTAAAAATTATAAAAGCCACAGCGGGATTCGAACTCATTACTTACAGATCCGTAGTTAACGCTCTAACCCATTGCGCTACGCTGTAAGGTGACTGATGTGGGGAAGAAAGAAAATTCAAAATTATACTTGATTTTATTGTTTATTCCGATAGGAAGTACGTCATAATATGGAGGTCTCCATACCACCTTAATTCTCTATGTTGTTTACTACTTAAGGTATGAGGAATAAACAATATTTGGCAAGTTCATAAATGTGGAACATGAGTAAGGCCGTTGATGACGTTATGCTTTATTAAAAATGAGACGTTCGCGACGTACAAATGACGCCATCAAAATGTTGTAATGTAAATTGATCAAACTTTTTAAATCATTGACTTATGATATGTATTTTATTATTTTATATAAAAATTATTGTCGTAAAATATATAACTACCAAAACTCGTTATAAAAACCAACTAACTTTTCGTTACATTTACCGATCGATTTAAATCGACTTATTTAAAGGGGCATGGTCACGATTTTGGCCAAATTTTTAATTTCAATTTTAATGTTTTACAATTCTTAAGTAATGCATTTCTAATGATCAACCAAAATTTGAGTGTTGGTCGTAAAATTATAAGCAAGATCCAACCTCTTAATTCTTTGCTATGTAAACAAGGCTCATGTCTTGGTTTTGTTTAGATTGGTACATATACCGATTAAAGTTCTTTTTTAAGCTGATATTTCTATCTGCTAATTCGTTTTGATATTATACCTAAATAAACAATTACTGGTGTTAGTCACTTTCATTTTAGGTCTAAACATGGAATATTCAAAATGTAAACAAAAACGTCACCCGAGCTTTGTTTACTTAACAGAGAACTGTGAGCTCTGTATCTCGCTTATAACTCGACGACTGACCCTCAAATGTTGGTTGCCTATTACAAATGCTTTACTGAAGCATTGTAAACATTAAAAACAAAAAATTAATTTTTGATCAAAATCGTGACCATGCCCCTTTAAGGTCGATATCTGAGAGGTTGTATCTGAGAAAGTCGATTGAAAATCTGATTTTCAAAATCACATTGTGTGACAGTAACTTTTTATTAAATTTATTTCAGTCGAATTTTTCTTTCACATAGTAAATAATACATTTTTCGAAATGCCAACTTTTTAATTTAAAACCAAGATTAAAGATCAAAGATTAGATATAATTTTTAACATAAATCATGGAAATTCTTAGAGTTAAGTTTGAATGTCCAAGATTAAAGTAGTAATTTCTAATTTTAAAGTTGAATTTTCCAATATTTATTTGGAAATTCTAACTCTCAGTTGAAGTTTTCAACTTTAATCTCGAAAAATCCATCTTAAATGTTTATAAATGAGTACATTTATACAATCATGTACTTTGGAAGAAAATAACTTAAGCAAATGTCCTCAATGAATATGTTTCGCTTGTTTTGAGATAATCCGAAGATGGCACCTTCGATAGTTGATGACAAGTTTCTAAAGTTCGTTCGCATTTCTTCATAGAAGTCATCTTTATAAACGCCTTGTAGATAATGGCATGTATGAAAATCTACAAACATGTCTTTGTTTTGATTTTAATAAGTTCTTCATGTGCTTATTTCTTAAACTAAACGCACCCTCTTGATTTACATATTACTAAAAACTTAATTTACAGGAAAAATATGATGGTATTTGGTATCTGATACTCTTAAGTCTTTTTAAAGTCAAATAAAACGTTAATATGTGTTCCTCTTTCGCATACAGATAAGATGACCATTATGTAATTAATACAAATTGTGGCGGTGGTATCAGATTAAAACACCGCCTGTAATAGAAGCATACCTCTGAATTCACAATAATTATTATTAATGAAATGTTGGAAATTCCTAAATTAATGCAATTTTTGTTGGAATTTTTTTTAAAATGTTGGAAACTCCTAGATTAATGTTGGAAATTCCTAGATTAATGTTGGAAAATTCAAGAATAATCTTAGAAATACTAACAATAAAAATGTTAGAAAATTCACAAAAAAGTTGGACATTAAAAAAACAAAAGTTAAAATTTACAACTTTAAAGTTGTACTTTTTAAAGATTAAAGATCTTTTATCTAGGCATTTGTTTTACAATGTGGCACAAATCAGCTGTAGTATATTCTATTGTAAGTAGGAATTCTTGCATTTTGTTTACCTGGCGACCTTGTCAAAAAAATATCTGCTTAAGCTTTCCTCGGATAAAAAATACTGAATATTTCACTCGGCCGACATTAAATTGCAAATAACTCTCGTGCTACTTTGTTCGCTTTACTTGAAATTCGTTTCCGAAAGTTTAAACGTTGTATCTGTAAGTGAAGAGAGACATCAATTTAAGCATGAGTATCAGCCGTTTTATCATGTTTTAAAAATGTAAAACCACTGCATTATTGATTCTATGGCTGGAAGCTCTGTATTCAACAAATGGTAAAATTGCAAATATTCTTACAAAAATGTCTCTCTACACTTTTAGGTTCTTACAATTTTTTTTTTGATCCGAACATCTATATACGTAGAAAGCTTAATCATTTTTCAACTTACTTGAATTTCTGGTCAACAATAAGTGTTTGACAAAAAAATTCAGCACCAGTGGAAAAGGTACAGTCTTGATTTAAAACCGTTAACGCCAACAAAATTTTGTTCTTGGTGATAAAGTTGAGTATTACGGAAACATATATGGCGTCTAGAAAAACATATTATCCCTATAGCTCGTAATATTCTCTTTATCATAATATACCCTGTATGAAAGAAGCTTAAGCAGGCTGGATAGTCAACAAAATAACCATCAGATCAACCTAAAATTTTAAGATATGATTTGTTTAGCTATAAACTACCGCATGTCAGGTTTTTTCCGCGTCAAGTTTTTTCCGCGAATCAGAACCTAGAACAGTAAATGAAATTTACGCGAATCAAATTTTCACTATTTTAAAGTCATAGTGAAAATATTATTCACGATTGTCTAACCCTGTAAAGTAAGAGGGGAAAAGGTTTCTAAATTATTACTCTTAATAATGGAAAAATCGGACAATGAGACCATTTACACGATTTCTGTAATGTGAAATAATTACCGATAATTATTTTCAGAGATGCAAACAATCATAAATCAAAGATCATGTGTCGTTACTTACCATTAGCTCAGGTATAATTAGACATCGCTTTACGCAAGGAACGTGACCACTTTAATTAGCTTCTCAATGGATTATTAAATAAACAATGAGGCTTACATACCTGGTATCTGGCACTTGCCCTCCGAACCCGCAATTTCTACCCTCTAGAACTTAACTAACTGAACACATTTCACCGTACTTTTACTTACCTGTTTATTTTATGATTAAAGAGAGAACTCTATTACAAGAACAAATTTTTGTATCAAATTTCCGCTGAATTATTTTTCGCGATTCGCAAATCGTCGTGAACAAAGCGGAAATTGGATACACGCGGAAAATAACCTGATATACGGTATTATTACGTAAAGAAAACATCAATAAATTTTACATTTTAAATTTCAGTATTTTCCTGTATTTTTATATAGAGCTTTTTCTAAAGGAGATCAAAACAGTCTAAAAATGGCCACGACCATCTAACTCTCTTAAGTCCAACATGATTTTTAAACATGGTAATATAAAGGGATACACGATAATACGAATAAATTCTCATGAAAACATCTAAAACATGGAACTATCGTGCTTCATGTAACTATCGTTTTCTTAAATTTAGATTATGCCAGATACTTTTGTAACTTTTCTAAAAATACATTGCAAAATTCATTTTGTTATGAATCACTGAATAAATATACATTGTGCAATATACTTACATATTATTTGTTTAATAATTTCTGTATTATTTAACATATGCATAATAACTGCGCATAAAACCAACGACTACATGCAAAAGGCCATTCTCGAATTCTAGAGAACAAAAATAGCATCAGATCAGTTTGAGCAAAATAATGTACATGTATTTGTACAACACGTTATTGCTGTGCAAGATGTCAGTATTATATTGCAAGAAAACGATCTGGATGCTATTTGGAAACAATCTTAACTGCATTTCAAGATAATGAAACATTTCCTGCTTCATTGGATCACAGTTGAACTAAATTAATGTGAATTAGGTTAGTTACTGTGTACAGAAAAATAACTTACCCAGCATGGCATTTCTAGTTGTGCGGATACTAGTAGCAAACTGGGTGCTTATGATTGTTGTCTGATCGAATTCTGATTCGGACGTTGTATCTGCAGTGTTTCTTTCGTTGGTTGTATCTTCGGTGTTTCTTTCGGTGGTTGTATCATCAGTGTTTCTTTCGGTTGTTGTATCCTCAGTGCTTTTTTCGTTGGTTGTATCTTCGGTGTTTCTTTCGGTGGTTGTATCATCAGTGTTTCTTTCGGTTGTTGTATCCTCAGTGCTTTTTTCGTTGGTTGTATCTTCGGTGTTTCTTTTGGTGGTTGTATCCTCGGTGTTTCTTTCGGTTGTTGTATCATCAGTATCTTCGATGTTTCTTTCGGTCTTTGTTTCTTCAGTTTGTTCTTCTATGTTGGCATAATAGCGGGCTCCGGATATTAAAGTCAAATTTGAAGAACTCGGCGAATAAACAACATAATAACCCTTGCAAGATGATTGAAAGAAGAACACTGACTTACAGTTTGGAATAAAAGCACATTGTGAAACACATTGGATGGTAGACAATGTACTATAAAGAAATATTTCTGGATCCAATGACATTTTATCGTCCAGTTCTTCGATCCGTTTGTATTTATATTCTTGAATCTCCAAAGCAAAGATTTCACTTGCTAAACATATACAACACGCAAATATTTTTGCTATTAATATCAAATACATGTTACAAACTTGACACTGCGCTATGAACTGACTCAAGCGAGAGTGAAGTTTATTAAATACAAAGCTTGCTCAATCAGTGCAGTGACTCAAAACCCAATATATCTTAATGGTGTGCTTACAAAGTGTGCCTTTGCAAACATGTTTTTCAATATATCAAACATGCAGCACACAAAACAGCTGCACACAAAATAAACTTAGTATAAAATAAACAGAATAAGGATCGAATCACAGATATAAAAAGGATTTTTAGATTTAACGTTACATTCACTAATTAACTTTTCTAATGTTCCTCGATTTGACAATACATGTACAAAATATATAAAAAGAAACAACGTATTTTGGACATCATATCCTTAGAATAAAGATGCATCAACTGACCAATCTTATTATTATTGACCCCAACGAATCAAAGAGAACAAAATTGAAAAATTAATTATTTATAAATAATGAATTATAAAAAGTTAAAGATGGTCACTATAACATTGATCTGGGAATATAAAGATATTATGCTTGCATAGTGATCTTACTAATTGTGGCATTATAGTTTTTGAGAAGAAGACATTTGATTGCGCCTATGAGACATTTGGTTACATTTTGTGTAATAATATTTCCGTTCAGATCAACGCAAAATGTGTTATAATATTTTCGTTCAGATCAACGCAAAATGTAAAATTGCAAAATCTTACAAATATGAATCGGGGGATGTATTCTTATTCTTGGAATCTAAAGCACATACATTTATAATATTAATATTTCAAAACGAAATTGTTAGATCAATGAGTGTCGTCACTTTTCCGGTTCGGGTTCATTCTTTTCCTGTTCCTCTTGGTTGGTTTAATTATGTTAAATGTTATTAAAAGTTAAAGTCATTATGACAGGGTGAACCTGCGTTATCCATCCAACTGAATGATAACTGAATAAGGGGTGACTAAATACCCAGCTACGTTTGATTTCACGCACAAATTGCCTGTAAACATCTCGATAAAATATCAATATAAAAATGTACCAGTCCATGAAAATTAATCAAAAGATATCACAAACGTTGAAGGATGAGGATTTCAACGATAGAAGTCGTTTAAAATATTCACTTCATAACGTACCATTCCATGTTCATCAATCAAAACCAATCTCAAATTATGTTTTCTTTATAAAATAATAATTTCATGATGCACCGGTGTACCATTTCATGTAAATCAAAAAGATGCAGAGTATTGCAATGATTTTTTTCTAAATTGTTCTTGTAATTGTTTTATATTATAAATATTCATATTATATGCATATAACTGGTGGGTCTTTTTACCCCAATGAACCCCAATTAACCCCAATGATACCCCAATGAACCCCAATGAACTTTAAAATAACCCAATGATAATTAATATGTGCATAATTGATACCCTTAATTATTAATGGAATTGACAAATTTTGATAAGGCTATTTTAATTTTAAAAGTTTGTCATTTTCATTTGTGTCTTATTAAGATTGATTCAAGGGGGTAGTATTGATAATATATATGAAGGTTTTAATTCATACAGTACATTTATGTTTCACTGGGGATCAGTAGGTTATGTATTATTGGGGATAAGTTTCGTATAATATACTTTGGTTACGTTGGTGTCTTTAAGAAACACACGGTTTTTAAATAATGCTAAGGTATTATTGGGGTTCATCAATGATACCTAAATCATTGGGGCTTATTGAGGTATCATCACAGCTAAAATATGGTATCACTAGTAAATTAATGTTAATTGGGGTATGGTTGGGGTTAATTGTTCGTTAAGTACATGTATATTGTTGTATAAATGGGATTTATTCCTGTATTATTTGGAAAATTAAAATTCATTGGTGAATGAATCATTGCTCAGAGCCCATTTTAAGTTTATTACGGTTAATTGAGGGTATCAATGAGTTTGGTTGGGATATCATTGGGGTTCACTAGGTAATCATTGGGTATTACAGGTCTTATAAAACAACGTTGTAGCGCAGTTGAGATTTAATTCATTTATGTAACATGTTGGTACATAACATTCATTAAAGGTATCAAATATGCACATATTCAGTATCATTGGGGTATTTCAAAGATTGGGTTATCATTGGGGTATCATTGGGTTATCACTGGTGTTCATTGGAGTTCATTGGTGTTCATTTGGGTATCATTGGGGTTCATTGGTGTTCATTAAGGTATCATTGGGGTTCATTGGGGGTAAAAAGACACACCCACATACAACATAAAGTACCATTCCGTGTAAATTAATCAAAATTGATGCAGGTGATTCCAATGAAAGAACTCTCTGAATTTGAAGTAAAACACTATATGTTTTTCTGTATAAAACATTCATTTAAAATATACCATTCCGTATAAATCAATGAAAATTGATGCAGGGAGTTGCAAAGAAAGAATTTTCTGAATTGTAAGTAAAACACAATTTTTTTCTGTATAAAATATTCATTTAAAATGTACCATTCCGTGTAAATCAATCAAAATTGATGCAGGGTGTTGCAAAGATAGAATTCTATGAATTCAAAGTAAAACACAATTTTTTTCTGTATAAAATATTCGTTTGAAATGTACCATTCCGTGTAAATCAATCAAAATTGATGCAGGGTGTTGCAAAGAAAGAATTCTCTGAATTTAAATAAAACACAATGTTTTTCTGTATAAAATATTCATTTATAATGTACCATTCTGTGTTAATCAATCAAAATTGATGCAGAAAATAGCAATGAAAGAATTTTCTTAACTTTAAGTAAAACAAAATGTGTGTTAATTGATTTTATTTTGCTTTTTGGTTTTTTTTTTGGTTTTTTGGTGTTTTTTTTTTTTTTTAATAAAATATTAATTTTAAATGTACCAATCCGTCTAAATCAATCAAAATAAACCACAAATGATGCAGATGACTGCGATGAATAAATTCTCGGAATGTTAAATAAAAAGCAATCTTTCCTGTATATTTGAAGATTGCGTTTGAAAAGATTTCCAGAGTTGACATTTTACATGTTCTCTTTAGATTTTGTGATTCCCTACATAATAAAAAAAGCTTGATTCTAAAGCAGTTTAAAAGCATTGCTGACTACTACATTATATAATCATAATACATTATAATACTAATACAGTATAGATTATACAGTTTGAACGAAGTCAAATAAAGTCAAGTTTATACTTACAAAATACCACTAGCAACTAATAAATAAATATTTGCCAAGGAAAGTAAATATATGACTGAAAATCTTGAAATGGTACCGATAACGATACATTTTCATATAATTGATTTTATTTACATACATTTCTATATCTAAGATTTCGAAAACTCCTTCTCCTTCACCAAACTGAATGTGTACATGACACAATTATGAATATAACATAATCATAATCTTTCAATTTCGAGATCATAGCTAGGCCTAGAAGCTAAAATGTTCTCACTGAATATAGACAAACATTAGCAGGAGTTAAACTAAGCTAAAAAAATTGCTATCCACAGAAATTGACCCACACAATAAACAACATTGTTTAAACCTATGCTTCAAAACAAGAGGCCTAAGGGCCACATCGCTCATCTGAGTAACATTGATCATAACTCTAATCAGCAAGCGGCAGCATTTGGAATCAAAGACAGGCTATTTTATGTAATACAAACAATGGAATCTAAGTGCACAGTGTCAGCCTGTTTCTTTGAGCTGATTACAAGCTGATTTCAAGCCATCAACAACTTCTTAACAAAGTTATTCCAGCTTATTCTTTCTATTTTAATTTAATTTAATTATTCTTTTTGTGCAACTACCAAAAAGAAACATTCAACTTGAGAAATATACTTGCAATATTATAATGTAAATGATCCCCCAATATAGATGAATAATAGAGTATGGTTCCCTGTCATTAATTACAGGGCGCTTGCACATGTTATCAGTGGCATCGAACCAGCTAGTCTATTGTTTGAACATGCATATGAAGATTTTGATCCCGACCTTAATTTGACTTCAATATAAAAAAAAGTGATTTTAAAATCTCTAACCTATGAATGTATATATTTGAAATAGATAATAACACTAAAACTTCATCATTACAAACCTAATTTACAAAAACCTTAAGCCTTGTTTCCTAACCTGTCACCCCCAGCTACTAGCTGTTGCTTTAGAAGAATATCTTCTCTATATAATCCTATAATTCACCCCCCACCCCCACCCAACCGCCTCACTATGACCCACAGGGGTAAAAGCAATACTTAAAAACTTACAATTCGGTATTATAGCTTTATTCTAATCTATTTGACAATAAATAGCCTCTTGATTCTTTAGAGGAATTGTTTAGTGTTGTTTTCTACTTATTTCCTTTATGAACTTTGAAACCGTTAGGGCCTCTTCCTGAACCCTTCGGGTCATAATTTGAACAAATTTAATCTACCATATATCAGAAAGCTTACGTAAAAGTTTGGTTATTACGGACTATTTGGTTCTGGTGAAGAAGATTAAATTTCCTCATCGTATTTTACTCTTTCTTAATTATATCCCCTTTAAAAGGTAACTGGTCCTTTATTTTAACAAATTTAAACGCCCTTTCCCCAAGGATGCTTTGTACCAGGAGTTGAAATTGGCTTAGTGATTCTGGAGAAGATTTTTAAAACATCAAAGCCTAATATTTCCACTCTTTCCTAATTATCTTTTCTTTTAAGAGAACTTCCCTTCATTTGAACAAACCTAAAAGCCCTTTCCCCAAGAATGTTTTGTGCCAATTTCGATCGAAATTGGCACAGTGGTTCTGGAGAATAAGATTTTTAAAACACCCAACCCTATTTTCACTCTTTCCCAATTACTTCCCTTTTAAGGGGAACTGACCCTTCATTTGAACAAACTTGAAAGCCCTTTCCCCAAGGATGCTTTGTGCCAAGTTTGGTTGAAATTAGCCCGGTGGTTCTGGAGAAGATGAAAATGTGAAAAGTTTACGACAACAACACCAACAACGACGACAGACAACGGACAAATTTTAATCAGAAAAGCTCACTTGAGCCTTTGGATTAGGTGAGCTAAAAATCAAAACTTCAGGAACGTATACTATTTGTATTTTCTGACTTCTGAACCTTTAAAATTCACATGTACAATAACATAAATAAACCTTCAAACTATTGAACCGACGAACTTTTGAACCTTCGGATTACTGGACCATCAGGATAATAAACCTTCAGACTATAGCTACTGGACCGTGACCGCTCCGATACCGTGTATACACTCTACCAAAATTAAGGAATTGTTGTAATTAACTTCAGAATGAAAGCAAATTTCAAACATTGTATTTCTATACATACGGCGTTTTAATCAACTTATAGATTGTATTCAAGATTCTCTTTTATTTCATAAAGGGGAAATATGAGTGAAGACTATGTGCTTTTGAGCTCGTTCAACCAGATATTTTTTAAATCCCTTGTATTGTTTCATTATCCATCAAATAATGATTTAATAAAAAAAAAAATAAGTGACTGTATAGTATGTGCAACATACCATTGAGTTTATACATTGTACATTGTTGAAAACAATAACATCAACAGTCATTGCTAAAGATGAATATCGATATGATGTAAAAGAAGGAAACTCGTACATGTATACACGTACACCAAATTTAATAACAAAATATTTTCACAAGAATTATTCAAAACATAGCCATTATTTGAACTAGCATATTTCGATAAATCTAAAATAAAATGAGAGAAAAAATTAAAATGAATTTGTCAATATATCTTAAAGAGATACCCCAAAATGACGTGTTGAATTAATAAAAATCAGGTAAAAAATACTACACGTTATGAAAATAACGCGCTCTATGCTTTCCATTCTTCGTACGACGTTATGAAATAACGTCATGTGTTTGTGGCGTTATTTCTTTATTTCGTCTAAAATGCCATAAGACCCTTTTTTCATTGTCGCAATCATTTTTTTAACCTTTACTCTATGTATTTGAACGTTGAATCCCTCTTTGGGCCCTATTTTTGGCCTGGGGGTCATGGTTTTAACAATTTTGGATTGTGGATCCCTGGATGCTTGCAAAGTAATATTGTAGCATTGTAGTTCTTGAGAAGAAAATTTTTAAACATTTTCCGAATACAGTAAAGCTCGTTTAGTACGAACACGAATATAGCGAAATCTCGGAGTAACCAGCGAAATCCTTAACAAATCATTTTAAATATTTACGGTTATAACGAACCTGGTTAAAACGAATGAGTCCCTAAAGGTGAAAAATAACGAAATTTACATGTTTTACAACGAATTGTTTTGTGTGTTTAAAGTAAGCAATATTAATTAACACCATTGTTTGAATGATTTAATTTTCACACAGATATTTCAATTAAAGAATTGTATGTTTCCAAAAAGGGCATTTTTATTTAATGTCTCAATAACAAAGATGGTAGTCATGTGGAAGAAAACATGCATATAACGAATTTGCTATGCTTATAATTAAGTATTCGTTATACGGATATAACGATTTGCGGTTATAGCGAAGTAAATTTAATGGTCTCTAGGAATTCGTTATAACCGTGTTTTACTGTATATTTCTATGTTGAATTTTGAACCCCTCTTAGGGTCCTAGTATTTGTCCGGTGGTCATGGTTGTTACAATTTAAAATCGACATCATTTGAGGTAGTTTGCATAGTAATCTCAGAAATTGCAGCGTTGTAGTTTTTGAGTAGATTTTAAAACATTTTACCTATTTAATTCAATGTTTAAACTTTGAAACAGAAAACCTCACTTACACCTTCGGTTCCGGTGAGCTTAAAACAATGAGTTACCAAATATTTAGCAGATTTGATCTTGTAAGATATTTCTAGCAAGATAGAGCATATGTTTAAAATTATCGAATGTTGAACTTTTTAATAAAAAAAAAATAGCCTCCTATTTACACAAACAAACAAAAATCCATACCCGGAGGAGGAAACCGAGTCAGAGCCAACCGGCATGCTGCCTTTTTGCAGTTTGCATCATGGTATACTTGGGGCAGAAAAAAGAAGTGTAATTCTATATTTTGGGAGTGTCTGGTGTAAGGGGGAGAAGTTCTATGATCATTTTGGACAGTATGTAAGGTTCAAAATTAATGATCCAGTAAAAAATAAATGCAAATGGTAAACTTGGTTTTAGGACATATATATCTCAATAAAACTCAAAATAATTAAAATACGAATCAATAGAAAATTGCAGACAAAAAACTAATGACATTTTTATATGAGTCAACAAAGTTTAACATTAATGTTTAATGAAATAGCTATTGAGAGCAAAATTGTAAGATAAACATGGAAAAATCAATATTTTTAACAAAAGGTTGAAAACCTCTCAAAAGGAATTGTTTATTAATTTCTTTAGTTTCATTTTAACCGGGCTCATTAGTAATATTTCATAATTTCGGCATCATTTCAGTACATTCTTAACAATAAATTTTATCAAATAAATGTAAATTGTTTGAATTACTGAATGCATAGGTCCAACCGAAATTCTTTTTACTTTTCTTTCATATTGAAGTTGTAATTTTATACTACTATATAACTGACAACTAGGTCATTTACAAGATAAACCATATGTCAGAAGGAAACCTTTTACCGCTATACCCGAGTATCACGGGTTTTTTTTTTAAATTTTACCTTTATAATGATGAACCGAGTTAGATATTGAACAAGATAATCTCCATATAATAAAATGGCAAGCCATCCTTTACAAGTTATTTAAAAAATATTCTCTAGGAAAACCTTTGTCCTGGAGGACTCCACTTTTTTTATTTTGTTATCGTGTATTAATGCACGCAGATAAACTATCTAGCAAAAATACTTCTGGCAGTAAGTTTACATTTGAATAGCAATATATATTGAATACGAGTGCTTCAGAAGTTGAAGCGAGGAAAATATTTTTTCGAGTCATGTTTCGTTATTGTCATGGCAATCGAGTGTTTGATTTGATGTTATATTGCATTACTGCACTATGTTATTGATATCAAATTTTACATTAATATATTCCGAATTGATTTATATCAATATGCATAACAATGGTATTTCTCTGCATCAAATTTGGGTTGATGTGTTATAATTGCTTTTTTAGAGTATCACTTGAAATTTCAACTCAACTCAGGCAATAAACATATGTGAAAGCATGACAAACATGTTTTGATAAAAAAAAAAAGCATTTTATTTCTTTAAACAATCTATAAGGTGTATAAAAACACATATTACATGAAAGTAAATACGATTTGGTCACGGATCTTTGCAAAAGGCTTTCGACACGTCCTAACATCAACTAATTAATACAAAAGTTTTACATGAATTAAATACTCTATTTGGTATCTCGAGATTTTTTCCTGGATGACCAGTTTCTTTGCATAGCTAAGAGGTCGGCTTCTTTCCTGTTAACCCTTACAAAATGTTTTATTGACGTTGACTTCTCTCAGTGAAATGAAATTTAAAGAATAAACAATCAAATAATTATCAAAAATATGAATTTAATTTGTTACGTTATACAATGCATTGAAACATTTTTATAATAACATAACAACTTTGAATAAATGTAAACACTGCCATGTAAAATTATATGTAACTATAAGATACTGGACTTCATGTACACGTTCGAAAAAATAAGCATATCATCTACGTACATTTGTACAAATAGGTTAAAGTCCTGCATTTGTATAGGTTCCAAATTAAATAAAATTAATCAATTACAAGAGAACTGTCGACTCATCCTCTACCTTTAAAAATGTAATCAAATGAAACCTATTATGGAATTCTTCGAAAAAATCTAATTGCCTTGGATCACGAAGAGGAAACAGGACAAATATTTATAAAAAAAAATAATCAAAAGCTTATGGTAAAAAACTTCAACAAATAAGAATGAAACGACCTTCATTCGTTAAAAAGAATTTTTGTTTTATAAATAATACATCACAAATTTCATTTCTTTAGTTAAATTTCGATTATGATTTCTATCGACCGTTCTGTCAGTCTTGTCAGTTTTTATATACATGTACATAACAATCGATTTTTTTTTAAATGAAGGAAATAATACCTCGTAAATGTAAATACTTCAATATACATGATAGCCTGATAGTTTATTTCTATATATACTAATATCTCAGAGGCCGGTTGTTCAAAATCCACCCCTGGGGGTAGATTAAATTAAAAAAAATAGGCACCCATATTTTATTCTCCGGGTTTCTCCCCCAATTCGATTGAAAAACCGCGTTGCTTTAGAGTTTCGAACTCTTTTGACGAGTAGACAGACAATGGGTTACAAAAAAGATATCGATTTGAAAGAAATGGTTTACAATATCTATCTTCACTTTTTAAAGATGACTTGAAAAGACCGACAAGAAGAAACAGGGCACTGACTCTCGAGATGCAAATACTAATTGCACTGCGATTTTATGCTAGTGACAGTTTCTTGCAAGTATAATTGGCGAAACATTAAATATATTGAATTTTTATAATTCAATTATTTCTTAACTGGTTGTTTATTTTTATAACGTACACATTTGCATGCGAAGATCCCCCTTCCCCCGAAAAAGACTAGATCCGCGCATGGTTCAAGAAAAATCTACTGTACGTACTAACATAATTTTTCCTTTCAACAACAGCGTTTGATAAAAGCACTGTATTAACTACAGTTCAAAGATTCATCGATGCTTTGGCTGCTAGGGCTGACATATTTATTAAATGGCCTTCTTCCTACATCCAAAGATCTTCAATGAAGACGGGTTTCTACCTAGCTTGTTGCTGGATTTCCAAATGTAATTTGGTGTATTGACGGGACCAATTTCCGTATCCAGGATCCATCAGTTGATGAAAACGTTTTTGTCAATCTTAAATGATACCATAACAATACTAGCATCAATGTGCAGGGAGTTTGTTTAAAAATTTGAATTTCAGAAGCCCCCACCCCTACTTCTCCCAAAACACAAACCAATTATTTGGAGCCTACCATATACATGCATCTTCTTTTACAATTGAAAATTTAATATAGTTCCTACAACCCCTGATTCTTTATAAACATAGTCATGAAAGATAAGTTTCTTAATTATAACAGCTACATTTTTTTTTTTAATGATAGTATGAAAACAAGATTTTTTCCCCTTTTGGAAATAGATGGCTGATTCTTGATTATATTACAACATGTATTAACATTACCATATTTAGTTATTCAGTTAAAATGCAACAGTGATATGCCAGGCTAAAAAGATGATAGATAAAATTAAACACCACGGCCTTTAGAATTGAAGTCAAATAATATTCATTTTTTATTTAATGCCCATATGCCATTTTATATAATCTATTAGCATTGTACAATACATAAAAGTAATTAAAAGTAAATGTTATGAATTGTAAAAACTATGTTAAAAAATATTTTCAAGTTTGATAACAAATTGATGTTTAAATTCAACAAACTTTTTACCAGAGCAATGAGAAACAAAGGTTCCATTCCTTCTACCATGCCGCTGAATGCACTACTTTTGCGATTCATATTGACGATTTCCGCTATGTTTTTAGACAATTGGGTGGGTGGGGGTCCTCTTTCAGTTTTGTGGCTCTGTCTTCTGTGCTTTTTTAATTTGAGCTTGGCCTATCAGCACATTTTTCTCCATTTATCTTTTACAACTTGGATATTCCTCTGTGCTGTCCCCACTCCATTTACTTTATCAGTTATATTTTTCCAAATGTGTTGTTTCTTATTATTTGTAACAGTGTTTACGTTACTATGGGTGGTCTCCAAAATTTGATTAAGTCAGACCTGATTTGTTAATTATTTCAGTTTCAGTTAAACTGAAATTTTGACTCCTAGCCTTTCTTTCCTTCTTCGTACAGACGACTTCTGCCTTATTGTTTACATTGGATGTAGAAATGCTTTATGGGTAATCAAGCTCTCTGTTTCCTTTACAGAGAAATGAATTAGGTAATTATAACGGCTGTTCTGCTTTAAAAGTCCTTTAGTTAACAAACACTGTGTGTCTTTTCAACATATTTTCACATATATTTCTAGGTTTGCTTATTAAGGCAAATTCCAGTTTACTAGTGTTAAATTTTGGAGTTAAGTACGATGACAATTGCTTTATTACTAACTACCGGTGAATAAATACAGAAAATCACTCTAAACACATTAGTAAGGCGTTGGTCTTTCATTTTCCGAAGACCTTAAAATATTAATCAAACATAGAAAGTGTCTAATAACAATAACACGTCCGATGTCAAAGAACACAATACTTAATATTATTTTTTTAAAATTCTTATCTTTTACACGGGAAAAAAAAAAGATTCAAGAATTACAGATTTTATATTTACATTCATTTTTTTATCAATTTAAATCCTTCAGATATCGTTGGAATTAAACGTAATCTGTCGTTTAAATTCTTAAGTGTGATGAATTCACTGTAATATAACTATTTTAAGAGTTTGATTCACTTGAAATAGGTCTTAAGATAGATAGATAGATAGATAGATAGATAGATAGATAGATAGATGTATTGATTGGGGTTGAGTTAGCCCCCGAGAGACGAGATATTGCCCGACGCGAAGCGGAGGGCAATATATTCGTCCCAAGGGGGCTAATATAATCAATGTTGCCCGAAAACACAGTCAACATTTGTTTTGTTATTTGAAGAAACAAACCAAAAAATCAAGAAAGGATTTGAAAACAGATCGTCGTAATTTTCTCGGCTCAACACAGAATTCACGAATAGCGCAAAGTCCATTTCCAAAATATCGTCGGCATCAAACGATCTCTGGTGATAGTCCGCCGCCCGTAGGAATTAAGCTACAGATGTTCTACCTGAATATACTTCACAGCAGGCTTATACGCAAATTCTTATTTCCGTTATTATAGCAAACCGTCGCATTGCGCGTCCGTAGTTTATTAGCCTTGACTGGCTGTCTATTATGACGTCACCTTGTTTAAGAGTCGCGAAGATTTATTTACGTCACCGTTTACCAATAAACGAATCAGAAGCGATTAATTAAAATAGAAGGAATATTCTCTAGATATTATTTCTAGCCGGTCAATATCAAAAAAATATTGACCGGTCAATATTTTTCGGACGCGCTAATATTACAATTATTGACTATTCGTATATATGGAGTTATATAGTGAGAATATACTACTGAATATAACAAATATATATAACATCTAATGTGTATCCGACTCTAAAATAATTCTTACTGGAAAAATAAACTTCCCGAGGTTTCACCGCGAGGCGAACGGGGTGGATCGAGTTTCTATTTACAAGAATTTGTGCCTCTGTGAGAACACTACATTTTCTTTTTACTTAAATTGACAGTCAAAAACGATTCGACGGTGTCAATATATAACTTCTTTCTTTGTAATGCAATAGAGATCACTGCTAATTATGACATGAGATATATTATCATTTTAAAAATGTCAATATCAGTAAGTGTTAAAAAACATGTTGTCTTTTTGTATACTGCATAAACATGCTACTTAAATTGAAAATCTATATTTTCATTTCAAAAATGTCAATATCAGTAAAGTAAATTGAAATTTTCTACTGTTTGAGAGAATTTGTTTTGTTATTAGATTTGTCATCTTTTTCAAAATAGAAATGTTTTCTAAATTTTTTTTGTTTCGCTAAACATGTCAATTATATGTTTTTCTTTATTGCTGTTACTCTCATACCTTCCTGTTACTATTGATTTTTTTTTCCTTAACATTATAAAAGTATCATAATTTTGCACACCTAAGACTGAATTTTGTATTATACAAATCATTGTTCTTTTTAAATGCATTTGAAATTTGGCGTGACCATCCGACTTTAGAGTCTCATCGCACTTTGGTTAGGTTTATATATATTGTTGGTTATACAAAGAGGAATAACTCTAAGAGTCTAATTTTGGAATTTGAAATATAATCTGACTTTAAGGTCTTTTAATCACCTTCAAGAAGTTAAAAAGATACCCATCGGACCATAATTTTTATTTTTACTTTCTTCTGAGAACAAATAACCGAAATTACAATGAAAATCGGATGAAAAATAAAAAGGATAAAGCTAAAGGGCTGTTTTCGGCTTTGACCCCTCCAAACCCCTTCTCTTTAAGAATATATTCCCAGAACATTTCCGGACTGCTTATGAGGCCATTTATTGTGAAGACGAAATATAAAAAACATTTTCTCAAACTATTTGAGAAAACGTTACACGTGTAAATTTGCTTTAACATGGTATCTTATATAGATGATTTTCATCGACTCATAAAACCGGAAGTACTTAATATTTTCGATTAAAACTTGGAACATAAGTTTAAAACTTCTCTCTGAACCATACCTATGCGAATATTTATTTCCGAATTTTATTAAAAGTTTTGAATTTTTGTATCCCCATTTTTTGTTACGATGGGGCATGATATTAATGGCGATTTTTTCACTATCAAGATGGAAGATGATCATGATTTAAGCTACGATTCGATCCCGACATTATATATCTATATAACTCGACTGACCATATTTACACATCGCAACTGATCAAAGATTGATCCACATCATCACGATGATGGGGGGGGGGGGCATAGTAACGATGCAGAGCGATTTCATACGATGATAACGAATAATTACGATTGAAAATTAATCGTGGAAAAGTTTTTGACAGTCAAAAAAATGTTCTACGATTAACACGATTGCCTCGACAGATCTCAAGATCTGGTGAGATTTGATGCGATTACTACGATTACTCTACGGTTCAGCCACGATTTCGACCGCGCTGTGAATCATGATAGTGAAAACGTAGCATAAATATTGAATTGTACGTCACATGTACTTCCGCTTGGGTATTACATGAGACCCAACATAAATAATACCTTTAAAAAATATGATTCTTCACCATTTGGCTCTAGCAGGCAAATTAGGTATATGCTTGGCCGAACAAAGAGAATCGGTGACCACTGGCCACGTGCGTATGTTAAGCTTCTTGATTGATTTCACCGTGATGTATAGAAAGTCACTTGCCTGTAGTTCATAAGATATGACGTAAAAATCAACTTTGACGTCACAATCTGCATTCCTTTCGATGGTTCTTAGGCAATGTTTCCTTTACAAAGACGCTGTTGTTAATAGTAGTGATACTAAATTCAATATTATTAATATTGATTATCAAATAATCAGCAGCTTTGAAGCTTTGTATTAGGTAAATGACTATTTATAAACAAATGGTTTGGAGACTCTCCCTGCTACGTGTAAACTAATGAATAAAGAAATTTTACTGCCTATAAAATAAAACAGCTTGGCGCAAGTGAAAGATCAATACAATCTTAGTATAATTTGCGTGAAATTGGAAGAGAAAATAAGTACCAATGTGACTCATGCTGGGGGGAACCTACCAATTGAACAACTTTTGTGTAAATCGAGATTAAAAAGTAAAAATGTGCCTAATTTTTAGGATGGGGCAAAATGTTTTTACAATATTTCAAACAAGAGGCCCATGGGCCACATTGCTCACCTGAGCGATGACAATATATAGCCATAATGAATCAGATTTATGGAGGCATAAACGAAATATCTGGAAAATGTAAAAAAAAAACAAAAAAAACAGACAGACGGACGGACGGACGGACGCCGGACAAAAAGTAATCAGAAAAGCTTACCTTATCTTCAGCTCAGGTATGCTAATAAATGGAATATTTATATGAACCCCCAGCAAAAACTGCAAAATAAATAACTTATCGAAGGATTTTTCATAAAAATATTTTTAATTTAATGTCACTAATCACTTGCACCGATGCGACTTATATAGATCATTTGTCGTGTTAGGATACGTACCTCAAATGACAAAGACGTACATAATTATGACGTCACAAAAAGGTATCAATGTATAAGTATAAATGTGTTGGATATCGCTGATTAATTTATGTCATAAAGATTTAAAGAAATTCGCCAGGTTAAAGTATTTTTCGATAATTAAAACAGTACCGTTTTCCGATAGTATTTTAGCTTCGGATAGCCTTGACATAGCTGGGTAGGGGTACTGGTGTTGTTTGAGGTGAAAGGGGGAGGCTTGACATGTCATATAGTAAATGTCAATAATTTAGAGTGTTCTTCCGTGTTCCACACAGTGTTTGAAATAACCGTCCACCCGACCGCCCGAGACGCATAAATTTTGGCACGGACGAACAAATTTGTTTGTACGAGCGCCCGACTGGACGTGGTGATTTTTTGAGCGAAGTGTATATAATATCGGGATCGGGGTTTTAAGATTTTTCACTGATTAAATCCTAGTCGCACTATCGCTTTCCTTAAATGGTCATTTAACAACACTCAATACAAGCGTTTCATTTACGTAGACTATGCTTTGAAGCGACATGTGAGCATGGCCGCTGGTGAAGTAGAGTCCCATACATTCTACGGAAAAATTTATGACTATCAACCCTTAAAAGAAAGGTGGACGATAACATAACAATTAAAAGGAAAAAAAACCCAAAGTTTATGACAAAACGAAAACGAAATACAGATTTTTAAATATTTTACATGTATTTGCAAAAATAATTCCTGTATGTTTTACATGCAAATGAAAAAACAAACAGATGTCAACTGTTTTCTCCGGGCTGGCGGAATTTTAACAGGGCTGACAACTTATACTAGCTGTCAGCCCTGAGTGTCTAGCTAGTTTTCTGACGAGTTTAAAACACTGGTTCCACATCTAACAGGCAATCTAAGTACATGGTTAAGCATGAGACCTATAACAAAATTTTGACTTAAATACCCCTGGCTCATGGTTCTAGTGTTTAGAAGGGGGCATCAATAATCATGCAGTGAATATGCATTTAATCTTACAAAAAAGTTTTACCTAATGGTGGTCATTCAGCATGCAAAATAAGAGGATAATTATGATGAGCAAAGAGGTCATTCCTGAAATTGTTTAAATAACAAACATTGGGCTAGTGGTTCATTGTAGGAAGGCCTGTATGTGTCCTAAAGTGTATAAACCCTGGGGTTTTTTTTTAAATTTTAAATTATTCTCTTCGTATGGTCATCAAACAGGCAACCTATTTAGATTAAGCAAGGGGTCCACTACATTGGGAAATTAAAAAGATATTGAACAGTTATATTTTGCATTGTTTTCCTAATAACAGTTAATAATATAATTGCTTGGTCATTGAAGAGAGGAAATATATGAGAGATTTATATGTATACAAAAATTTGTTCTAAAAAAATTTTTTATTTGATCATATGAAAAAAACGAAAATATGTTTTGTAGTTTTGAGTGATTGTTTCAACTTTTGTATGTTAAAAGTGGCATACACAGACAAATAAATTGAAGTACATATTTTAATCAAAATAGTTGCCCTTACGTATTTCTGTTTATGTTCCTCGTCTGCTGCCAATTGAGCTTGTTTTGAGAAGGCTGCATGGTCAACACATTAACAATCAGATCTACATAAAATGTTAAGATATGATATGTTAACTAAATCCTATCTTATAGTAAAGAAAAATCCATATATCTTACCTTTTAAATTTAGTTATTTACCTATATTTTAATTTTCTATTTTTTTATAGATCCAGTGGGTAATTTTTGACCACTCAGTTTCCTTAAGAATTTTCATTTCTACATTTTCTACCGATATTCTTAGTGAGATATTAGAACTTCACCCAAAGAACATTAGAAAACAGGATATCGTCTTTAATGGAAAAAGTATTTTGTTGAATTTAATTTGAATTGGCACTGTAGAATTGAAGTGCAACTTTAAGTTTATACCCAGAGAGACTATTATGAAATACACAACAAATGTTTCAAAGTGAAAAGTTTAGCCAGTAATAAAACAGCTAAGAAAAGAGACAAGAGGCCCAAGTTTCAGCTCTCCTGGCTTAACGGTTTCTGAGAAGACGATTTTTAAAGATTTACTCTATATATTCTTATGTAGAAATTCGATCCCCAATTGTGGCCCCACTCTACCCCTGGGGGTAATGATTTTCACAACTTTGAATCTACACTACCTGAGGATGCTTCCACTCAAGTTTCAGCTTTCCTGGCCAAATGGTTCTTGAGGAGAAGATTTTTGAAAATTTCTCGAAAATTTTCATTAATTTTTTATTATCTCCCCTTGTAAGAGGGCTTGGTCCTTAATTTTCATAACTTTCAATTCCCTTAGGCTGAAGTTGCTATGTGCCAAGTTTGGTTGAAATTGGCCCAGTGGTTCTTGAGAAGATGTTGAAAATGTGAAAAGTTTACAGACGGACAGACAGGCAGTTAGACGGACAGACAGACGGACGGACAGACGGACGACAGACAAAAATTGATCAGAATAGGTCACTTGAGCTTTCAGCTCAGGTGAGCTAAAAACGAAAATTAGCAATAAAATATTTATTGTTTACATGCACAATCACTGGTAATGCAAGCCATATCTATGGTGTATTAAAATCAATTTTTAATTTCAGACGTCCTATTAAAAACAGGTCATAAAAAAACTGCCGCTTCTGACATTAACTATTGGGGGAAAAACTGAACGAAGTTATTTAAATTTATGACCTTAGTATTGAAATTTTCGTCGATTATTTGAATTTAAAAATTAATAACTTTCCTGAGTCAACACATTTAATGGTCTAAACCATTAAAATAATGCAAACAATAATTACAGTACCGATTTGTTTTAAAACAAAAGTAAATGTACACTTTTCGTACCTTAATTTTTTTTTATAACAAATGGGCAAACAAAAGTGTGAGAATTATATACGTCAGCTGTTTTTAGGTCACAATCGCCCTTGTGAAAGTTATTATGAAATATGAATTATTAATGAAAACTGTTTGGCTTTTGAACATATTTCCACAAATATTTCCAGTTTAGCTTATTAAGGCATATTCCAGTTTTATAGCGATAAGTTTAGGAGTGAAGTAAGATGTTAACTACCGGTAAATAATACAGGATATCTCTCTTTACACATTAATAATGTGTACTTCATTCATTTTCCATATATCAACACATAATTATCAAACATCGAAAAGTATAGTATTGATTATTTTTTTATATAATTCTAATCTTATAAATAGCAAAACAAAAATTTATAGATTCAACAATAGTTTTCAATTCATATTTGTATGTCTACTAAATCCTTATTTAAAGCAATATAAATCCTTCAGATATCGTTGAAATTAGAAGTAATCTTCCGTTTTAATACGTTGAATTCACTGTATTATAAGTATTTTAAGAGTCTACTACACTTGAAATATATAACATCTTATTGATACAAGACTCTAAAAAATAATTCTTACTGAAAAAGTAAACTTCCCGAAGGTTCAATGCGAGACGAACGGGGTGGGTCGGATTTCTGTTCACAAGCATCTGTGTCTTGTTCACAAGCATCTGTGTCTTGGCGACAACACTGCATTTCTCAGAAAACATTTGGTTTATCGAACAAAATATATTCAAAATCTAATGTGTATCAGACTCTAAAATAATTCTTACTAAAAAAAAAAATATATAATAAACTTTCCGATGGTTCAACGCGAGACGAACGGGGTGGGACTGTCTGTGCCTTGGCGACATCACTGCAGACTTGACTGCTCAATACAATCGACATATAAATCTGTAAGTGCTTGT
This sequence comes from Magallana hongkongensis, assembly GCA_016163765.1. Taxonomy (NCBI): domain Eukaryota; kingdom Metazoa; phylum Mollusca; class Bivalvia; order Ostreida; family Ostreidae; genus Magallana; species Magallana hongkongensis. Next base: position 14,222,160 of record WFKH01011801.1, read on the forward strand.
TCCATAAGATGTCTCTTGAAAACGTGTATTGCTGTCAGTGCGAAGGTGTTTCCCACCGCCAGGTTCTCCTGAATCCCAGTTGAAGTAAGTAATAACCTGTCCGTCATCGTCGACAAACTTAGAGCCTGACTTAGTGCCTTGTAGATATATCGGTCCAGTGCTGAAAGTATCTACAAAATAGTTATTTTCTATATGTGGTAGGTTTTAATGTGTAAGACGAATTTATGTTAACACTTATAAATATAAGCAAAACATATACATTTTATATTACATACATGTGTTATTAGCAGCAAGAAACAGACATGTGGGATTGAGCTTTGGCCTGGACAAGAGAGGGGTATAAAGTCCGAAGAGCTTGTCATAAAAGTAACATACTTGGCTACTCTAAGGGATCCCAAGATATTTGCTTATGCGTTGTGGGACCAACGATTTTCGACAAACAAAGCGTAAGAATATATTCCAGATGGGCATTTAATTACTTGTATTCTCCCTTATACTTCACTTACTTGGTATTTTCTCTTTCCCCGTATCTCTTTGGGGTATACAGTGAATGTAAGAGCAATGGAACAGGCGATTAACAGGTTGAATAGGCGGGAGGGGGGGCTTTGCCCAATTGAAAAATTGTCTTCCATTCCCAGTCCCAAGGTAAACCTGCAAAAATACTTATCTGACCTGGGAAATTATGTTTTAGGCAATATCAAGAGGGATTTGGGGTATTTTGATTAAGGGGGATACGAGCAAAGACTTTCTTTGAAAATAGTCAGATGTCCATACAAAAGTTCGTTTTGGGCATTGACACAGTGGTCACATTTTATTGAGGTTCCTACCCCCACCATGTGGCGGAGGGCAACCCCATCGAACATCTGCAGGTGCACATTTTTATCAGGTTGTCCATATGACGGAATCGGCACCTTCAAGTTGGTTGAAAAATTATTTTGTTGACTTAATTTGTGAAAATTTATAATAAAATCATTTTTATATAAATCATTTAGACTATAGTTACTGTACAGCAAGTTAAAATCGCGGTCGGAAAAAATCGCGATATTTTCATTTTGCAGTAAATTGCGGTAGATTGAATTCGCGGAAAACAAAATTGGTGAAACACAAAATTCGAACCCGATCGAATTTTACGAAATACCGATCCCGATTGTCGATACACAGTGTATTAACCCACAACGAAATAAAAGACTGAAATCCTTCTTTTTCCACGTTTGATTTTCCAAATATGTTTTGTTGAACAACAATTATAGTGAAATTTTAATGAAAAACAATTATAGTGATTCTAGTATCTAATGAGATGCTTTTCTATAAAAGCCCCTTGGCAAAATTTCTCGTACAGGTAAGTAAAGAATTAGTAGATATATATAGAATATCCCTGAATACAAATCACAAACCAGATTACATGTGTTGTTTAAAAAAAAGTTCTTAAAAAGGGTGTTTTGAGTACATTGAATAGTATTTACTAAAACATTATAAAATTCCGTCGAATCCCAATGATTTGTCAGTAGTCAAAATGTTGAACTGGTGAAAACACGGCAAAATTAAGTTTAAGCCGCCCCCAGTACAATTCTATCAGATCCAAGGGAGTCAAGCGACAATGTCGAGGCGTGTAATATAGCCGCTGCTAATGAATTTGTAAGTGAAATACAACGGTCCAGTGACATGTCTAGCCCAGCTGAAATATCTACACCAAAGAAACGGAAAAGGGACGAATACGGACAATACTCTCCGGACACACAAGCCAAAATGGCAATATAATGAATTGAAAATGGTCCTTCAAAAGCAGCTCGCTACATTTCAAGCAAACTTGGGAGGAAAGTCAATTAAAGGACGATTAGAAGTATGAAATCGTCATATCTGAAAATGCAGACCCCGGAGAAACCTTTGATCCCCTCCACGCCTTCTCCACGTTCACCGAGAGGCCGTCCAGTTAAAGCAGGAATATATGACTCAATGATACAGACATATGTAAGACAGTTAAGACTGAAAGGATCAGCTGTGAATTCATCTATAATTATCGGTGCAGCGAGAGGCATTATATTTCACCATAACAAGTCACTTCTTATAGAGAACGGGGGACACATTGAGTTGACTACCGCCTTGGCCAAATCCGTCATGCACCGTTTGGGTCTATCAAAGCGTCGGGCGACAAAAGGAGTTAAAACTCTTCCAAACGATTTTGAAGAAATTAGACAAGAATACATTGACAGAGTGAGAAGTGTTATCAAAGAGGACAAACAAAACTATTATTAATCTGTTTTATACATGTATGTTTATCTTTCAGCTTTAATCTATTTCAGGTTCCAAGCAAGTTCCACTGAAAGGATGCGAAGACAAGCGGCAGATGACGGCACTGCTTGGGATTGCGAGGAGTGGATACGTCCTGCCACCACAACTATATGTGTCATCCCAAATTTCGTTATCCAGAAGACTACGACGTTTTTCACTTTGAAAACCACTGGTCGAACACTAACACCATGATGCGATATGTGAAGAAAATTATCGTACCGTATTTTCAGAGAATGCGCGAGAAATTAGATCTTCCTTTAAGGCAGAAGGGATTGTGTATATTTGATGTCTTCGCCGCACATAGAAGTGATGAGGTTTTAAACCTACTAGCCAGTAAAAAAATACCATTGTGTTCGTTCCGCGTATTTTGCGCACGAAATTGAAAAAATCACTTGCTGACACGGGACTGGAAAACGTAGTTATAAGTTTAAAACGTTATGTTATCAAAGAAAAGCATGCGCAGTTGCTCACAAATGCTATCGAAAAACTTTCAACACAAAAAGAAATGATTTAATGATCTTTTATAGCTGCGGGTTTGGATTAGACTGTTAGAGCTCAATATATATATCTGTCTATAGCCACGACATATTAACGAGGCTGGGGGTGGCTGCCATTTTAAAGCGTTTTTATCTCTACACAAAAAGATTTTCACTTTAATTTTCTATAACTCTTACATTGTACTGAATTTGTCTTTTGAAAGAAATGGATATGATGGTATTGAAACATTATTTAAAGAGTCAATTGATGGTAAACCAAGGGTTACAAGATGCAAAAAAATAATTTCAGCTGTTTTTCAGCATTTTCTAACTTTTCAAAGGGAGGTAACTTGTGAAACTCGAAATATTTTGTTCAAATATTTTCCTTTTATTTTTTTTTTTTAATTTCACCATCGAAATTTTTTTTTAATGCTCAATTTTTATTACACATGTATTGATTATTATTATGTTAAAATTTGGAAATAATTTTGTGGCTACTTTTTTTTCGTTTTACATATTTGTATTTTTGTGACATATATATTTTTGGTAAAATTGTGATATTTTTCTTTATAACAAATAGTTAAGTTTTTATTATTGTGTTAATTTTTTGTGATGTTATTGGTATGTTTTCTGCCTTTGTTATTTCATATATTTTTCATAATTTTTTTTTTACATAACGTGCAATTTCTTCAGATGCAATACATGATAAAATTAATGATGATTGTGATGTGGTCTTTAACATTAAAATGTAAATCAAGATTATATGAAACATTTCTGCAAATTTTGTGAATTTTGAAGAATTTTTTTTTTGACACCCCAGCCTCCTTAAACTGAAGTGTAGTGATTTTATGTTAATAAAGAGAGTGTTTTAATTCATGTTAATAGAGTTATAATTACGGGTAATAAAGACTGAGTAATAAGCACTGGTGATTTTTAACAATAGGTGTTCACACTTCACATATTAGTCTGACCGTAGTTCAATTTTCCTATCACTATCGGAGACGGATGTAATAATGTTTACGACCCTAATAATAGAGAAGTGTACTAGTAATTAACAATTAGAATTAATAAAAAAAAATTATACAATTAAATAACGACTAATATGATCTGCTAATCGGCTGTAAGAAATACCGCTATGCCATTCACACTGAAGCGTATTTTATGTTGTGTGTTTTCATGAACAGATAAAAGTAAGTAGTTTTTTTTTTCTCATTACACTCAACTACATTTTACTAGATGTTAAATTCGCGGAATTTCTATTTCAGTGAATATAACGAAAATTAACTCCGCGAGTTAATTTCCTGCTATACAGTTGTGTGTGTTTTATGGTCGATAGCATGATTGATTAAACCAGCATGCTTCTTATCATATCGAACGCATAATATGTTGCTGTTGTTGTAAATATTGTTCTGATCACTTCGACCAATGGCTGCCAGACAATAATTCAATATATGTGATATGTTGTGTTTTATTCAGAGCATTGTGAACAAGCGCATATCCAGGCAAAGCTAAAAACAGACAACATAAAAACAGGAAAATAACAAACGTTTACAAAATCACGATTATAATTGTATCGTTTAATTTATCATTTCAATCAATTTCTTACCGATAATTGAAACTGCAAAATTGTAAATTTCATCCGAGTCTATCAACAAGAGACGACTGTTTGGATGCTCCGACTGACATTTTGCCTTGGCGTCCACAGCAATCAGCTTTATGGTACTTAGATGATAACAAATTTCAAGTGACACATACCAAATGTAGCCATCAGGACCGAGGGCGGTACACATATCTGAAAGATGTTGAAACAATGACAGAATAATACACGAAGGAAGCATACTCTGGTACTTTTGGAAAACATAGTAATGCAATTTGTTAATACTGTTTAGACTTGACAGGTAGACAGACATGGTTTTATCTTAATAACATCCTCCTCTGAATAGCAATAGCCCGGTAGTAGGAAAGAGTATTTGTAATGCAGTCCTAGCGGAGCAGTCACGGCATTATATTAAAATCCCGTTATTCGTATTGTTTATTTAAAATACACGGTCCAAGAATGAAAGCACCATATATCACTCAACATTGATTGTGGTAACGAAGTATTATCATTTTGATCATAAACAGCCTCATCTGATTAAAGTTGATTTCGCAATGAATGATTGTTTTCAAGACCGCCCATGCCACTGGAGTACTAGCTTTATGAATATTCATTATCCAAAATTTGGTATAAATTGTTTCTTAATTCGGGTTACTGCTTAGCATCTCTAATGAATGGAATTTTGTGGTTGATAATTCCACTCATCAAGAAATAATAATTGAAGTATCATAAGGTTTTATTGTACAGAAAGTATAGACAGATTTACCTATTCACATCGGACTGTAGATTTTCAATGCAATTATGATCTGGGCTATGTGAAGATCAGTAAACGCTTACAATCTACCTTTACGGGACAGCCGGCCAAAAGAATGCAGCTCAAGTTAAAAACTGAGTTCCTGGTAATACAGGGTAGGAAGTGCTGGGAAAAAAAGGTATCTTAAAATGGCAATCAGGAAATCGGAACAAGAGACCTATCGACCATTTCATTTATAACTCAACCTCTTCCCTACCAGGAAGTTGAAGATGTCACATTCACCCGAACAACAGTTCCTTGTATCATTCTATATCGAAAATTTTTAATAGGAAACTTTTTAAAAATAGTGTGGAATTATATTCTAAGATTTCACAATACATTAAAGGGACATGGTAACGAGTTTGGTAAAAAAAAATAATTCCCGTTTTTAATGTTTACAATGCTACAATTTGTGAGATTACTATGCAAGCACTCTAAGATAGTGTAAATTCTAAAATATTAAAACCGTGCCCCCAAGAGGAGTTCCAGGTTCAACATAGAAACATACCCCTTTAAATAATACATTCAAAAACAAGCCTACTTTTTTGGACATCATATCCTAAGATTTAAGATGCATCAACTCACTTATCTTATTATCATCAAGGCCTCAACGTATTATAGATAATAAACTGTAAAATGAAACTCTCACAACCCGGTCACGGATGATGAATCGGGGTTTTTTTTTTCACTTATATTGCAGCAGTTGATCACTGTTTTCAGTGTTGTCATGTTTTTAAAACACTTATTATTTGTTTACTTGGTTATCAAATGTGAAATCAATGCATCAGAGACACGAATTTTTCTTAAAGAAAATCTTATAAAATTCATACAAGAAACATTGACCCACCCCAAGAATGTCAGCAGTTTTTTTATCAACGAAGTCGATTTTAACAAAAAAAAATATCGCAAAATATTTCTGAGGTGTTGATATTCCCTTCACTTTTCTGCCATTTTTTATCGCCAAAAAATAAGATACAGTCACAACATGTGTATCTAATTAGAGGCAATTCATTGAATGACACCGGAAAAAAGGCAAACACCAATAACAGAAAACTTAAGCGAAGTACTTCACTCCCCGGAATGTCTGGCGCTACAACTTTTCATTCTTTATGTTTTTTGTTCTTATTTTTTTCTCTTTTTATCTCTGAACAGCTTTTTTATTATTAGATATATCAAAACATTTATTTTCTTTACGTAATTGGGAATTAAAAGTTACTGCACCAAATGACCCTTTGCCTGATAACTTCCAGAACGTACAAAGTTAATGCACTTCGTGTACGAAAAAAATTGTTATCGCTACTTCTCTGAAACCATTAGAGATAAATACTTGGAACTTTTAGCAATGTCTTAGGTTCAATTAGAGCCTCTTTTAATCTATCAAACTGAAAGATCCGAGGCTCCCTTGTAGCAGTCATTGCCCCTAAAATTTTCTTAGGTTTTTGAAAAACACAGGTCTTTACCATACGTCCAAGAGACATCAAACCACTTGGGATGGAAGTGTCTACTTTGGCCAATTAAAATGACACAAAAGTCAAAGCCATTCGAAAATCTGTGTTTCAATGAGTTTTCACATCTCTTTTGTTTAGGGTGGTATAGAAAAACTTTTTCATGGGTGTAGTAGGACTTAAGACATTTCAAAATACAGCCCTTAAGCCCCAACCTTGAAATAGTTATAGAATTATTGCCCCTATTGTACGAAGTGCTTGTCATCGCTACTCCTCTGAAGCTAAAGAGAGAGAGAGACAAACTTTTAACAATGTCTTTAGGTCACTTAAAGGCTCCTTCACTCCATTCTTACTTAAAAGGATACGAAATCCCTTTCTATTAGTAATTCCCCTTTGAATTTCATTAATTTCACGAACACAGACAAAATAACACCCCCCCCCTAATTATTTGGGTGACCTTTCACTTCTTTGACATAGATCTCTTACAAAATATCAAGTCTTAGTAATATATGTAACACTTAGCATATTTGTTTATATATGTAGAAGCCCCCACCCCTCCTTTTTTGTGGGGAAGTATTAAAATGAGGTTGAACTTTTGACTACTCACTTCACGACGAGAGGGCGGATGGAAACTTCGTTCACTTCCAAGGAATACATACCAATACTTCAGTGTCAAGGTTTTCAACTATTAAGCACTAAGAGTAGATATCGTGGCGTCGCGGGTGAAAGTAAGCCTTGTCTCACCTAGGACTGAGAGTGGGGATAAATCATTTGCCTGATGGGCGGATTGTGGACTCCAAGTAATTTTTGCATTAAGGATGACGTTTACCCAGAATGATAAAAATTCCACTGATGATTATGAAAAACCATTTGTTGTATGTTAAAGATCTTTCATTGAAGTGTTATTTTTTACTTTCGAAAAAGTAGGTCAGTTTTTTATTGGAATAAATTAATAAATAATTTGTCAAAATCCCTATTTCTTAATATTTTATTGGTAAGAAAAATGATTTTCAGCACAATTTCAATTAATATTAATTAGTTTTTCGTTCCATTAACATCATTTACAAGTCGTACAAAATTGAAAATCTTTTTGAATAAAGAACTGTTTTAAAAATGAGTGAAAAAAATCATGTTTAACAATTGAATTAAACTACTCGTTTATAATGATTAATTAATAAAATATGTTAAATAATTTATTTATTTTTATTCTGAGTGATCTTAGACCCGATTTTCAAGTTGCAAAGCACTGGTAAAACAGTATAATTTTAAAAATTTGTATAAGATAGGAAATAAATTCGTTATCCAGGTCCAATCAAGGGTGTACGGGGATTTACCCCGGGTTGTATTCCATACACCTTGAGGCCGCAAAAAGATTTAAGTGAAAATATTATCGAAACTAGAATTTTGCCAAATAAACCAAATATTAAAATAGTTGTAAGTAAGATGCATCCAGTATGTATGCTTATATTGTTACAGAGATTCCAGACTGCAGGGTTGTTGAATTGTTTCACTCAAAGACTCCATGAGAAAGTAAAGATAAAATTATTGAGGAGTTACATTACCTCACTACATAAAAGCTTTTACTTTTAAAGACACTACGAGTGGGTTCCAGAGGTCGTGAGTTCAAACCCCGGCCTGGGCAGAGGTGGAGCTCCAATATAGTGAATTTCCCTGTGCTTTATGTGTATCTAGTTCTACACTATGGGCAGGTAAATGTCAATTTGAGAGGTATTGAACTGTGTGTGTTTAGCGTGTGTGTGTGTTTGTATATATATATATATATATATATATATGTGTATATATATATATATATGGATTTTCTTGATACTTTGGAATGTGATGTAGAATGATAATATCAGGAGACTATTTTTCATTTTTTCAAAATCCATTTTCGTTCCGCTGCTTCCTGTCCCGAGACAAAAAAATTCGGCACGAAATCTAAGAAACGGTAAAAAATTAAACAACTTTAAGGAATAATAGACCTTGATATGTAGATGCGTCGAACGTGTTTTTTTTTAGTTTAGCGTTATTTCCGATAGTCACCGGAAGCGATTTAAAAAAGAAAATGATTTGTTTAAACTTCTTTGTTTTTCAATAATTTTCTGTGCTATTTTTCGGATGAATGGAAACTCTTTTTGAATGCAAAATATGTCATTTGTTTGGAAAATGATCAACACATACTCTTGAGTTTTGTCAATCAAATTCGAAGCGATGGTTCCGTTAGAGTATAGGTTAGCATGTTGGACATGTGCCTGCGTGACACGGGTTCAATCCCTTGAAGTATCAAATTTTCCCTCTCTATTTTTAGCTTCAAATTACGATTTTTACTTTGAAATGATGTATGATTTTCTTTTCCACTTTAATTTTGTAAAATATTCGCAAAAATAGCGGTTTTTTGGTTCATATTCATAGAATTTCCAAGAGATGGTTCAACAGAATTTTATTTAAAAAATTCAAAAGTGATAAAAAAAAATTGTATCAATATACTTTTGTTGAATTTAATTTCATATTACATTTCCGTTCGTCAGTCATGTCCAACTTTCTATTTTACTTGTTCTGAGTTTTTCAGATAGACAAAAAAAAAAAAGAGGAAGACTTGAAACAAGGATGAGGGACCTTTTGTAGTAGATGTGCATAGAGGTTTATATTTGTCGTCCGTCACTTCCGGTCGTTACCTGCAGTGATACAAAAACAGATTTTTGAAAAAACTTTTAGACTTTCCTTCTGTAACCCTTGCCTCCCTATCTGAATCCTTATTCCAACATGATCATCTCTAAAAAATGCTAGTTTGATGAAATGATGCAGGCAATGCCCTGAGTTTGCAACTTTCTTAGTCGTGTTTTCTATAATGCATTGAACATTATGTACAATAATACATGATACTAGATATTGTGCAACATTCCCCTTCAAAAATAAAAACGTTTCTGAAAATATATGCAGTTTTCAAGAGCATGTGCTGCATATTTTTCGTTTAACATGCTATCAACAAGTGCTTCCTGATAATAACTTTTTAATGAGGTACAAATGCTTTCATCAAGGGAAGAGACTGTCAAAGAAACCACAACAAATTTCTTCTTATATTAAGTTTGGCTCTCTGCATGACAAGGCACAGTATAAGACAATCCACTTGTTATTTACATCAAAAACAGTACCCTTTACGTACCTTATATACAAAAGAGTGCATCATGGTATAACAAACTCAAGCCCTGATAAATACATGTGTATACTTATTGCAGGTTGATAAATCTAACAAGTTTTATCGAACACGTGCTTGCTCTTTAAAGTGTATTAATCCACGTTAGACCGGTTATGTATAGCATGACTAGCATGCTCTGATGTTTTAAGTCATTCGAGCTCAATACTTTGCGCTTTTTACACGCTTTACGCCTGCCCACCCACGCTCTATTTGTATAGTTACAGTTAAATGGACCTAGACACGATTTGAGTCAAAATTTCATTTTTTATTTTTTCATGTTTAAAATGGTTTACTTGTGCATTTTGAATGAACCAAAATTTGAATGTTAAAAGTCAAGATACAAACGAGATACAGAGGTAAGAAATTATTGTTTTGTAAACAAAACTCGAGTCTTATATTTGTTTACAAACAATGTAAAGTTAAAAAAAATTGCAATTTCGTTGACAAAATGACACTTAGCAAACAAGATAAACTGATTTAATGTGCATTTAAATAATTTAATCAACATAAGAAAGCACCATTTATTGAAACTTAAACCAATACAACGCATATGTAAACAATAACAAGACTCGAGGTTTGTTTACATAACAAAAAATTTCGAACCCTGTATCTTGCTTGTTACTCAATATTTAACTTTAAAACTTTGATGAATCATTAAAAATATTCTTATTTATCATTCTAGATACTAAAAATTGAAAAATAAAATTGAAAAATTTTGAGCTCAAATCGTGTCTAAGTCCCTTTAATCAATTATAGGTTAACGTATTACTATTCACGTTTTAAGCTCTTAACTATGTTGACCCTGAGAAAAATTTGGCTAAAAATCCACATCAATTTTGCAAACATTGCTCTGGTCAGGTCTGTTAACTATGCTGGAAATGTTTTTAGAAAATATTAGATAATCAGTTATTTATTAAATACGAAATATCTTCTGTCTCTAAACTGTTACTGGTTTTAAAATTATATAAACAATGGGGGGGGGGGGGGGGGGTCACTCGGCAATAAATACAAAGACGATAAAAGCATATAACATGTAGGTCTTGTCATGATTTTGCTTGGTAAATTAGGTTTCGGTCATCTGTGTGATGATACCAATTTACTACAAATGTATCAATCGCTTACATCTTATTTACAAGATTTTCCTGCAGTGTAATTGTTAATCAGACGAAAGGTTTGGGTTATCACTTTGCTATGAGACTTCTAATTGAAATAATACACCAGATCAATATTCAAATGTTAGAAATTATTTAATTTGTCATTTGCGAGTCTTATTCATTCCCTTTTAAGAGTTTCAACTTGCCTACTAACAGCTACATGTACATGTACGTTCCTTTGTTCTGTCTTTTTGAGGTGAAAGCATAAGTTACCCGAAAGCCTGGTTAATTGGTAAAGTTTTATCTTAATAATGTCGTGGTTTTTTTTTTCGTTTAACAACAGCAAGTTTCTTTACACCAATTATTTCTCTCTTAATTTGAACATTCATTCCCGTTCTAATTGCTTATTATTGACACTGTTTACATGGGCAACGTTGAGCAAAATCAATACCGAATATTAAAAAAAAACTATGTAAAAGTCGAACCAATATTGTAAAATCCTTATTGTTACGTTGTGCGATACTCGGACTACTTATTAATGAGAGTCGCAACAGTAAACAATTTGTTTAATTGTGTTATCTTAGCAAGGCTTCCATGATTTTCCAGAACGAACTAAATGAGTTTAAGAATTAGTGGTTAAGAATTGCATTTGAATGTTTATTGTAAAAGTAATGATTTTTCAAACAGACCTATGTCTAAAAGAGATTTTTTTTGTTTAGAAAATGATAAACATTATTTTCAAGACAAGGTTCTCTTTTCAAAGCCAAGATACACTTACTTGATCATGTGGTTATGTTGATTTCTATAACTAGTACTAGCGTTTCAAATATATTGTATTGGTACTTGTTAATTCAGACTGAAAATACAAGCATTGATTGATTTTATACGTCACATTGTAGCTTTTGTGGTTAAGGGATGGGAATTTCATTAAAAAAAAATTTAAGTCAAATTTTTGATATGAAAAATCTGACATTATTTACTTTACCCCTGAAATTTAGAAAAATTCTAGTAAAATGTTGAACTTCAAAAAATGTTGAACTTCAAATTACCATGGCATCTACCAGTTGAACTGGGAAGAT
>WFKH01011801.1:14243035-14261743 GCA_016163765.1 Magallana hongkongensis
CCCCCCCCCCCCCCCCCGGCCAATGACCTACATACCATTTGATGCCCCTAAACACAAGGAACAAGAATTTATACATGGTTTAGGGGTGGGGATCTCAACTGTTTTCAAGATGTTTGGGCACTTCCTGTTCGAGGGGGGTCAGGACAATCCCCTTGACACAAGGAACAAGAATATATATGGTTTAGGGGTTCGATCCAAACCGTTTTTGAGATATACTGTCATTTCTAATTCCTTGGGGGTGGGGATGACCCCAGGGGTCAGATCTAATAAACCCCATATATTGCCTGTAACAGTCAATATATGATTCTGAAACCCTATGTTATTATCTCTGTCCGTTTTCAAGCTATAACCATTTATAATAGAGTCTACGATTTTTCCCATACTGTTCAATGTTAGACCCCATACCCTTTTGACCCCCCAAAAAGTAGGTTGGCCAACCCCAAGTGAAAAAAATCAAACCGGGGTGCACAACTAGATTAGCAGGCCTATAATAAAACTAAAATTTGTATAGTCCCATTTGGTCGTCTTTGAGAAACGCCGCGGACAAGTTCAGGGTTAAGAAAGAAGAAGAAGAACTGGGCCAAATATTATTTTAGATCGTAACCAACAAGATTATTCAAAATACCCATTATTGGACCCTGATAATGACTGTGAAATTAAAGGACTGTCACTGTTGTTAAAACAAATATACTTCATGGATTGAACTCAAATGTGTTCACAAGAATTTCAACCTGGGACTCTTTAATTCATGGACTATCATTCATGCGTAGTGCTATTCGCCAAAAAATCAACCTTGAAAATCCCAATCAAACAAAGCTTTACCAAAGTATGGAAAAGATTGTTATTAAAAGTGCACAGTTTGAAGTTTATGGACAGGATACAGAAGTACTTAAAGAGCGCAAACCAGTCACCAAAGGTAGTCCGCTACAAAGGCTGGACCCATATGTGGATAATAAAGGTCTGCTACGTGTAGGAGGCAGGATTCTCACCGGAGATATACTAGCCGGATCTAACGGACCTATTATTGTTCCAAAAATGCCGCATGTGGCAAGGTTACTTATAAAGCACCATCATCAGAAATGTAAACATAAAGGACGTCACCTCACAGAAGGTGCTGTGAGATCTGCAGGTCACTGGATAATGGGTGCCAAGAGACTTATATCATCATTTTTAAACTCTTGCGTAATTTGTAGAAAGTTACGACGCAAAGTGGAAAAACAGAAAATGGGAAATATACCTGACTTTCGATGCAAGCCATCACCACCGTTCACTTACGAGGGAGTCGACACTTTTGGATCCTGGGAGTTGACAGCTAAGAAAACTAGAGGAGGAGTTGCATATGCTAAAAGATAGGCAATCTTATTTACATGTTTGACGAGCAGAGCAGTACATATAGAACTGGTGGAGGAGATGACATCCAGTGTCTTTATCAATTCCCTTAGGCGTTTCGTAGCAATAATAAGTTCAGTCTTCACGAAAACTTTTCAAACTTACTGGCCAGTAGGATCAGTGAACTTTCTAAATTTACTGGCCCCGAAAAAGTTTACTGGCCCTCTTTACTCAAAAAATAGATACACGATTATTATAAATTAAAAAGTTTATGTTCTTTACAAAGACAAAAGATAACAAAATATGAAGAATACATCACTGATTAGTTTATTGTTTAGTAATAATTATACATGTATAGTGTCAGTATGGTCAGTGAATATCAATACTGTTTACACTAATTCAATTCATATTCCATGATCATGTTCAATACAGTGTTGTTTTCTCTTTCTGTTTGTTCAACATCACTATCACTGTCAGAGTCATGATATAAATCTGCTTCTGCATCAACTTCTGAGCCTGCAACAAATTCTGATTCCAAGTCAAATATTGCTGGAGTTCAAGCAGCAGGCTCACAGAACAAATCTGAAGTTTCCATCTGGCCATGGGTATCTGGGATACCAGTTTGATTCCTGTCAAGGAAATCTGAGGTCTCCATCTAGGTATTTGGAGTGCCATATGGAATTGTTGCTTTCTTGTAATTAAACCTCCTTTTGCCCTTGTTCTTCTAAAATTAAACAAAACACTTTCACTTGTAGATAAAAAAAAATGTAAATTATGTAAAGATGAACTTTGAAGAATTACTTTTACTTAAACATTTATAATAATTACTATCCATTTAGTGATGGGATCCTTATGGTCATATTGATCAACTGAAGATGACTCTAGATTGATCATAAGTAGATCATCAAGTGTCTCATTGTTCAGACGTGCTCTCCTCATTCCTTTAGTAAGTTTCATTGTAGAGAAGGTAGTTTCATTTCTGACTGAAGTTGGAGAAAGAGCTCTCACTAGTGAAATCAAAGCAAGGATGTTGGGTAAATCTTCACCACAAGTAGCATGCACGTCTTCCCACTCCAAAGTTTTGCTACTAAGCTTTGAAGAGAACCCATTCATAATTTGAATAAGAATTTGAATATGAAAAAAATCATTATTATACAATCCACAATCATTTATCTATCAGTCATTGTTTCTTGAAGTACCTGTAATAACTTACCTCTTGTAGACTGTGGTTTTCAGAAATATCCATTCTGAAGGGATCTCCTTCGGATCCATGCCTGCCTGTGCCAAAAACCCTTTGAACTGGTTCACCAATACTGATACTTCATTTTGTCCAAACTCTGAAAAAAAATGTTAGTCTTAGACACATAAAATATTACAATGGTTGAGTTTCTTTAATAAGTATACATCATCACTCAGGACTATGTCAATATACCGGTATCATTTAGAAAAATATATTGTTTAATATTAACTTTACTTGTTTAGAATATGTCAGATTGAAACAATAATAAAATAACAGCAGGGGACAGATAAGAGAAGTTTTCAAGATACAAATTAGGTAGATAGGTATATAGATAAAGCGTGAACAATTAATTATCATTTAATGGTAATAATAAACTTTATCAAACATAAACTGTAAACAGTGAGTAAAACTCACTAATGAACAAAAAAAAATGTAAAAACTAGATGTCAACAATATATAGTTAAACAACATTGAACAATCAACAATTTATATTAGAAACAATTAGAAATATTCCCTTCTTAAAACCTTGAATTGTGACTAGTGGCCTGTTTTTAAAGTTAGATATAAAGTGGCTTCTATGACAGGGCTTATTGGAAATCTGTCAACTGATTTCACCAATTTTTCACATTACGAAATTGTCTAAACGCAACAAGCTCATTCGTATCGCAGATAACTCTCCAGCAGAGTGGGCTACAGTTCATCAGAACGAACACAACGACATCGCTTCAGATTCCGATGATGACAAGAAACTTAGGCAAGCTGAGAACAGGGCCTTGCGTGTCATTAAAGAGAAGAATAGGTTTCAGCCTTATAAACCACGCCTTTTCTGTTACAACGCTCCTCAGTTTACTACTGGTAGTGTTCCTGCCGCGGCCGCTGGAAGTCAACAGCAGCTTTTTCGTGGCTTCGGAAAACGCCGTGAACCTTCAGCATACGACATCTGTTTTCACGACAAATCAGCTGGGCATTGGAGGGAACACTGCCCCTTCTTCATTGCCGCAAATCAATCAAGTGGTTCTGGACCAGTCAGTAAATGATAAGTATGATTTTGATCTCATGATGTATGAAAGTTACAGTATATTGAAAGGAAATGATATTATATCTGAACATCAACTATATTTAAAAAATTTAGAAAGTTTCGGAGATTCTAAAGGGGTTAAGCATCGATTAAGAAATACAGTACAATTTTGAAAGAATATTAATGCATCTGACTTCATTATCAGTATTATAAGCACTGGCTATGTAATACCATTTATTATGCCAATTAAAGAAATGTACATGAAAAATTGTAAGTCTGCTTTGCTCAATGCTGAACTTGTTTCTGACACTGTTTCATATTTGATACGTTCAGGTTGTATTACACAAGTACCTTTAAAACCTGTTGTGGTAACTCCGCTTAATGTAGCAATGTACAGTTCGGGTAAAAAAAGGTTAATTCTTAACTTAAGTGTTTTGACAAGGTGGTAAGAAAAGACAAAGTGAATTTTGAGGACTGGAAAATAGCATTTCAGTATTTCCAAAAGGGTATTTTATGTTTAAATTTGACCTAAAGTCTGGTTATCCTGATATAAATATTTGCGCAGCACAACAAACATTCTTGGGTTTTTCTTAGAATAATTAATTTTATGTATTTACTGTTTTGCCTTTCGGTCTTTCTTCAGCGCCTTACATTTTTACGAAGTGTTTACGACCAATGGTAAGATACTGGAGGCAGTCGGGTGTCAACATTGTATTGTGTTTAGACGATGGCTTAGGATTGGCTAAATTATACGAGAAGGGAGTTTCTGATAGCCTTTTTTAAAGAATCGTTAGAAAATGCAGGGTTTTAGTGAATTCAGAAAAGTCAGTTTTTAAACCTTGTCAATCGTTAGAATGGCTTGGAATGTTATGGAACACTAAAATGTTTTGTTTGTCTATTCCAGAGAAACGCGTACAGGATTTTAAGAGCACTTTAGCAGACATATTTCATAGATTACCAAAAATTACTGCAAGACAATTGGCTCAATTTACTGGCAAGGTCATTTCTACGGGACCGGTTATTGGTAACATTAGTAGACTTATGACGCGAAAGTGTTATGAAGTTATAGAGTCTAGATTTGCATGGGATAGTTTGATAAGATTTGATAGTTCACATAATTTTTTGCAAGAGCTTTTGTTCTGGTCAAAAAATATGGAAACTTATAACTGTCGTTTAATGAAAGACTATTCTAAATCACTTGCTATTTTGTGTACAGATGCTAGTTCTGTAACTGCATGAGATGTTTGTCAATTAAGGCTATTCAGCTTGCTTTGTTTTCTTACAAAGATAACCTTAGTGGTAAGTGTGTGAAAATATTGACTGATAGTAAAAACTGTGTTTCTATTGTTCAAATGGTAGCATGAAAAATGCTTTACATGAAATTGCTCTTTCTATATTTCATTTATGTTTGCAAAGAAAAATTTCTTTAGATATTGCATGGATTCCAAGATCATTGAACGAAAAGGCAGATTATATAAGTAAATTGGTGGATTATGATGATTGGTCTGTATCTAAAGATTTTTTCGACTTTATGAACAATATGTGGGGTCCTAATACAGTGGACTAGTTTGCAAATTATCTTAATAAGAAATTACCAAGATTTAATTCGCTTTTCTGGAATCCTGATACTGAGGCAGTCGATTGTTTTTCTCAGGATCGGAGTTCGGATAATAACTGGCTTGTGCCACCTATGCATTAAGTCACAAGAAGTTTAAGGCATCTTGTGTATTGTAGATCACGTGGTACTTTGATCGTGCCTTACAGGCCATCAGCGCCGTTTTGGTCTATGATTTTCGGACCGGGTTTTACATATAGAAGTTATGTAACAGATGTTATTAAGTTTGATGGTATGAGCGGTATTTTTTATCCAAAGGTTCATCTAAGAACTGCCTGGTCGGTACAGAGAAATTTAAAGGTTCTTTATTGGTCGTTAAACTGTGTTCTGTATGAACAGAATTAACATGGTCCTAGTACTTTTGTACTGAGTGACATGGTTAGATCACTGATGCACGAACTGTTTATTGAATGTGTTGTGGTACAGATCTACTTGCAGAGCGATGAGATGAAATAATGCAAGACACGGTCCTAAAAACCATCAGCATGGTCAGGTATTTAGTGACAATATCTGAGAATAACGGTGTTGACGTGGTCCCTTTAATGGGCAGAGTGACAAGGTCAAATTTGAATTGTTATTAAAAGAGGGGCTAACAAGTGTTTTTGTGTTCACATTTTTCACACCACGTATAACACAACATGCGGGGTGTATGCTATGTTGTACACGGGGTGTAGGCTTCCAAAGCGAGAAAACGGTGTCGTGTCGAGGTACGATATTTGTCCAATTAATTATCTATAGGACTTATTTTGCCAATAAGAGTATGCTTACGGAAGAAAGCATGAATTAAGGAATACATGTATAGACATGTTTTATTCCATTGTACATGTTCTAGTTTTCTCAAACACCTCAACACAATTCCGACAGTCAGGGTGAGTTTGACCCTGACGTACGTTAATAATCAAATATCTGGACAAAGGTTCTGTTTATCATCACTATTTTGTTACTAACAATTACATACCATCTGTGTTTGGTTATACATAAATTTTCTATGAATAAAATTAATCGAATACAGAAATACTGACGAAAAAGTGATGTTGTACACATGGTGTATACAACATGTTGTACAAGAGGTGTATACAATCTTAAAAAGCAGTTCATATTCTTAAACAGATAACACATGTTGCTTTTATCATATTTATTATGTTTATTACTTCCATCATTAATACGATTAATCTATTAAAAATAGTTTGTTAATATGTAATGACAAATGAAATATCTTTTCTTATCATAAAATTAAACAGTTCGTATACGTCAGATTTTACATGCACATAAAAAATTCTTTCAGAGATCATGCTTTTGACCTTCCGTGGAAAAAACCCTACAAATGACACATTAAGTTTGGAAAAAATATCAGGTTCGCAAGCTCCCTCCCATGGTGCTCTGCCAGTACGTCAATATCACAAAACAGACGAATCAAAGATTTTACCTACAAAACGTCTTGCCATCGAAATATAAAACTGTGGAACGTCAAGACGTCAAATATGGAAATAAAGACATGCATATGACATTTGTTATTACATTTCGTGTAATGATTGTAAGAAATTGACAATTTTATGCAGTATACCATAAACAAAAAGAAAGATGAATGTTCAGATATTTCGATAGCCATATGAAAACTGATATTTTTAAAGCTTTTACAAGTCTTACTAGTCTTTTTTCAATAGCTGTTTGAAATTCCCTTTGATTTATAATATAAATTTTTTTTAAAAATGACTAATTGAAAAACATGTACAACTGAAGAAAAACATAAAACATAGCAAGAAAAAGAAATGGCTATTTATGGCCCGACATATCAAATTCTTCAAAATAAAACAAGTATATCAGAAAATATCTGTAAACGAAATTATTAACAACTGCTTAACATAATTGGAATATTCTCATTTAATAATTTCCAGTTCTTACTCTGTTGTAGAACACAACAAAAAATACAGGTTCTGATATGAGGTTTATCTAGTCTAAATACTCAACTCCAATACCAGACTTTGAACACGCCTTCTTATGTCTGTTGAGAGAGGACCTGTATTAAAACAATTTTCCACAACAGCAAGGATATGCAGGAGGGTTTTCATGGGATTTTTTTAATGTGCACTTTCAGGCATCTTCTCAATGCATGTATTTTGTCGCAATGATGACAAGAATACCTCTGCTCTGAATTCTCCTTTGTGCAATGTTTCGGATGTTCTTTTAATTTTTAAAGCTTTTATTGCAAATGGAGCAATGCTGTGCCTTTTCATCATGTGATGATAAATGCCGTTTTAAACCGTAAATGTCTTTGAATTTACGTTCACATATGCTACATTCATTACCCCCACCCTAATGCTTAAACCTTATTTTGTCTGACAATGCACACGAAGTATGCTCGACCACAATGGGGACAGAGGAGGTTTCTTGGCTCTGTTTGGACATTTTTAATATGAAGATTCAAGTAATGTCGCGTGTATAGCGTGTGTTATGAGTTAATGTAACTAAGTATTAATATGCATTATATGATTTTTTGTTGTTGTAGATTTCAAGAGAACGCGACAGACATTACGCGATATCTATGTACTTTATTGAATAAATGCGCTAGTCTTGGACACTTACCCATAATCAGTGTTGTTATGCTTGAATAAGGTAGTAAATATTTTATGTTCGTTTGAGATTGTTCGAATTAGAGCAGATTGTTCGAATTAGAACATAACTTTCCAATTTTAGAAAATAGCTGACGAAAATCTGTCGAGAATGATAATAAAACTTAACAAAAACAATCGGTCTTTTCCACCAAAAGTAGAAAAGCCCCAATTACTGTTCAAGCATCGTCAAGCTATTCTCTCATCATGTTGGGATAAAATAATTGTATACAAATCCTCTCAATGAAGTACAACTTAAATCAACGGGAAGAAAAGCTTTTTTGGAAACGTCATCTCTTTTTACCCGGAGAAATTCACAGGACAAAAACTGATTTATGACGGATATTTATAAAGGGGAAATTATTGACTTTTTTCAATTCGAATGTCTTTCGGAACACCTTGCACAATTTTTCAACATTATCATCCGGGGTCATGCCATTTGCGTTCATGCATACTTCTAGTCCGTTTTGACCTATAGCTTCGTTTTCGTCAGTTTCCGTGCGTAACATTTTCACATTTTCAACTCCTTCGCTGAATCTACTAGGGTTAATTTAACAAATTTTAGTGTGTAGCATCAAAGCAGAAGGGGAACATAAATTGTGAAATATATTACCTCTATCCTCCAGGAGCCATAAGTTTTGGTAAAAACTGTAAAAAAAAAAAATCAAACAATCTTAAAAACTATTCATCTCTACTACTAGGCATTCAGTAGACAAACTTACTACATGGTTATAATGAACAATGAAGCCTCCACCAAAATTGTGAATTTTATGGCCTCTGGATCAAGAGCTTAGGTGTTAGAATTGGGCTTTCATGGTCATATAGGGAATTTTCATTAGTTATTTTACACTTTTTGACCTCTACTAAAAATTTGTACAATTATGGCCCAACGATCAGGGGCTCTCGTGTTAAGGCGGGGTTCTTAGTGAAATAAAGTGATTGGTCATTCTCTTTTTCTACTACTTGGCATTTAACAGGCAAATCAAGTGCACAGTTAAAATGAACAGAGAAACTTCTACTACATTTTAGAAATCCATGGTCTCAGAGTCAGGGGCTATGATACATGTATTAGAATGGGGCCCTATTGGCTATATTGTGAACATATATCAAACCTTTAAAAAAATCTATTTCTTTACTATTTGGCTCTAGCAGGCAAATTAAGTATATACATGTATGTATGATTGAACAAAGAGGTATCTTCTAGACGGAAGTGATAACCACCGATCAGGGGTACTGGTGTTGTATGAAGTGGGAGGGGGAGGCTTGACTTGCCCTAAAGTGAATACATCAATAATAAAGTGTTCTTCTGTGTTCCACATATAACGGGCAATCTAAGTACATGGTAAAGATGAGCATTGAGGCCTATAACAAAATTTGAAAATTCATTATCCCTGGCTTACGGTTCTTGTGCTTCGAAGAGGACATCAATAGTTATATAGTGAATATGCATTTAATCTTTAAAAATCTTCTTCCAAATTACGGGCATCTAGCAGGACAACTAAGTGCATCATTATGATGAGCAAAGAGGTCATTACTGAAATAATTTAATTAATAACTCTTGGGTTAGTGGTTCATGTGTTGGAGGAACGCTTGTATTGGTCCAAAAAATTAGATGCACTGTTTTCTCTTCGTATGATCATCTAACAGGCAACCTGAACACTTGTATAGGGTGAGGGAGGAGGTTTACTAAATTGGGAATTCAAAAGGGATAGAACATATGTAATTTTTATTGTTTTTTTTATAATGCTAATAATATAATTGCTGGGTCATTTTAAGAGGGGAAATATGTGAGAGATTTACTGTATATGTATGATGCAAAAATATGATTTGTAAATTTTTTAAGTGATTGTTTCAACTTTTGGATGTTAACAATGGCAT
Organism: Magallana hongkongensis; assembly: GCA_016163765.1. Classification (NCBI taxonomy): domain Eukaryota; kingdom Metazoa; phylum Mollusca; class Bivalvia; order Ostreida; family Ostreidae; genus Magallana; species Magallana hongkongensis. Next base: position 14,252,725 of record WFKH01011801.1, read on the forward strand.
ACACAGACAAATAATTTGAAATACATATTTTTTAGCAAAACAGTTGGCTTTTAAATATTTCTTTTCTTGACTAGTGCCAATTTCATTAAGCTTGTTTTTAAGAAGATTCTCTCTTATAAATCTATGAATCATTATGCTTATGTGATCGTTAAGGCCCTTGAGCCTCTTGTTATTTTCAACTGTGTATTGCAATCTGAAGCGATAGATGTTTAATTAAAAAGATATGAAACTGAACTCTACTTTCACTTATTTTTAACCGGGTTGTCCAAAGGAAAAATCCGGTTAATGAAATAGTGAAAAGGGCGGGCGGGCGGCTGCCAAAAGGGTACTCTTATTGTACGGATAACTCCTCCTACAGTTTTCAAGATAGGGAGTTGTTTTTTGCAGATCAATTGTACATATATCAGAGGTGTGCATATTGCTAGGATTTTGATTTCTGATTTTATTCAAAATATACCAGCTGTTGAACTTAGTCATTTTTCGCAAAATATTGCATATAGGGTACCCTTATTGTACGAAAAACTCCTCCTACAGTTTTCAAAATAGGAAATTGTTCTTTTGCAGATCAATTGTACATATATCAGAGGTGTGCATATTGCTAGGATTTTGATTTCTGTTTATTTATGAAAAAATACCAGCTGTTGAACTTGGTCATTTTATGGAAAAATATTGCATTTAGAGTACCCCATTTCTCTGGGTAGGTAGTGTTCATCAATTCAGGGTTGACAAATGGATTATGGATACTGTTCACACAAAAGAAAACCCGGTTTGCTGTCACATTGACGGCTTTTCTCTTGTTAATTGCTTGATAAGGTTATCAATTTATTGGAACAAACATTGTTTCAGAGAGAGAAAGAGAGGGTCGTTGTATTAATTACATGTAAAAATAATTATATACATGTTAACTTACCTCTTTGCCGCCCTATGCCTTTGGACAAAAACACGCCTTAATTCGGTAATAGCTGAATCCTCCCATGTTTGCATTGTATTCTTCTGTAAATAAACCAAGCGTGGCTAATAAAGTAATGAAGCTGAAAAGAATAAGAAAAATGCCATACTCTTAAATGTACTTTTTTTAACCAATATTCTTATGAAAGTGAGACATAAGAACTTTTGTGAAATGTTATTTGACTTGGTAGTGTAGAATTGAAGTGACACCTTTCTGTTTATATACAGGAATCCTTTTGTCAAATACACAAAAAAATGTTTTTAACTGAAATAAAAACAAGTTAAGCCAGTAATAAGATAGCAATAGAATATGTATTGTTTTACGTACATAAGCACTGTTAATGTAAGTCATATTTTTTTTTTCATTAGAATCAATTTTTAATTTTAGGAGCCTTTTGCGTCATTCCTATTCAAAATGGGTGATAGAAAAATCACTGCCGTCTCTGACATCAACTATTGGAAAAAAAAACTGAGCAAGATTATTTGATTTGATGGCCTTTATTGAATATTAAAATCAATAACTTTCCTGGGTCAACACATTTAATGATCTGAACCATTATAAAAAAAAACAAAATCTTTCAATTTTAGATAATGCAAACAATAATTACAGTACCAAAATTGTTTTAACAGAAACGCAAATTAATAATTTTCGTTCCTTCAATTTTTTCTGAACAATTGGGCAAACAAAAGTGTGAGAATTAGACGTCAGCTGAGAAGAGCCCTTGTGAAAGTTATTATAAAACAAACATTATGAAAGTATTGCATAAGCAATACATGTCCTCTACCCCCCCCCCTTAAAAAAAATTGAAACACTTGTAGTTTTACGTGCTAAATAGGTGTGGGGGAAATTCGGTTTTTAAAAGGACAAACCCGATTTGAAATAAAACACGATTCGTTTAATATGAATTTGTTCATCATCTTTGGGTTCATTTTGGGTCCATTTCGGTAAATAGACGCACCGGCGTTGCACAAATAACCCGATCATAAATACGAACGATTTCCTAAATGAATAACTGTAATACCAGTGGATAAAAAGAAACGCAAGTCGAACTCGATGAGTGTTAAGTGCTGTGTTGGATGGAATGATACAGTGGGATTTGCACGAAAAATTCCCATCTTCTCTTTTCTCACATAAGAGCATAAGAGAACCTTAACCTAACCCGATCGTATATAAGAGTGACATTTAAAACTTAATTACGCAAATACATGTTGATTCAAAGTAAAAATATTCACACTTTATCCTTATGGGCATCATTATGAAGCTACACAAAAAGTTTGAAATCGATTTGCCAAACAAAAACGAAAAACGTCTCTAAAAAGTGGGGACAAAATGACTGATCATGACAAACTGCGGTAAAGACTATTCTTCCCCCGGTTTCGCTGGTAGGGGACTAATAAAAATTATTTATAACAAGAGGCCCATGGGGCCACATCGCTCACCTGAGCAACAATGGCTTTATATGGGTGTTAAAACGATTTTAGGCCATATGGCCCCTCGGTAGAATAACAAAAAAAGAATACCAAAAAGTATCCAAATTTTACACTTATTTTCATACACTTAATCTTCGACATTGTACCTTTATGAATTACCATTTTTACCAAAAACAAGATCCTATGCATGATTTAAAACTAAATTTTTGGTAGGGGTACACTGTTAACTTCCAATTCCCTTTATTTTAGTTCTGCCCCCTCCCCCCAGGGATCAAAATATATGAGAGCATGCATATAGGTACATTTTCTTCTTTAACTACTAACTAGTTATTGTATTTTATTTTTAAAAATCCTATATGTGAAAGAAGAAAATTGTACCTCAATGCACTCAAATTAAAACATTCAAAAATTTAATTGGTCTTCCGCATTATAAACGATTGTTGTTTACCAGGCGTGAACTCGTGTAACGTTTATTTACCAGGCGTGAATTCGTGTGACGTTTTATAACGGTACTCACTTGATCGATGAATACACTCCAATGAAAAATGTTGTCATGTGATATGTTAAAGAGCTATTATAATCAATGCATAGGCGTCGGAACCGGGGGTGGGGCTAAGCCCCTCCCCCTTTTTTTTGCAAAGTTAGACATAGCCGTACTCAAAATCCTTTTTTTTTTTTTGCTAATCCAGATTTCTGATAAGGTCTACCCCCCCCCCCCCCCCCCCACTTTTAATTAGCTTCCGACGCCACTGCAATGTATTGACAGGCATATCGCTCTATTTTACTAAAGCCCACCCTTTATTTTCATCTTTATTCAAAAGCGATAATACATTTATCCCCGTAACAGTAATGTTTTAAGCTGTTTTAAAGAGGTCGTTTTTATTTAATTGTGTCTGAAAAACCATCAAAGTTGGTGTAGATTTCATATAATTCATCGTATTAGGAGGGGGCCCCAGAAAGTAGTAACAGTATATGATCATTTTAATTTTTCTGTACAAGTATTTAACGTTGAGTGAGACATTACTAGTGATTAATCAAAATTTCAGCGTCAATCGTAGAATTATAATCAAGATACAGAGCTCACAATTCTGCTAGGTTTGAGTCAATTTTTTGTTCACAAGAGTTTATTACATTAAACTTAAGATTTTTAAACTTGGTATTTCCTATTCAGCATTTAAAATGTAAATGAACAAAAGCATGGCCTCAGCTCTGTGAGCATAGCTCTGTATCTTGCTTATAATTCGAAACTTGACACTCAAATAGGGTTAGTAAAGAGAAAATTGTAAACAATTAAAACAAAAGAAACATGCACTAAAACAAAGAAAGAGCACAATTTATTTTTCATAATATATATACCTATATATTTCTAGCAGTGAAAACAATCTCCATTTAGACTGAAAATGCCGAGCATCTTAACAAAACACGTTGCATTAATCAACCTTTACGTAGAGATCGTACCGAATTACCAATAGAATGTATAATAGTATTTTATAATATGTTGTTATTGCATCAGATTTTGCTCATTTAGCGCAGGTAAACAATCAGCTGTCTGATTTACCGTAGTCTATATTTGATTCGATACGTAAAAATTGCAAAATACAGGTAATAAATCCCCTCAAGTTAAAAAGCATATAATTAACAAAAATGGAACGAAAATCAAAACAATCTAAAACCACCGTCACAAGTTAAAATGTCAACGCATTGAAATATTTAACCTCAATTTACTTCACAAAATCGGCACAAATATATTTTGCATGTTTCAAATATTCCCTTCGCACGTAAACTGTTGCACAACAAGCAAATTCATCTTTGTCAGTTTGACCCGTTTGTCGTGCGTCAAACATGGCTGCTTCAAACAAAGAACTTTCGTTTTCGAGATATGGAATACCGAACTCGAAGTTGTTAACTGATTGACCGCGATTATCTCTTTATTATTATTTTCGTAAATAACTCAAATTTGAAACAGAATTAGCCCATAATTTTTGCAATTTATATTTTCCTTTCCATAAGGATTATTTATGCTAAATTACGTTAAATTTTACTCAGTAGTTCTTGAGCAGAAGATTTTTAAAAATGCACCCCCTTTTCTACAGTTTCGAGGTTTTCTCCGTTTTGAATAAAGATCGGTCTTTCATTTCTGCAATTTATAATCACCTTTCCATAGGGATGCTTTGTGCCAAATTTGGTTGAAATTGGCCAAATGGTTTTAGAGAAGAATTTTAAAATGTGAAAAGTTTACAGACGGACGGACAGACGGACAAACTGTGATCAGAAAAGCTCACTTGAGCTTTCAGCTCAGGTGAGCTAAAAACTGGTGTATTTTCAACATATTTCCACATATATTTTAAGTGTTGCTTATTTAGGCATATTCCTGTTTAATAGTGTTAAATTTTTGAGTTTAGTAAGTCAACAATTGCTTTATCACTAACTACCGATAGAGAAATACAGGAAATCGCTCATTACACATTAATAATGCGTTGGTCATCATTATCCTTGGATCTAAGAATGTTTATCAAACATTGAACACAATGATTTTTTTTAATTCCTATCGTAAACATGGCGAAAAATTCATAGATATTTTAAATTCACATTTTTATGTCAATTTAAATCCTTATTTATAACAATATAAATTATTCAGATATCGTTGGAGATAAAAGTAATCAGTCGTTTTTACTCTCTAGTGCTTTGAATTCACTGTATTATAATTGTTTTAAGAGTCTAATACACTGAAGCACGTAAAATGGGTCTTACAATATATATAACATCTAATGTGTATCAGACTTAAATTTTAACTAGAAAAATAAACTTCCCGAAAGTTCAACACGAGAATGAGGTGGGTCGGGTTTCCGTTTCCAAGCATTAGTGCCTTGGTGTGAACATTTCTCAAAAGCGTTTAATTTATCGAACACAATAATTATATATAACATCTTTTTTGTATCAGACTCTAAAATCTTACTAAAAAATAAATCTCCCGAGGGTTCAACGCGAGGCGAACGGACTGGGTCGGTTTTCTTTTTACAAGCATACATGTATGTGTCTTGGCGACAGCACTGCATTTATGAAAAAACATATGGTTAATCGAACGACATTTTCTTTTTACATAAATTTACAGTCCCAAACGACGGGGTAAATATAAAACTTGTTATATTTGAAATGCAATGAAGATCGCTGCTAAATATGACAAAAATGTAATAAACACTGTGCCGGATAATTATGCCAGTGCCAAGGTGGCATTTTTGCACCCGTCTAAGCTGCTTATATCGAAAAATTCAAATATGACATATGATAGACCATTGCCTAAAGAGTTTACAACCACCTTTGTTATCATTGTATCTCACCTGTCAGGTGAGATATTTACCTTTCAAAACTAAATTCCTACAGGAAAATAATTTTTCCCATAGGAAAATCAATATTCCTATAGGAAATTTGAAAATTCCTATCGGAATACAAGAACTTCCTATAGGAATTTAAATTCCGATAGGATTTGATAAAATCCGATAGGAAGGTTTATTTTCCTATAGGAAAACTACCTGTCTGAGTCAGATTCCTACAGGAGATAGCTTTCTCCTATAGGAAATATAATTCCTATAGGATTTTTTGAAAATCCTATAGGATTGTCAATATTTCCCGTAGGAGAATCGTTTCTCCGATGGGAATTATCATTTTCCTATGGGATATTAATTTTTAAAGGTAAATATCTCACCTGTGAGGTGTAAAACACTAAAAACAAAAGTGGTTATATACTCTCTAGACAATGGTCTATCATTTGGTATATATAGATTTTTACGAAACTGCATCTTAAGCGGGTGCAAAAATGCCACCTTGGCACTGGCATAATTATCCGGCACAGTGTTAATATACAATCCTAATAAAATGTCTTCAACACGTAATATGAATGACGCAACTAATTATAGTTTTGATACATAATATTATAAGTCGATACAGGTTTGTTATGGTTGAAAGAATTTTGACTGTTCAATACAATCGACATATAAATTTGTAAGTGCTTGTTCCCGATGATGTCTCTTGTAAACGTGTATCGGTGTCGGTGCGAAGGTATTTGTCTGTGCCAGGTTCTCCTGAATCCCAGTTGAAGTAAGTAATAACCCGTCCGTCATCGTCGACAAAGTTGGAGCCTGACTTAGTTCCTTGTAGATATATCGGTCCAGTGCTGAATGTATCTACAAAATAGTTATTTTCTACATGTAGTAAGTTTTAGTTTGTCATACAACTTTGTGTAAATAATTATATGTACATTTGAAAATGTGTTTCCTTATATAAACCTATAGAAAAGTAAAAACGTTCATTTCTGTGTGAACTTTTTAAGGGGTCAAGAGGTCAAATTTTGACGTCACAATGATCACCGCGCGAGCTTATGACATGACGGTTGCGTTATTAGAAACATAAAACACGGTTATGTTTATAATTCTGAAACGTATATATAAGTAATTGTACCATAGTTTGGAGTGCTTTCTATTGCTAAAAGTGTGGGTTATCAATACATACCCCACAACTCCGCCCACAATGCCAAAAAAAAAAACACCCAACATAAACAATGTTGTTTTCTAACACGTTCATGTTAATGTCTACAGTAAGAGATTCCTCCGAATCAAAATTGCCAAAATCAAACACGAATAACCGACTCAAACTTCTCAAATAAATACTCGAACTCAATTTCATGTCTAGCTTGAGACAAGACAATATCGTAAATGGTATCGTCCAAATTAACGACTCTATTCCCGTATTCTCCTCCATATATGCGAACAAGTTGGGAAACACCTGTAAGAAAAAATTACTGGTATCCTGTATAACGATTTTATAGAAATTCTAATCACGTAATAAGAACGCGTTTGGTTGATTATCTTGTTTTCTGGACAGAGTGAATAGCGGTGGTTAATCGGATTTGACGTTTATCCATTATGGTTTCTTAATTTTTTCACTTATGTTTGATTTTTTGATTCTTTATATATGTACATGTTTTTCAATCTATTTTGTCAAAACATGTATTATCGATACAGAATATTAAATAGGATTACTATCACCTACTATCATCAATTAAATCTAATTTTAAATTTCTAAACAGAAGCATTGCACAACTTTGGGTTCGAAAAATGAAATTGTATTGATAAGATAAATTCTTTAACACAAATATCGGTATTAGAAGTCGGAAAATGTGAATTCAAAATATCACAACGAACAGTCGAAACATTTATATGAATTTTAAAAATAGTGTTTAAAGAATATAGATACCCGATGGGCGTGGTCATAATGACATTTGGGTGCAATGTTAAACAGTTCACTGGGTTATGAACTTGGTACAGTGTAGGTACGTGATCAAATCATATCCCGGTAAACTTTTAAAGTATACTTAAGTAAACTTTTAAAGAATAAAGAACGTACAACATTAAAAAAAACAGTCAAAATAACAAACACTTTAAAAATCACAATTTTAATTGTATCATTGTATGTCACAACATTTTAAACTATTTCTTACCGATAATTGAAACTGTGAAGTTGTAAATTTCATCTGAGTCTACCAACAAGAGACGACTGTTTAGATGATCCGACTGACATTTTGCGATGGCGTCCACAGCAATTCGCTTTATGGTACTTAGATGATAGCAAATTTCAAGTGACGTATCCCAAATGTAACCATCAGGACCAAGGGCGGTACAAATATCTGAAAGATATTGAAACAATGATAAATAAATAATACAAGAAGGAAGCATGCTCTTGTGCTTACATATTACATGTAATACAATTGTCTAATACTGTTTAGACCCGACAGATACACGGACAGGATTTCATCTGGAATACAACACCGGTATTTCAAGAAAGGTTTCAAGTGTTTAGGGTAATAATTTCCCAAAGGTATTAGATACCCATACTAAATAATTATGTTCGTTTAATTCAGCTCGTTAAGAAATTAAAACTATTGCTTGATTCCAAGCTGTCCGGAATTTATCATTATACTCCTTAATATGCAATATAATAAAACTTTTCTTTCTTATCTGTTTATACATTGAATGTTTAGAAGAGAAAGTAAAATTGTAATATAGGGGAGAAACAACATTTTATTTTTCATTCGGAACTCTCTCGGAATACCTATCACAATTTTTTAGCGTTGTCATCCTGTTTCTTTCAATTCATATTCCCGTAATTTGTTTTTATATTTAGCCATGTTAACCCTTGGTTATTTATGGAAATCGAAATTTTTTTAAAATGTGCTGCATTATTATCATGGGACAGAGTATAGTGTGATGGTGTTTTGCTCGGCGGCGCAATATGCAACGTCAATAATGTTAACAATATTTTCGTTAAATAAATATTTCAGTCCTTTTACTTGGTAATTATTTACCATCTTAGCTATTCAGTCAGTAAATAGTTTACAATCATAGGCTGTCCAAAGTAAATTCTACGTTTTAAGTCACCTTCAACTACAAAACCTACGAGAAGTGTGACATTTCATTAAAATTTTTGAAATAAGGGATTTTCTATTCATTTACATTAATACAAATACTGTGAGTATGCCAGTTTCATGTACACTATCTGTTTAATGATCTGCTCAGTCAGTTATTAAATAATGCAAGTGGACATCCGATATTTTATCCATACTACCCTAAATATTTTGTTTCTTCGG
>WFKH01011801.1:14282873-14323102 GCA_016163765.1 Magallana hongkongensis
TTTACAAATTTCCAACGGCCTGATAATATACCAAATAAAATTATCATTATTTATTATCATTTTTAAAATGATTAAAAATCTAAAAATACACATATACATGTATATGCCAAATTTTTTTATATCATCAATTCAAGTGTATTTCATAAGATTATATAGGAAATTGCATACTCTAGTATCTTGCACAAATGCCTGCTAAGGTAGCCTAATTTTTTTGCAAGAAAGCTTGTCAAAATAATAGTAAATCAGTAACAAATTCCTGGAAACGTTATATAAAATTGAGGAACGTGTCGTCTGACCTTAAACCCATCCACCCCCCTCTGAAATAGGAAATGATGATATATTTTGATAACTTTTGAGATCCCCATCCCTAAACCATATTTGTTCTTACTCAAGAAATGATTTAAAATTTGCTACTGTACACATGTAAGAATTTAAGAATACTCTGAATCTTTAGAACCAGGTTTGATTGGGAAGGGGGGGAGGAGTTGGAAAATAAGCATTTAATTTTAATCATTAATTGTTATCAATTTATGATTGCTAAATGTCACAGGGTCAACATGAGGTCAACTCAATAGTTTAAGTCTTACAAAGGAAAAAAATAACTTTTGCAATTAAAATGACAGAAACTGTACAAATGCGATAGGAAAGGTAACGATGATAAGCTAATTTAAATATCAAATGCTTGCAAAGGGAGATCACTTATTTAGAAAGTGAAAGTAAAACTTATGTATACCGGTGTCTCATAATATTGTGCTACATGTATTATGCTTACCTGTACTAGTCAACATCATTATGATAATCCAATTAGAACACAATATAAATCCCTTTAGTTGATCATCACAAAAGAAACGTTTATGCATTTAATTAATCCTTTTCTGCATATGGAAAACACATACCGGTATGTACACCACGTGAAACCCATCTAACCAAAGAGCTGGGTAAAACTTGTACCCGCTAATATGACCTGTAGACTTGTGTTGTGTACGTAACTTCAGACAAAGATCATTTTTTGTAACATGCATGTATTTTCATCACTTAATTCTTTAAAACCCCTTCCACTATTTTATTAGGTAAATAACTTTACATGTAAAGCACACATTTCAGCTATAAGGTGGTACAGGGCACCTGCATATTGTGATGCACTCCCTATTGAAATAAACAATAAAGTATAAATATAATATTTTCCCCTAAAATAATGTTACTTAACAGTGAAGCGCAATGGGTTAGAGCGTTAACTAAGTGTCTTTAAGTAGAGAGTTCAAATCCTGCTGGGGCTTTTCTATTTTTACTGAAGTTTCCAAAAATTTTAAAAACTGAATTTTAAAAAATTTTCCCAAATACCTGTATTGTAAAATTTAAAATTCTAAACCGTCACCGTGAAAGAATTTTGATTATAACACACTTTTATCCACATAAATATTGACATGTGTCTTAATTATACCACCTTGAATCAGTAATTTTATCTTCTATCCTGGCAGTTCTGCATTGAAAATCATGCACTGCATGTTTACAATCTTCTTTGTTGCAACTACCGGTACATATACAGGCTTTCGTTGTTATCAAAATATTATGATGTTTATTTATTCATGAGGAGTGTGTGTGGAGGGTGGGGGGGGGGGTTAAAAAATTTCAAGGGGGGGGAGAGGGTCTGGACCCCTTACTCCCTCCCCTTCTCTAAATACGTGCACACGCTGATGTTGGCACACAAAAGCAAATCTAAAGCCGGCAACCGCTGAGGGGAGGGGGCATAATTTCATTTTGTTTGTAAGAATTATATAGAACATACTTTCTATGACATGAAATGTTAAAGGGGAAGGAAACTAAAAAATATGTTGTACAATAAATCAATTAATTATCATCTACTATACTCATTAATCGTATTTATTTTCAATAAAAACCCCGGACCAATGAATAAATCAAGAAAATCGATCGCTTAATTTAAATTTCCCACCGCTATGGGAGCTGCCATTGAACGTTAATCTATGACGTCACACCATCTATTCCGCTTTGTTTTACCAACATAGCATCAGTATTAGCAAATCACTGAAACACTATCGATTTGAAACCGTTCTTTTACCTTTGACTTTCCACTAAATTACAAACTAACGTCAAACGGATCATGTTTGTTAAATTCTAAAAGCGGAGGATAGTGTCGGAGAAATCTTCGCGTAGTTGTGGAAATTGTCAACAGATGCCAAGTATCGTAGAAAATGTCTGCCGTCGTTATTTCGACATGGTAATTACGACTTTAGAGAATGTATTTTAAACATCCCGATTACAATTATAACATATTTATTCAGTTAGCGAAGAACTTGACTTGGAATAAAAATTTACTCGAAGTCATTTTTCAACTTTGAATGATATAGCAGATTAACAGCTGCCATTTATTTATAATAAAAATGCATATATTTATGCAAACATGTATTTATTCTTTAGATTGTCGCGTGAACCTAAACATTATCAATTTTGTTCAGTCGATTGCTTGGATAACAGAAAGGCATAAACCAGCGTTTTATTCAGAGCATTGTGTACATTGTATCCAAACCGGAATAGATGGTGTGACGTCAAAATAATTAATTTTTTGGGGTTTTTAATACAAAAGAGCTCTTCATCATGTCAGCCTTCAGTAAATACGATTTCTGTAACTTCAAACGTGCATTAAAGCTTAATTATGTAGTTTATTTTCAAAACAGCATGACCACATGTGATAATTTAAACCACTTTATTAATATAAATAAAATATGTTTTTGACTTTCCTTCCCCTTTAAGATTATTGATTAACTTAAAATTCACATGCAAACAGTTCAACTCCAAATTGTACATAAAGGGCCGATCATGTTTATTATGGGATGGGATCTCATCTTTTATGAAAATTATAATTTTTAAAAATTACCGGAAATTCCATGTGGCCTTCATTTTTACTAAAACTGATACAAAACAGTGGTATTTAGAGGGCAAACACTTGGTGCGGGTATTACTGTCTAATGACAGCATCTAGTTTGAGTTAAAAATAACGAACGGATCTCAAAAACTTGCAGCATGAATAGAGGCATGCGACAAGGATGTTGTCCAATTTCGGCATTGTTGTATCTATTTGTTGCAGAAATAGTATCTTTAATGTTAAAAATAACAAGGAAATAAAAGGTATAAAAATTTCTCATATGAAAAGAAATATAAAAAATATTCAACATGCAGACGTCACATTGGCCTTAAGTGATGTATCCTCTTTAAATACTGCAGTCAAAACAGTATTCTTCTGAGTAGCCTAAAAGATTTTACTAGCGTAGATGGCTTAAATACAAATAACGACGCTGTCCGATGTTTAGGCATACACGTTAGACATCATTGAACTGGTATCATACAATTCAAAATATGGGGAAAAAAATTCGAATCTTGGGGGAAAAAATAGAGAAAATTAACTCTTTTTAGAAAAGCTTATTTAACTTCGTACAAACGGGAACAAACGAGATAGAATAAAACGGGATAATGTAATTGGAAAGCAACTCAAAGGCGGCGTAGGTATAATATTGAATCAAATTTCAAGACCCTAAAAGCTGCGTGGACTAGAATCCTGACAGAAGAAAAGTGCGTCATAAAAGAAATAGTTGACAGTTATTTTTATAATTTGAATGTAGACACCAAATACATTTTAACATTATCAGAGACAAACTAATCTAAATTTAAAATTTTTTTTACCTTCCGACTTTTAATAAAGTCTTTTGTAGCTTAAATGAATGTAAAAGAATTATTGACGAGACAAATATATCTGATACTATTTTGCTCAACAACCAAATTGGAATAATAATTTTAAATACAATAATAAAACACTTTATTATACCTCATATAAATATTCTTGAGTTAAACAGAATTGCATTGGCTGATATGGTCACGTAACCCTCGTGTTCGCCCTGCAACAAACATCGTGTCTCACCTATTCGGATATTTCTTGTTTTACTTTCGGTTCGAGTTATAGGAAAAGACCAGAGAGTTCCGAGTGACGCAGACGATAACAATCTAAAGTCAATAAAGATTGCGAGGTTTCACCCGCCAAACAGTGAATATTTTTATGCATTATTAAATGAAAAAGACGCGGGGAACACGAAAAGATCAATGAAAGTGGCCGTAAAATGGTTTTTTTCGGGACTTTTGAACCGAGGGTGAAATGTCGGCAAATTTTGAAGACTTGCCAATCGACGATTTGAACAAGTCGTTGAAGTCATTTTACGTTGGTGCAAGGAAAAGATCGGGGGATCTTTTCAAGAAAAGTGCACTACAGAACATTCGTTATGGGTTAAAACGTTTTTTTTTCAAGAGAAAAGAAATATCGACATTGTGAAAGATTCTGAATTCAATGACAGCAACGAAATATTCAGAGCCGTGTCAACCGATTTGAAGAGGAAATGACTGGGGGGACTGACCACCACCCTCCCATTTCAGAGCAGGATCTGCAGAAATTGTACAGCAAGGACACTACCGGTTTTTGATGTAAACACTCCGTTTGGTCTACAGAGAAAGGTGTGGTTTGAAATTACGCTTTACCTGTGCAGAAGAGGGAGAGAAAATTTGAGATCAATGACCAAAGACACATTTTAGGTAGCAAAAGATGATGTTGGGAGATTGTATGTATATCAGTTTGTTGATGAGCTGGATAAAAATCACCGGGCTGATGCTGCTGGAAGTGTTACTGAAGGTCGGATGTATGAGTTACCAGGTACTGTTTTTATGTCATATATATATATATATGTGTGTGTGTGTGTGTGTGTTAAAATATTTTTTTCATTACCATTACTACTACATAACTATTATCATGATTATGAAAAATTTATTGATTGTTTTCCTCACTTTTTTTTCCAGGACACATGATTTAAAGTTGTGACATTTTTTTTTTGATTCTGTGTATTTAAATAATAAGTCTAACTACGTAGGTCAATCTAATTATAAAGTGAAAGTAGACACGTTTTGTACATTAGGTGCAATTGAGTAATCATCGCATTGTTTTTCATTGGAACTTTACGTTTGCATTCTACTATGATCTATTTTACTTATAATCTACCTGTTTGATATTCGTCTGTAAGATTTGAACTGCTATTTTACCTGTATCTGTGTAAACACGCATGCGGCAGACAGACTGTTGATGTTTCTATTTTTAATGGCGGCGCATTGCATTATGGTTAATTTCCGGTTTATTTTCTTTGATCCGCCTAAATATATCCCTACTCTGTGAATTTTATTGAAATACAAGAAATATGAGTTTTAAGGTAATTATTTTAGAAATATAATTTCAAATAAATTAAACTTATATTATATTAGTATGTTTTATACATTTAAAGTACTTTTTAATAGAAAGATCTATTTTTCGTTGCTTCTCAACGGAATTTTCTCCATTGGTTTGCACAGATTCAGTTTGAAACCAACGGTCCGTTTATCCGTTGGTTAACGGGTGTATATAAACCCGTCAGCGTCCGTTGACGGAGACTTCAGCATTTTTTTTTTTTTGATCTTGTAAAGACGTAGGTATAGTTTTGAATAGGATAAATAATTTATTTAAGAACTTTTAAAAAATTTTCTTCTCTTCTAAATTATTTAACAAGTAGGTGAATCTATCGTAATATTTGATATTTTTGAATTGATCTTTAGTATATTTTTGAGGTAGTCTGCAGCTGTTGTTGATCTAATATTTATTTGTTATTTATTTTTAATTGTTGATAGTTAAATTAAGAACGTTTGTAATTTCTACTTGAATAAAACATCATCTCAAGCTTAATAAATCTTTCTTTATTCTATCCGCTGAAGTCCGTTTCTTTTACAGGTTTTTATAAATTCGAGTGTACAATTTTTTTCCGTTTTATAAAGTCAGGATAGTTATCCCGTTACATTTTCTTGGTGTCAGAAGTGGGATCCAATGTTTTTCATACGTGGATCCAGAGATTCGTAACCTACGAGATTAGCTGGAAACATCCAAGTACTGCAATGTATAATACACTGCATAAAGCTGCACAGAGATAAGCAGATGGGCAAAATAGTAGGATTTACTAGATCAGAGAATGAAAAGGACACTTGGGAAACTGATTCTCAACAGTCTGCTGCCCAAGAAATCCACACTGAAACAAGTGATGGGGATATTTCTTCTGACAATGAGGAACATGATTTCCTCTGCAATGAGGCAATAGAGAGGCACATCGATGCCACGCATAGAGAGATTCCACCAAATAGCATTGTTAGATCTCCACAATGTATTTCTCCAATGTCTAAAGATACAAGTCAGGCTAAAAAAAGGAGAAACAGACCATAAACTAAAGCAAACAAGGGACATGATACTTTACATAGTCCAGTCACTCTCCAAGCAGAGGGAGAATGGTCAGACAAGGAATATGATGAACCCCCAAAACAAAACAAAACAATTCTTACCTATTAGAAAACTTTAGCAAAATTATTAACAGTGCCCTGAACAAAATGACAGAAGCTATGATTAGCATGTTTAAGACTACCATACAAGAAGCCAATCAGAAACAAATAAGTAAGGAAAATACAAATTGTACTCCAAAAGTTCAAAGGGGTAGATCTACAGGTAAGTCAAATAAACGAGTATCTAGAAGATCACCCTCAGTTACAACAGAGTCTGATGACTCAGACTGATGACAAAGAATCAGCACATAGTTCTAGTGCCTCTGTACGAACGCCCAATATTTTTCACAAGAAAACAGGGAATCTTTCTGTTAAACTCCCTGCATTCAGAGGGGATACAGATGAGAAATGGAAGGCGTATTTCAATAGATTTGAAGCTGTAGCACATCATAATAACTGGACAGATAAAGACAAACTAGGCCCATTATTACCTAGGTTACAGGGTCTAGCGGTGAATTTGTATTTGAAGAACTCAAACCAGAAATTCTTACAAATTACAGACAACTCACAAGAGAGTTAGGAAACAGATTTGGAATCATAGAAACAAACAGAGCATTTCAGACAAAATTCAGGGGTAGAGATCAAAAGAATGGTGAACCAGTTCAAAGTTATGCCGCAGAGCTGAAAAGCCTATACAATAAGGCTTACCCCAAAAGAGACAACCTTAAAAAACAACAGGATCTAGTCTCTAGATTCCTGCTTGGATTGTCAAATGAAAAAGCAAGAATACATGTAGAAATAAATAGGGATTCTCAGACCATTGAGGAAGCTACAGAGTATATCATAGAGTATGAGGACGCCACTAGGTATCCAAGAGCAGAGGATGAACCCGGTTACATTAACCGTAAAAGACCTACTAGACAGGTCAATGACAAGAGTCAAATTTCGAACACTCTTAAAGATAACAGTAAACACACTAATGGGAGTAAACCTAGAACAAATTGGAAAGACAGGCAGGACAAACTGAAGGAGAAATCTACAAAGTCTCCTGAGCAAAGCTCCTCAAATCAGCACATTGACAAGTCCCCTTACATAACTGGGGATGAATTGATAAGTGCTATAAATGAAGCTTTAACTTCTCGTCAACCCAGCTACAGGGGTTCAGGACAAAAGAATAAGAGTCACATAACTTGCTACCTTGTGGTAAGCAAGGACACTGTGCTAACAGTTGCATAAATGAGAAACTTCTGAAAGACAACCAAAGGGGCAATCCTCTAAACCCTAGGGCATCTGAATTCAAACCAACTTTAAACTAGAAGGGGTCAGTTCTAACGGCCGAGTGACGACCCAATTGAACTTTGATAATGGCCTTTCTCAAGATTTAGTTTCATGTAAATTTGTTGAAAAAGACTCCAGACCTAATTTGAGTAGTGATATGGGGGACCATATTGTTGAAGATCATGATATTATTTTCATTCCTAATAAAACCTGCAAAAGTTTGAAGGCAAACCCTTCCAAAAACTATGTTGTTTATGCTACAGGTGAGATGCCTGTGAAAGCTTTGGAAAAACAACCAGAAATAGTGCTCGGAGTAGAGCCGGTTTGGGGTGGTACCGGAACCGAGAGTCTTGGTAACAGTCGGGTAGACTGCGGAGCGGTGCTTGGATTTGAAGGTTTTGGACACAGCCGGGTAGGCTGTGGGGTGGTACCAGATTCTGAGAATCTTGGATGTAGCCGGGTAGGCTGTGAGGTGGTACCAGTTATTGTAAACCCTAAAGACAGTCGGGTAGACTGTGGGGTAGAACTTAGTTCTAATGAATCTAAAGACAGTCGGGTAGACTGCACATCAATTTGAACTAATAGTTCAAGTGTGAAGCTTGACAATGTTGCAGGTAGACCTCTTGAATGTGGTCAGGAAATGTCATTATTGGTGAAGATTATCATGAGTTTGAACCATCTCAGCACCAGGGTCCTTCCTCTGAGGACGTTTAAAGACAAATCAATGGGTGTCCTGGATTATACATCAGTGGCTCAATTCAGGGTGTGACAAAGAAAGTTTTTGAAAAGATTCCAAGAGATTCTAGGCCAAAATTAAAATGTTCCAATTCCTTGATAGGTGTCAATGGAGAACCATTAAAGGAGTTTGGGAAGGCAATATTCGAAGTTCAGTTTATCAGGAGAAAATTCAAGAAGAATTTGTTGTGGCCGATATAGAAGATGACACACTTTTAGGAATAGATATTTTGTTGAAAAGGGAAAATGCACCAGTCAGTTTGAATTTACATGAAAGTTTGATGACTTTCAAAGGGATGAACATTAGAATTAATCAAATTACAGAAAGGATTAGGAGGGTTACAGCAGCAGATACTATTGTAGTTCCTGAATATTCTGAAAAATTGATAGGTGTTTTCATTGATAGATATGACAATGATAAAAATTTGTCTCATTACATATTTTGTATTGAGCCTTTAGAGGATTTCAACAACAGATTCTCTCTGCTCATGGCATCTTGCCTTACAGACTTGTCAAATAAAGTTTCAACTAAAGTCAGGGTCATGAACCCCTTTAAGACAGATGTGAGTATTCAACAAGATGAAGTTTTAGGAGAGGCTGAACTCATTGATCCAAAAAATATAGATGTCATTCTGTCTTCAGAGAGTCCTTCTGAAAACAATCAACAAACAAGGAGAATACAGCTTGACAAGTGCTCTCAAAAGGAAGATAACTCTGATGATTCAAGACACAATTTTAAGTATCACAGAAAGATGACTGCACTAATATGTCAATTGTCCGTGATCATTTATCAGATTTGTATTGTAGGGCAATTGTAGACAAGAATTCAGATGAGGAAAAGGAAATCTCAATTCTTCTTCACAAATATCAAGACACATTCTCAAAAAATGATACCGACCTCGATATAACAAATCTAGTACATCAGGAGAGTTCAGGCAATAGGACTCAGGAGAGATCTAAGGAAAGGTCAACGGGAAATTCCAGGGAGAGATCTCAGGAGAGGTCAAGGGGAAAACTGCAAGAGAGGTCTCTGGAGAGACTAAGATGGAAATCACAAGAGAAATCCCAAGATAAGCTGATAGAGCATCCAGAAGATGGTAGCTGCAGAGAGAGTAGCAGGAGTACACCACTGGCTCGTGGACCTGAAGAGTCACGGAGGAGATCGCAGGAGAGGTCACGAGGGAATGACACCTCACCAACAAGATTACGACATAGTGAATCTCATGTTCCATCTCCAGAGGACGATGCAGAACATCCACCATGAACTTCAATGTCAGACTGACTGAGGAGCATGAGGGACCAGACAGTGGACAGAAACAGGTCTCCACCACCAGACAGAAGGAATTTCAACAAGAAGAGACCTGGCAATTTTTACAACGGACCAGTAAAGAGATTTGATAGGAGACACTGAACTTTTAAGAGTGGATTTATTTAAGGTGTTATGAACTGTACATTTGGGTAAATTATTTTTAGGTATGGGTCTGGGGGTGGACGTTAGAATATATTTATGATATGGATGCCTTTGAGGATATATATGTACATTGATTATACATGCAATTACTGATGTGGCAGTATGTATATCTATAACTGCATGTGTATGTTCCAGTGACTTAAACTCGTAAATTGTATATTTATGCTAATTAAGTCATGTTTTTATATTTATGTATTGTTGATACCCTTCAATTGTTGTGTTTATTCATGGGGACATGAATCTTTTCAAAACGGGGGGTAATGTAAAGTAATGACATTTTTTTTTTGATTCTGTGTATTTAAATAATAAGTCTAACTACGTTCGTCAATCTAATTATAAAGTGAAAGTAGACACGTTTTGTACATTAGGTGCAATTGAGTAATCATCGCATTGTTTTTCATTGGAAACTTTACGTATGCATTCTACTATGGTCTATTTTTCTTATAATCTACCTGTTTGATGTTCGTCTGTAAGATTTGAACTGCTATTTTACCTGTATCTGTGTAAACACGCATGCTGCAGACAGACTGTTGATGTTTCTATTTTTAATGGCGGCGCATTGCATTATGGTTAATTTCCGGTTTATTTTCTTTGATCCGCCTAAATATATCCCTTCTCTGTGAATTTTATTGAAATACAAGAAAAATGAGTTTTAAGGTAACTATTTTAGAAATATAATTTCAAATGAATTAAACTTATATTATATTAGTATGTTTTATACATTTAAAGTACTTTTTAATAGAAAGATCTATTTTCCGTTGCTTCTCAACGGAATTTTCTCCGTTGGTTTTGCACAGATTCAGTTAGAAACCAACGGTCCGTTTATCCGTTGGTTAACGGGTGTATATGAACCCGTCAGCGTCCGTTGACGGGGACTTCAGCATTTTTTATTTTTTTTATTTTTATTTTTTTTTATCTTGTAAAGACGTAGGTTTAGTTTTGAATAGGATAAATAATTTATTAAAGAACTTTAAACAATTTTTCTTCTCTTCTAAATTATTTAACAAGTAGGTGAATCTATCGTAATATTTGATATTTTTGAATTGATCTTTAGTATATTTTTGGGGTAGTCTGCAGCTGTTGTTGATCTAATATTTATTTGTTATTTATTTTGAATTGTTGATAGTTAAATTAAGAACGTTTGTAATTTCTACTTAAATAAAACATCATCTCAAGCTTAATAAATCTTTCTTTATTCTATCCGCTGAAGTCCGTTTCTTTTACAGGTTTTTATAAATTCGAGTATACAATTTTTCCGTTTTATAAAGTCAGGATAGTTCAAGATTTATAGTTATCCCGTTACACCTGAACTACCCTGTGCTTTCTTTCGAAAAGTATGTATCAAAGTTGAACCCAAACAAGGATGATTTGTGGCAGCGACCTAGGGATTCCTTCTCACTTGACGACGATGTGTGGTATGCAAATGCACCTGTGGGGAAAATTTCATTGTCTAGCTTTATGTTCGATATTTCAAATTTAGGGAAACTCTCTAAAGTATATAAGAATCATTAGGTGCGTGCTACAAGTATCACTGTATTGGATGTTGCGGGCATCAGTGGTCGTCACAATATGAAAGTTTCTGGACATAAATCGGAGACCTCACTCAAGTCTTACTCCATTTTCATCAGCGATGGGAAGAAGAGGGAAATATCAGAAACTCTTAGTAACGCCCTTGGACAGCAACCATCGACAAATGAAAATGAAGCTGGTACGGAAAATCTCAGTGATTTGGCTAGTGTGTTTGCAGACGACTTTGAACTTGACCTGCTTGATGATAAGTATCAATCAAATGAGCTAGAAAAGGTGTTGTGTGAGCTTAATCAAAACAAATCAGTTATGCAGAATCAGATGGGCATGTCTGCAGTTGGAATGGGAATGTTCAACTTCAGACCAAATTTTTCGGGAAATTGTCGTGTTCAAATTATCATTAACTATCCAAAGTAAACGCTCAGTTAATGTTTACATGTTGAATTTCATTGTTTAACAATTTTCTGAGGTTAACTTAATCTTTAAGTTATTCTTAAAATTTAATTAGTTTGTTGTTAAAATTTAATTAATAACTATTATATTGTATATTTATTTTATCTGTGATACAGTCTGTTATAATATCAAGAATAGTTATCTCACTTTTTTGTCATGTTTTTGTGTTATTAATCTATGCTGAATAGAATAATATTGTTAAATTCTGAAAATTTAATTAGTTTGTTGTTAAAATGTAATAAATAACTTCTATTATACATTTATTTTATCAGTGATACAGTCTGTTATTCAGAATGTGATATCTCACTTTTTTGTCACGTTTTTTGTGTTATCAATCTGTGTTGAATAAAATTGTATAATTTGAATGTCAATTCATAAATTGTGCTTGATTTGGTATAATAAACAATTTATCGCACGAATGTTCTGGAGACATGAAGATTTATTCACCCGTGAAAAATCATATTCCCCCTCGGGCGTTGCCGTCGGGGAATATGATTTTTAATGGGTGAATAAATCTTCATGTCTCCCTCACCATCATGCTATAAATGTATATTGTTTTAAAAACTGTATTCATAACGGTATATTATATGTCAAGGAGGTTGGCACCTCAAATACAAGTAATGCCAATCAGCTGAAAACCATTTTCCTATAAAGATGGGGACTTAAAATATTAATTTATTTTATATGTGACCCATGTCACACGCCATTTTTTAAATATGGTGCCATAAACAGAAATGATAATTTTCTTCAAAATGTTGCTAAAATTTGACATGGAAATTGATTTTTTGAAGAAATCAAACAAATATTGAGTTTGAACTATTATCTAATTATAATTTTAATACAGTATGAAGTTGAACACAATCATGTAGTATTCAAGTCAATGTTTTAAAAAACCTTGCCTTACTGGCAGCTTCATAACCAATGCATAATTAAAACGAGCATATGTTAAGATTGTTAACAAAATGTAGGAGTAACCAAATTAAATCGAATATAAAAATGATAGTAATGCAATCTTCCCAAAACTTTGCATACAAATAGACATAAATATAATGTTTCATGTAAAAGTAAAAAATGTTGGGGTCACATTTAAAAAAATAAAGTTCGCCCGAATTTCCTCTGATTTCACATAATTTTTGAGTTTCTATTAACTTTCAGTATCTGGATTTGATTGGCTAAATATGATAAGTTTTTCGGACAAACATGAAGATGTCACAATGCACAAACTATCTGAAAGTAAGGTCTGAACTGAAAATTAGGAAGCTAAAGTTACCGTACTCTTAAACCGTTGAGTTATGAAAAATGTTCATTTTCTTCTAGAAAACGTTCCGCCATAAAATATTGTCCCTTAATAAACTCTGTAAATATGTAATTTTCTTTTAACTATTTTATTTAACTTTATTTGGCATTGTAAAAAATAAATATACGAGTGGAATTAATATATGATGCAGAATTTTCAGACTAGAGGTGACCCAAAACGGCTACCTAAAACCAGAGGAGCGAACCTCTTTTAGAACCTTTTTGATATCAATGAACGATTCAAATGTAATGATTTGGGAATAATGGGAATAATTGTTCACTGCTATTAGACTTCTTAGGCCACACCAATTTGATTTCTTGGTCTTCGGACTTTAGGCAAACAAATATTGGGGTCAGCGAGCGATTTGATAATATTAAAATTAAAAAGCAGAAATTTGAAAATTTATGGTCGACATAAAAATAATTGAGGCGAGCGATTACATTTTATTTTAAAAAAGTCATTTTTTTCTTTAAAATTAAAAGTGCATGTTAAAAGCAGCATTACAATATACACTATAATAACCACTTTGAAATATCTTAGATTATACTTTTACACCCTATTAATCTATTAATTATATTAGTGATGCAAATTATGTATTATGGGCACATGTAACAATAAGAACCGCTTTTACCTTTGAACAAAAAATCAAATAAATTGATAAAAAGAATGCACACTGAATTGAGAAAATTTTTACAATTTTACTTCATCGTGTACAACTTTCAACAGTTTATCTTCTGCACCTCTTGGGCAAATATATTTTTCCCCATGTTCTTGCATCTTTGCCGTTATTTTTACAAATCTGATAAATAGATCTAACAACAGAATATTGCTCAAATAAGCCAGAAATGTAAAGGTCTGTATCGTCTAAAAGACTGTCAACACTTCAGCATTGAACACACACTGGAGGTTAGTAGTGCTTTAAGGATGTAGAGAAATAACTCTTTTCCACTTCTGTTGTGCAGTTTATGGCCTCACAAACAACCATGCCTTGTGGCAACGCACTTTGAAAAAAAATTACGCATTTTGACGAATTTTTTCAAAGTGCGTTAAATTTCGGACCAAATTAACGCACTTTGAAAAGTTTTTCTAAATGCGTTAAATTTGGGACCAAGTTAACACACTTTGAAAAAGATTTTCAAAGTGCGTTAAGATCAACATTTTATATCTAAACATAACTCACGTATCCTTTTTTCACATCATGTTTGCTTAGACGCACATGCAATTGAATCTAGTTGAAATATGTTATACTTCATATATATAATTATCGTTTCTGGCATAGCCCAATGTACCAGATAAGAATTAAATTTGTTGCATACACTAAAAAGGAAAAGGCAGTTGCTAAGCGATGCAGTTTATGTCATATAATTGGCTAATTCAAATCTCCCGAGTTGTTCTTTATGTGTAAATTGTCAAACTACGTGAGCTTATGAGGAAAGAAAAAAAAATTCTAATCAAAAACTGTTTATCAAGTTAACTGGGAATGCAGTGTGTTCTTTCTTAAATATCTCCCACTGAGCTAAACAAGGTTAAAACAATCATTTATGGTATATAAAAGTATCAATTATTTCGACCAAACCCTGAATATTATTTTTTCTAAGTGCGTTAATATCGACGACATCAACGCACTTTGAAAAAATAAATATTTTTTCCAAGTTCGTAGACTTGGTCCTAAAATTAACGCACTTTGAAAATTTTTTTCAAAGTGCGTAATTTTTCAAAGTGCGTTGTAACTGCCTGGATCCTCAACATCCTTTGCTACCATGGGGTCTCCACATATGAAAACATGGTCTGCCTTTAAACGCAGCAACAGTTCCTCCTATAATAACTTTACATCATGAGAAAGAAGTTTCACAAATTTACTTTAATATCAACTTAAAATTAGTTAAAAGTAGCAGGTACTGGAGGCCTCTTGCTAAACAAGACAGTGAAGCCATCAATTGCGTAATACAATACTGATAACTTACTTAATCACTAGTCAGATTTTTATCACTGTGGACACATCTTGAGCACTCTCCACATACAATAACATCTCGAGCCTTTTGGGTCTTGAACATATCTCTGTTACGTCTGTCGTTGGCAGTAGCAGGATCATCCTGTACTTTAGCGCTGGGCCTATATGTATCACCTGTTACTTCTCCATACACCTGTTAAATTTAAAAGTTGCAGATTCAGTTTCTAAAAAATCCATGTACAAAGTACACGAAATTATTTCACTGCTTTATTAACATGAAAAATGTTAGGTTTTATACATGCTGTGGAGCTGATTAATGCAAGTTGCTGCCTGTGTAATAATAATTTATACAAACTTACAATTAAGTGTAGAATTTATCTCCGAAACGTCCATATCAGCAGCGTTGATGAATTGAACATTTTGTCCTTTACGCGACGAACTTCCACAATGGAATCAACAGGCAGGACAATGTTTTTCGATTCCACACACTTTTCAAAAAATTCGAAGATTTACCCCCCAAAAGTTGGTGACTGTATTCGCTAGTATATCAATCATTTCCTGACCGCTAATTCTAACCAAAAGTACAGGCATTTATTTACTCTTGTACCTTCTCCCTATATATTTGCTTATTTGAATTTTTATATATAATGATTTTTATCTACATTCATCAATTATAACATAAATCGAGAATTACATTTTTTACATTTTTAATAATTTGGAAATTGTACAAATTACTCAAAAATATCAAATAAAAATGCAACATAACCCCCCCGCCTTTGAATAAAATGGGCTCCAAAAATC
Source organism: Magallana hongkongensis (assembly GCA_016163765.1). Classification (NCBI taxonomy): domain Eukaryota; kingdom Metazoa; phylum Mollusca; class Bivalvia; order Ostreida; family Ostreidae; genus Magallana; species Magallana hongkongensis. The sequence goes on from WFKH01011801.1 coordinate 14,298,732, forward strand.
GGTTGTTTAGAATATAGATAAACCCATGGGTTGTATGGTAAAGAAAACCCTGTCTGTATCTCTTTCCGTTTCATTTCATGAATTCATAAATACGCACTATTTCCCTTTCATCTCCGACTACCGCCATATTAGTTGTCGATTTCTATTGTTACGCTCATCGCTACACACCTCCCATATAAGTCCGAGAGCACTATTCATGCTTCACCGCATTTAGGTATTTCATTCACCCGAACACGTTATATTGGACGGAAAGATTTGTAGAAACGCGTTTTGAATGACATACCTGCACTGGTAAGGAATATCCAATGAAAGACGAAACAAAACAGACTAAAATCCAGGCACCCATATTTAAAAAGTCCTCGATCATTGTAGAACGTTTCACCGTGTCGTACTGTTATATCATCGCACATGCGCAAACCACACATGTTAGTGCAGTGACAGCATGGACTTAGAAAACGGAGTGTTTTTGTAGAAACTTATAAAAACGATATTACGCTGCTACTTTCTATGTTTTGATTTAGGTTACAATTGATAAATGTAGATAAAAAAAATTATTATATATAAAAATTCAAATAAGCAAATATATTGGGAAATGTAAAAGGAGGATATAAAAATTTTAAGATAGTAAAAGTAGCGCTCGAAGTTTCCGATCCCAAGCCTAATGTTTAAAATCCCCTCATAATAAATAGACTAGTGTATTTTTAGAAGGGTCTCGAATCTTAAACTTAAGATGATTATCTGATAATTTTAACCTTAAGGTAGGGTCTTTGATGTTTCCGAGCCCGATGATTAAAATTCTCTTATAATGAATAGTATGCTTATCAGTATGGCCCGGATCTCTCAAACTAGAGATTGTGCCATTACCATTTTTTTACAGTGGTTGACCACTCAGAATTTCAACTTCCGAATATTAATGATACATTTAAAATTGCCATTAATAAAATTAATTTTTGAATTGCGATGTGTTTCAAAGATAGTTTGACGTTTTCTGTGTCTTTATAACAACAATATCTGTCTTACATCTATCTAACTGCATGTCTGTCTGCCAGCTTGTCCTTCTATCTAAAACCGACATTTTTCCATGTATACATCATTTTGTCAATTTATAAGTATGTATATTTTATATATTCTTTCACTATATCTTTCTATCCTTTCTATCCTTTATCTAAGCCAAAATTCAGGTTCAAAATTCTAAGGTCCGAAATTCCCAGAAAAATAATGGAATCGGAATGTCCTGGTTAAATGCACATTTACACTTTGTGTCCTACATACCTACAAAGTTTTACGAAATTCCGGGCAGCATTTTAAGAGAAGTTGGGCTTACGTGGGGCATAAATAAAGTGAATATAGTAATGAACAGTTTGTAAGCGCAACTCTTCTTAAACTGCTGGACAGAATTTAAAGAAACTTGGTAGGTACATGTATTTAGGACACAATGTAAAAATGTGCATATTACCAGGAAACTACGATTCCAATTTTTATCTGGAAATTTCAAACTGGCCAGCACAATCACCAGATTTAAACATTATAGAGAACATTTGGTTGCATTTGAAAAGAGTATTAGAAACCCTTGTCAGTGTCATACACTCGCAACAAGATCTTATGGCGGAATTCGGAGCGTGTGGGAAAACGTTCCATTAAACTATATGTTGAACTTTATAATTCCATACCAGAATGAGTAAAGAAAGTATTCAAGATTAAAGGAAATCTGACTAAATATTAAGGTAAGATTTTAATTTTACAAATGTATCAACAAAAAACAACTTCGCCAAGTAGATTTGCGATTTTGGCGGCCATTTTGAAAATGGCGATTAAATATGTCCAATGACTGTACATTACAATCGATTTTCTTAAAAAAAAAGAAGAAGGAACTCATACCTAGGCAATGTAAATATACTTCAATATACATTATTTACGAATCATTTTGATTTTGCCGACAAAATGGATTCTAACGCCAGTTCAGAACCCATGGATGACCAAGTAAGGTGAATTTCATTTTGTTTGTCTGTTAGTTTGCTTGTGGTTTATTTGCAAAGGATGACTGCACTTAGCGCTGGGTTTTGGGTATTTTTCGGTCGCTTCTGTTGCGTTTATTTCTTAACCTATTGTCATTTTTGTTTATTTTATTAAAGAGTCTTGTCAATTTCTAACATAAATTAAGATTTCAGACTCTGATACAATAAACTCATTCTATGTTTTTCTCCTTATAACTTTCGAAAAAAGAGAATTTTCGCTTAATTGCCCTTGATCGAACATAAGATTGATATTAATATGCATGAGACGTGGTACTGGCATTACCAGAATGGTACTAAAATTAGACTAGCATGAATAACAATGCCATGTATAAAAATTATGTGATCACTCTTTCACCATAGCCCTTTCTATTCTATATGGAAAAAGTATACTATTTACTATTTCAGTTTCAACAATAAGACTACGCCCATGTAAGTACAAAAGACTTTAAATCAATGCTTGACAACTTAACCACGTGTTTGAAAACATTGTCCTAGTTAGCACATAACATGCTACCTTACATGTCACGTGATAGAATTTTGTATTCACAAAGTTAGTAGGTGAGAAATCACGTGGTGAATTATAATATTCAACATGTATCAACCCTTGGTTACAACAGAGAAAGCGAAAGTAAGAAGAAGCAGTTTTTTCTCATTTAAACCATGAGCGCATGTTTGTCTATTTATCTCCTTTTAACACAACTCAGATAATGCAAATATACAATTACTGTTAAACGGAACAATAGACAAACATGCGCTGACTATGTATAAGGTCAGTATAAAATGGGCGTCCTCATTATCGTATGGAGATTCAAGAAATCGTGTTGACCCCTGCCTATGAAAACAAATTCGTACTTGGTAACAACATACTTTTATTTAATGCAATTACGTAAAGTTGCAGTTTGGATGTTGACCATTTCTGCAATTGAAAGAAAAATGCTTTTTTTTTAAAGTTTACTAGATGATAACCCGCGCGAGCGCGGGAATTAACACTTAACAAATGAATGACATAATGCAATAAGGTTGAATCAAATTTTTTTACGTATATATTGTGTCCGAATTATTTCTTTATAGTTTTCTTAACCTATTCTTTAAAATTGAAACAAAAAAAAACACTGCATAGCTGGATATTTAGAAAAGAGATGAAAAATTTAAACTGAATTGGATGATATATACATGAACATGGCCTTAATTCTGAGTGGAAAGTGATTACATTGATTTTTTTTTAAACCAGTGAGTGGGTATTTAGGACGTCATATGTCTAAATTTTGTTATTTAGGTCAAATTTCACTAATATTTTTATCCCTGTCCCCCCCCCCCCTCAAATTTAACTTCCCCGTTTGATAACACAATGTATAAAGTTCACTACCAATCTGTCGTGGTATTAAAATTTATGAAAAAAAAAAACGCTAGTGTATGCATATTTATTTGCATTTTTTTAAACCAAAGTTGTCATTTTCAAAGTATCTCGCTCTACACTTTCCGCCATAGTGTAAATTAGTCAAACCGCGTTCCTGGGCACCCCGTTCTGGAAAAAAAATTATTTCGATCAAAACTAAAATCGCATCAAATTTTTCCATTTCATTTATTAACTTTTTTGTATTAACCAAAAATGTCCCATTCAAGGTATGAATATCTACCCGCGATGCATGATGAACCCGTCCTACACTTTTCGCCTAGACGTTAATTAGTCAAACCGCCTTCTTGGTTACCCCGTTCTGGAAAGTTCTATTCCATTCTTTCGCTAGAGGTCGCGCTTCGCTAGCTTCTATCTGGCATGCCGCTTCTATCTATCAAAACTAAAATCGCTCACTCAAGAAACGAATTGCCTTATTTCATTTATTCAACATTTGTCAAATCTTAACTTCTATGTGTAATCCAGTTAAGTTCCTAATAAATATATTCACTGTTTACGTAATCATTCAATATTATTTCATTGCAAGCATATATTTTGATGCAAACTATCCCTGTCTTGGAGCCGCCAAAGAGTGTCCACCACCTTACTCTCAGTTTTGCTATTTCGGGCTTGTTTATCGAAAATGAAAGTAGGTTTTTGATTAATTTCACAAAAATAACCTATCAGTTAAAATTCAATTATACCTGACGGACATCATCACGCATGTGTTGAAATACCAAAGGTGTAAGCAGGTACTCTGGTGCAGGCATTTTGTAGTTTATTTGCAAAATGCCTTAATTTATAAGAATAGATTTTCTCGCAAATATCGCATGTCCTTAAGTGCAGTCATCCTTTATCTGTAAACGCCTATAGTTTGAGATAACATACTTCATCAAAATAGAAGTTAAAGAAAGAGGAGAAACAAAAAACATTTCAAAAGTTGAGAGGCTGGCCAAGAAAAAGCTTTAAAAATTCCAGATGGTGACAAACAACACAAACCAAAATGGGGCTCTTGGGGGAATTTTGAAAAAAAAGATTTACAAGTATTGAGCAGCGACAAAATGAGGAATTCTTTCAAACAGTCAGGCATTCAGAAAAATACCAAAACGAAGGAAAAGTAAATACGGATAAGCAGATAGAACAAGAGGCCCACAGGCCTTGACGGTCACCTGAGTACCATTACCCTTAGATTGACATGTCAGAGTCTCAAGCAAATGCCAGAAAAATAGGAAAAGGTTGTTTTGTCATTAACACCTGCAAAGGTTCACCCTTTAATATATGTAGCCTGATTAATGTGAACTGCTTGACAAAATAACCATATTTTATTAACGTTCAGAATTACTTGATTATGACTTTCTAAATTTAGATTAGGGTCAGCAGTTACTCTAGTTGTTCCAAAAGACATAATCAGCCTTTTGCTTAAGAGATCTATCACATTTGTTAGTCAAAATCGCAAAAGCTTGGCTGGATGCTTTTCCTGGATTCCAACGTTGTGAAATAGTATCCGTACGTCTCCCTGTAACTTAGTCTGGTTCCCGCCCCCGCCACTGCGTTTTCACTTCGTTTTGGGGTCAGGTAAAAGCCGGCGCCATTTTAAAATGGCGACCTCCAGGACTGGAAAGAGGTAGAGATTTACCACCGAAGAAAAAATCGGGAATATCTTCTTATAACTATGAAAATCAATTCAACCAACCCATACCGAGTGTAGATGAGAATCAGTTGTATCGAAAAATGTAGTTTTTTAAGTATTATAGAGTCCTTTTATTTATATATCTCAGTTTTTTTGCAATGTTTACATACCCCCCGAATTAAATATTGGTATCTAAATATTTAAACAAGGGTGGCTTAACTTTCCAAAGGAGTTGACAGGTTTACCTAAGCTATGGACTACTAGAAATCACCGATAAATCGGAAGAATAGATAAAATAGAGTGTGGGTTTGCATAGGTACGCTCTCGAAAAGGAGACGGGAAAGATGGGGAAGGGACTATTTATGCTACCTCCGCAGGTTTCTCATTTATGAATATATGGAATGTTAAAACATTTATATAATAAGGATAGCAAATAATTAATGAAAAAATGCAAAGAATGTCCAGATCCACATTACAAACATTTAATTTTAATTTTGAATTTGTAGATATTTTTGGATAATGAAGATACAGGTATGGTGAAAGATGCAACATGTCAGCGCTCTATGGGACTATACGAGTGTCATCATATTGCTGCTGCACTTTTGTATGGGTATGTTTACTTAAAAAAAATAATCACCTTTATTTTTCTTTCTTTTCCCATGTTTGTTTAATTATGAAAATGGATTTCAGGTTGATACAATAAAATCTGAGAATATGTTCTAATTTTAAAATTTGTTGTAATGTTAAAAAAGGATTGAAATTTATTTACAAACCATTGAATATACATATACATCATGTGTACCATTCATGTTAATCATATCTATCTTGATAGAGAAAAGTTAATATTTCATTTACAAAATAGCGAGCAAAACGGACATTAAATGTAGTTGGCTGAAGCATCCAAAGTCAGCGCCACCAAAATCTACGGCTACTATATCTGACCTGTATTCACCATAGCAACAGGAGTATATATATATATATATATATATATATATATATATAAACACAACAAAGTTAATAAATATATGTATATAAATATATATTTTTTAATGCCCAAATTGTTTAGAGCACTGAAAAAAAGTAACTGACGAAGACAGATCGTTTTTGTATCATCAGCTGGGACAGTTGGGGCCCTTCACAGGTTGCTGTTCTGTGCCATGGAGATTACTTTTATTTATTTTTTTCAGTTTTCCAATTCTACATTATTGTTGATGTTGCGGTTGTATTTGGTCTGGGGTTTTTTGTGGTTTTTTAAAATTCTGTTTATTTAGATACTATCAAACTTTGAAGTAACTTGGTTTTTATAGTCATTTAATATCTGATTATTATTCTAAAATTCAGGTGTCTCAACTAAAAAATTGAAAAAAAGTCTTCCATATGTAAAATAGTATTTACCACTGCTTTTATCAATTCTAATACATATAACAAAATACATTGTAGCTCTACATTGGATTCTTTCTGAGGAGCCAAAGTCTGAGGAGAGTTCAGTACCTTTCACTGAGGATTTACTGATGAGTGAGGGGTACAATAATGCTGAAGACCGTAGAACATGGCTTCGAAAACTTTTTATTCTCTCTCCAGAGAAGATTATGGAAGCAGCATTCATGTTGACTGTTCAGAGAGAAAACTCTTTGTGGGCAGCTGTAAGGAAGCTTACTGCGTCTAACTTCGTACAGATTATTGGAGCGATTAAACGAAAGAGGTATTCAACACCCCAACACACAAAGATATTTTCAAATGTTAACAAAATATTCTGGGTTGGGTTTTTTTTTTTGATCCAGTGTAATTTTGTTATATTATTACTGTACACAAGTATTATCTGGTACCATGCATGTTATTATATTTCTATAGCATTGTAGCATTATATAATTTTACATTGAAATTTTAATGTATAATTTAGTGTGACTGAATGTGAAACTGTAAATTTTAGATTTGGTTGTTCTTTTGTAGATTGTCCGAGTCCCTTAAGAAACGAATCTTAAGTGCCTTTAATTTGGAAAGAAGAGCTCCAATTCAGTGGGCGTTGAGGATACCTTTTAAAATTCACATATTTTGAGAGTATGTTCAGTCCCTTTTGTTTAAACGTTTCATTATTAGGCTCATTTATAACTGTGTATTGCAAACTCAAGCAATAGATGTTTTAAGAAAAACGATATGAAACTGAACTTCACTTCACTTATTATATCCCACGCAACGAAGGTGCGAGGAGTATAATGTTTTTGACTGGTCAGTCGGTCAGTCAGTCCTGTGTTTTTGTAAGCGCAACTCCTCTTAAACCGCTGCACGGAATTTCTTGAAACTTTGTAGGCAATTAGGACACAATGTGCAGATGTGCATATTACCAGTAAATTCTGATTCCATTATTTTTCTGGGAGTTTCGACCCTTTTGAACTTAGAATTGTGGTCCTATGTTGCATATAGTAAGGAACAGTTTGTACGCGCAACTCCATTTCAACCGCTGCATGGAATTTAGTAAAACTTTGTAGGCATTTAGGACACAACGTGTAGATGTGCATATTACCAGAAAATTCCGATTTCCGTTATTTTTTCTGGGAGTTTTTGGCCCTTTTGAACTTATAATGCTTTTAGTTGTTAAGCACAAAGGAATAGGCATAGTTTGCGTGTTACGCCTTTTATTAAATTATTTTGTGCATTTAATGCATACCTTGTCATTCATTATGTGTATCATTGTCAAGTAATGGGGAAGCGTGGGGTATGTGTGCTTGCCCACTTTTCTGTCATTTTCAGATTGCTTCCATAAGGTTAACATTATTAATTTATTCGAACAAAAATTTTCAGAGAAAGAGAGGGAGGTCGTTTTATCAATTTACATGTAAAGATAATTATACACTTGTTAAAATGGACAGCTATCTAAACTCTTTTCGACCCTACGCCTCTGAAAAAAACACGCCCCAGTTCGGTAAAACCTGGATCCTCCCACATTTGCATTGTATTCTATTGTTAAAAAATCAAGAAATGGAGCTGACGAGAATAGAAAAATTACATACTTGAAAGATCAATTTTGTACCGATATTCTTTTGAATTTGATATATGAGAACTCCAGCCTGAGGACATAATAGAAGACAACACATCGTTTTGACTAAAAAGAGGGGTTTTGCGCAATTAAGTTTACCTTGACAGTGTAAAATCGAAGTGGCATCTTTCTGTTTTTATACAGAAGACCATTTGTCAAATGCACAAAAAATGTGTCCAAGTAAAAAAAAAATATAGCCAGTAATAAAATAGCTAAATAAATAATAAAAAGAAGAAAAAGAACACAAGCAATAAAATGTTTATTGGTTACGTACGCAAGCCATAGTAATGTATGTCATATTTTTGTTTATAAGAATCAATTTTTAATTTTAGATATAGAGGATTTCTGCGTCATTCCTATTTAAAATAGGTAATAGATAATTATTTAGATTATTAGATTATTTCAGATAATGCAAACAATAAATACAGGACCATATTGTTTTAACACAAACGCAGATTAATAATTTTCGTACCTTCATTTTTTTTTTAACAATTAGGCAAATAAAAGTGTGAGTTTTATATACCGGCTGTTTTTAAGGCACAGTCATCCTTGTAAAAGTAATTCTGAAATATGAATTATTAATAACACAAATTATTTTAAGAGTATGATACACTGATGCACGTGAAGTGATTCTTAAACATATATATATAACATCTAAGTATATCTATATATATAACATCTAAGTATATCAGACGTAAATAATGCTTACTAAAAAAAACTTCTCGATGCTTCAACACGAGGCAAACGGGGGTGGGTCGGGTTTTTATTTACAAACATCTGTGCCTTGGCTACAACATTTCTCAGAAAACATTTGGTTTATCGAACAAAATATATATAACATCTAATTTGTATCGGACTTAATACATGTATATTGAAAACAAACTTCCGGAGGGTTGAGCGCGAGTCGAACCTGGTGGGTTGGGTTTCTAATTACAATTGGTGAGAACACTGTACTGCTAAGAAAGCATTTGATATATAGACAACATTTTCTTTTTACATAAATTTACAGTCCCAAACGACGGGGTAAATATAAAATTTGTTATCTTTGTAAAGCAATGAAGATCACTGCTAAATATGACAGGTGATATACGTAGTATTATAATTATATACAGGTATATTGTGTTTGAAAGAATCTTGACTGTTCAATACAATCGACATATAAATTTGTAAGTGCTTGTTCCCGCAGATGTTTCTTGTAAACGTGTATCGGTGTCGGTGCGAAGGCATTTCCCACTGCCAGGTTCTCCAGAATCCCAGTTGAAGTAGGTAATAACCTGTCCGTCATCGTCGACAAACTTAGAGCCTGACTTAGTTCCTTGTAGATATATCGGTCCAGTGCTGAAGGTATCTACAAAATAGTTATTTTCTATATGTGGTAAGTTTTAATTTGTTAGACGAATTTTTGTTAATACTTAATAAACATTAGCAAAACATATAGATTCGGCCATAGGAAAAATCGTAAAAATTCAGCTTGCGCATGAGCTAGCCTTGTTTCTGCGCAGGATTATGAGTGGGTCAGGAAACCAGGCGGCTAACACACTTTTATCGAGGTTGGTATTCCATGCCGTGATCACATATTAAAGTTCAACGGAGTTGAGATTGTAGAGATGTCGTTAAACAGCATAAATCGCGATGATTTGTTTTCCGAAATAGCCGAACCTTACTTTTAGAGGGCGAGGCTAGTGTACTTCCAAATGAAATTCTAACGCATGTAAGGCAAAACATGATTGAATTAATATGTCACTGTATAAAAGTTGAATCACAAGAAAAAAACCCCACATCAAAATATGAAATTAACAAGAGGCCCACAGGTCTTGATGGTCATCTTAGTACCATAGCCGTTATATGGACCCATGTTTGCATTTTAAACTTCATTTTGAAGTATAAACCCTAATCCCAAAATGCTTTGACTGTTACCCCTAATTTATCATTTGCTGTTTGCAAACATCAATTCATTAAAGGGGGGAAGAGTCAGAGGATTCTCGGATTATTTATACCCTAGCTTCAGGGGCCAACAATTGTAAATTTTGGTAAAAAGATACCTGCTTGCCTTTAATGGTCATTCTTTTATAAATTTACAATTTCATGTATAATACAAACAACATGCATACAATTTATTGCTATAGGCATACAATGCACAGGAAATTAAGGTTTCCAAGATGAAGTTTAAAATGTAAAACTGTTAACGGATAACACGTGATCAATGGCAATAGGTTACACGATAGACTCAAGTGATCTAAAATAATACATGTTCACTTAATGGCAATATTTGTCACCTCTCCCCCGATATAAAGCCTCAACCCCTGACCCATGGATTTATCGTAGTTTATCTCAGAAAATATTATACAATGTTGTACATCTTCACCATGTGGCCATATTGGCTTTACCTAGGGGCCTAAACTCCTGAATTTCACAAATTACAATGAGGGCTTCATGGACATCATAACCATGCATTTAGTTTTTCTCAAAAATATATGGGAGTAGAGAAGGAGATTTTCTAAGATTTAATACATTATCTCTATTAGCCATATTGGCTCCGCCCTAGGGCCTGAACCCCTGACTGAAGGGCCATGAATTTCACAATTTACGATGAGGGCTTCATGGACATCATAACCATGCATTTAGTTTTTCTCAAAAATATATGGGAGTAGAGAAGAAGATTTTCTAAGATTAAATACACTGCCACTATATGGTCATATTGGCTAGGGCCTGACCCCTTGAATTTTACAATTGAGGTAGAGGGACTCATGGATATTAAAACCCTGCTTTCAGTTTAACACCCCCCCCCCCAAGGCGCATTACTTTTTGCCATATCGGACGACGCATAAGTTGTTGGGGGTGACCCTGTTGTTTGGCGGCTCCCCCAATTGTTGTAAATATTGATCTGACGATTGTGGCTAACTGCCAGACAATAAACCAATATTTTGATATGTTGTGTTTTTATTCAGACCATTAATTGTCAACAGGTGCATATCCAGACAAAGCTAAAAACATATTTGATAAAGAGGGTTAATGATATCGTCAGATCAGTTCACCGTTGTTATAACAGTCTATGATAATTCATGTACATATGATTGAATAGATGTAGAGTCATCAATTCTACAATATCCTGTTGAAAAAATTAATTATCACCAAATATTAAATAATTATTGAACAACATTTTTTCTACTTTAAAATATATAATACAATACATGAAATTAATCAGATTAATTAACTAACATTCATACTAAATAAGTTTTATATTTATACCCCCGCTCCGAATGAGAGGGGGGGGGGCATACTGTTTTACTCTTGTGTTTCTATCTGTGTCTCTGTCCGTAACAAATTTTCGTAAAAGATTTCTCAGCAACTTTCAATCGCAGCTGCTTGAAATTTTAACACACTCTTTGTTTATGCATGCCATATAATGGGATTCATTTTTGTACCAATCAGACGTCGACTTCCTGTTAAATGACGACGTTGTTTTTAGCCCAAATTTTCGAACAAACTTAAAAGAAAATGATTAATTTTCAGGGATTTATAATTTTTTCTGTAATCGAACAAATGTTATACATGTACTAAATTTGGCATTTGAAATTTTGGCCGTCTGCGGGGGCATTCGTGGCGTTACGACACATCTTGTTTAAGATTTAATACATTTTCACTACATGGCCTGGCCCTAGGGCCTGAACCACAGATCTAGGGGCCATGAATTTAACAATTTAGGTAGAAGGTTTTATGGTCATCATAATCATGCATTCTATTTATCTTCCACTACTTTGGAAGTAGAGAAGAATATTTTCTTCTTCAAGATTCAATACATTTTCACTATGCGCGGACTTCCTTTGTCCCATAACGGCGTACGCCGAAATGCGCCGGTCATATGACCGGCTTTAACGGCGAATTGGCAAATAAAGTAAACCGGCGTAAAACAAAAATGTAGGAACATATTATTGTCACAGCTGTTGGTGTAACCATGGTAACATATGTAACAATTCCAAAAGACCCCTTTCTTTATCGGCTTTGCTAGAATTCCTACATAGATAGAAATAAAATATAAAGAACTGTTAAATATTTAGCAACGCAATTTCACCAAAAGTACCAGGAAATACACATTTTTTTTAGTGGTTTCTGCGCAAAATTCCAAAAATTTGTTAATTTAATGCATTCAATCAATGAGCATTCTGATTTATTGACAATTATGTACATTTTTAATCTCATTACATCACCAAACCGTGAGATTTCGCCATACTTAAAAAAGCGGCATATTCCACGCGGGTCTTTCCAGACCGGCGAAGGCCAGCGAACCTTCTCCGGTCAATTGAAGCAACGCGCCGGGTTACTAAAAGGTCAACCGGCGCGTTCGGCGTACGCCGGTTGGACAAATGAAGTCCTACCTATATGGCCAAATGGCCCCGCCCTAGGGTCTGAACCCCCAACCATGGTGCTAGGAATTTAACAATTTTAGGTAGATGGCTTCATGGGCATCATAATCATGAATTTAGTTTTTCTAAGATATATATGGGAGTAGAGTAGATGATTTTCTATGATTTAAAACATTTCACTTCATGTGCATATTGGCCCTGCCGTAGGACCTGAACCCCTGACCCAGGGCCCTGACATTCACAGTTTTAGAAGAGGGCACCATGGGCATTAAATCAGGCATTTATTTTTTTTTTCAAATATATATGGGAGTAGAGTAGGTTAAATACATTTTCACTCTATGTCCATATTGGCCCCACCCTGGGGCTTTGACCTCCTACACAGTGACCATAAATTTCCCAATTTTGGTAGAGGGCATCATAATCATGCATTTTGTTTGTCTCAAATATATAGAGAAGTAGAGTAGAGGAGTTTCTAAGCTTTAATACATTTTCACTATATGTCCATATTGGCCCCGCCCTAGGGCCTAAACCCTGACCCAGGGGCCATGAATTTCACAATTTTGGTGGAGGCATACCTACTCATCATGTGCTAAGTGTCTCTGCTGAATGTCCAGCAGCAGAGAAGAAAAATTGCACCAATTTTTAACAGTTTTACCCAAAAAATTATGGCCCTTCGAGGGTGGGGGTCATGAATTTCACAATTTATTGACCCTTCCCCTATAGATCTAGACACCAAATTGGTCAAGATAACCCTAGTTGTTTCAGAGAAGAAACTGAAAATGTTCAAATGTTAACGCACGACGACGGACGAAAGCAGATCGCATCTGGTCACCTAAGTGACTCTGTTGACCTTAAAATAAAAAGTTTCAAAAACCAGACGAGGCCTACAGGTCTTGACGTTAACCTGAGTACCATAGCCGTTAGATTGACTGGTCAGAGTGTCTCATTTGTGCATTTTAAGCTTCATTTTGAAGTTCATAAAGCGGGAAGAGCAAGAGTCTGAAGAATCTCGTGTTATATATATCCTAGCTCCAGGTGCTAAAAATTGTAAACTTTTGGTAAAAAGAGATCTGCAGGCTTTTAATGGTCAATCTTTTATAATATGCAGTTTTATTTTTAATGCACACCACCTGCATACAGTTTATTTCTACAAGCATACAATGCACAGGAAATTAAAGTAGATTTTCTAAAATAAAGTAAAATAATTTAAAGTAGATTTTCTAAAATAAAGTAAAATAAAGGGGCATTAAATTATTCGAGTGACTCAGGTGTCATTAAAAAAATTTACATGTTCACTATACGGCCCCATTTCCCCCACCCCCCCCCCCCCCCCCCCCCCCCCGAAAAAAAAATCAACCCCTGGAAAAGATTTAAGATTATATATATATAATATATTTTCATTATTTGGCCATATTAGCCTTGCCCTAGGGCATGAACCCCGATACAGGGGCCATGAATTCCACAGTTTTGGTGGAGGGATCATGAACATCAGATTCATCAAATTAGTTTATCTTCCCCTGCTGTGTAAAGAGAGAAGAATATATTCAAGATCTAATACATTTTCACTATATGGCCATATTGGCCCCCGACACAGTGACCAGTGAATTTCACAATTTTGGTAGAAAGCTTTATATACATCATAACCACGCATTTAGTTTTTCTCATATATTGAAGTAGAGAAGAAGATATTTAATAAGATTTAATACATTTTCACTATATGTTTATATTGGTACCGCCCTAGGACCCGAAACCCCGACCCAGAGGCCATTATTTCACAATTCATGGACATCATAATCATGCATTAGTGGGTTTTTTTTTTCGAAAATGTGAGAGAAGATTTTTTTTAAAAACGGCCATTATTTGTTATCTGACACCGCTAAAGAGGCCCCGTAGTGGTATGGTCTTAAATTTTATAACTTGTATTCCTCTTATCCTAGAGATGCTTAAAACTGAAAATGTTAATAATTAACCTTGTAGTTTTCAAAAAGAAGTTAAAAATGTAAAATTGTTAACGCACGATGGACGACGGACGAAGAGAAATTTCATTAGGTGACCTAAAAATGTTTATTTGTGTTCATTATAAACTAGCAAGTGGAGAAAATATCGTTGAAACAGAACTTAAACTAAGTTACCCTGATGCGTAATCATTAACTTTCCATTCATTATCTTGGCAACAGTTGCACATTCAATTAAAATTTGATATATGGATGCCTCATAGCAGGTCAAGTTTGAATTTGGTCCAGATTCGAAGATTTTTAAAAGAGTTATGGTTCTTGAACTTTAAAAAAAAAATAAGAAATCTTCTGTGCAAACAGATGTAATACTAAATATGGCATTTGAAACAATAGCTGCCTGTGGAGGCATTCATGGCGAGACTACACATCTGGTTCATTAAAATTAACCTGGGCAAACAAAACACTTTGAAAAAAAAAACTTAAGCTGTAGTAAAAATTTAATATGATTACAATTTATAAAATAAAAAGAACAAACAACATAAAAACAGGAAAATAACAAACCAACTTTTAAAAAAAACACTTACCAATAACTGAAACTGCAAAATTGTAAATTTCATCTGAATCTATCAACAAGAGACGACTGTTCGGATGCTCCGACTGACATTTTGCAATGGCGTCCACAGCAATCAGCTTTATGGTATTTAGATGATAACACAGTTCAAGTGATACATTCCAAATGTAACCATCAGGACCAAGAGCATTGCATATATCTGAAAGATAATAATGACAGAATACACGAAAGAAGCATACTCTTTGGCTTTCGAAAAAAAAAATAGTAATAAAATTTCATGGGAGTTGAATTTAATCAATCAACACATCATGGTAATTCATCACCGCTGACAAAATATAGTACTTGAAAATAATTAATAAATTCGATGTAATTAATTAGAAGCATTGTTTTCAAGGAAATATATTTATGAAGACCTTAAAAATATTCCCTTTTATGGTACGAACAATTTAGATAGTTTTTTGTAGTCAAATATAGTTCAATAAGCTGCTCCCCGACACTAAAAACAATGAAGTCAAATATAGTTTAATATGCTGGTTTCCTGGCACTGAAAACATTGAAAAAATACTGGTTCACTTTCATTGATTTACGAAAGCGCCCCTTCTAAAGCAGTGGGGTTTGGAATAAGGGGCATATTATCCACTCTAAATATAGAACCGGTACTGACGTAGACTCTATTAAATCCTTTATACACTAAACCGGTGTTATCTGTTTGTTAAAAGATTGCTTGTGTACAAAAGAATTTTAATCTTTTACGTGCAATAAATTAATTATCCATCATACGGAAATCTTCTGATTACTGATCCACAATGCATGATAAAGTTTAATGACGTTAATTTTATTTTAGACACACAACAACATCCGTCTATAGCTCAAAATTCTTGTCGGAAAAGCCAGAGAAAGTTATAGTTAAAAAAAATTACGAAAGAATTCAAATAAAAATAAACAACTTTCGAAAAATAAGTAACATACGAACAAAAACTGAAGCTAGCAGCCCCTAACAGCAGCCAACAACAGCCACTAAGCCCGTAGAAGCTAGCAGCCAGTAAGGAAAATCATCAAAGTACTGAGAGTACTCGAACAGAAAATTATAATTTACTTTATCATCGGCATATTTTAATATCAAGATGATTAATGCATCAATAATTTGTACGAGCATTGACAACTTCGGAGGCAGTCAAGCTCGCCTGGATAAGAGTTATAAATGCGTCGTTATTAAACAGAAATCAAAACAAAATTAACATTTGTCTATACGGGTTATAAGTTATGAAAATAATGTTATCTTAAGTGTAGTCTTATTAATAAAAATGGAAAAACTAAATGCATCGCATAAAGTTATATGAAAATGTATGATAATATATAAGACATGATAAATTTAAGTAAATTAAAAGGCGTACAACAATATTCGCCGTATATTCTAACCAAAACACATAAACGTTGTCAATTGAAAGCGAACGTTTGGAAAAAAAATCTTTTGATAAAAATACAATACTTAATATACATTTAATTAGCCCCCACCCCCACCCCCCACCCCTCCCCCTAAAAAACCCTAAACAAACTAACGATCTAACAATCACAACACAAGACACATACAAAAAAAAACCCGAGCCCATTCCAGTGTGGCAAGTTTGTTTACATCAAAGTTAAACATGTGCGTGTTTAAAAATTTATCCTCGGGTCTTTTCACTTCCCCGGAAACAACATCAATCGAAAATTAAAAAGACATCGTATTATTACGAAAATGAGACGATAAGACATCTAACATTGTGATTTTATTCTCATAAAAAAAATTAGCACCTGTCGCAGTCAAAAACGGCAAAAAATCCTCAGGTGGAATTGGGATTATTTTGTCTCAGCCATGTTTTGACGTGAAACTTCGAGGAAATACAATAATGACAATGAAAAGGGTCGGTTTAGCTCACCCGAACTTTGTCATATTTTAGCATTTCACAATGATATAGGGGTGAAAGGTGGGCCATTATCTCTTTTATCTTTGTAGTGTGCATCAAAGGATACCAGGGCAGTGTAGTGGACCTTTAGGGCAATTTTTCCCGGTCTCAAATTTGGGCTGTAGGGGTACCACCAGGTGGTTCCCAGGGGTTGGGGCTCATTTCAGGGTTTATATCACCCTTGATTTTGATGACAAGAACTTAGAAACACTGGGGTTAAGTAGAGGACCTTCGAAGGTGTTCATAACAAGTGTTAGAAGGCGGGTATGACCCCTAAAAGGGTCGGTTTAGCTCACCCGAACTTTGTCATATTTTAGCATTTAGCACCTTTAACCCCTATATCTTGAAATGCTTCAGGTTTCAAAACCTACATGAGCCATTGTTTATATTGTTTTACGATTTATGCTCATATGAGTACAAACTCTTGGCTCTTGTTTTTTGTATATAAAGGGAGCGGATCATTAGTTTTACATAATCAGAATTTTTTTAAAAACCGCTAAATCAAATCTTTCATTGGGAAAAAATCCGCTAATTCAAATCTACGCCAACTTGTTGAAAATTCTATTTCCGCCAAATATCGTACACGCTAAATGTAATACGTTTACAGTAATGGACCCCTTTTTAACCGTATATCATTGTGAAATGTTAAAAAATGCCAAAGTTCGGGTGAGCTAACTTGACCCTTTTAGGGGTCATAGGCGCCCTCTAACGCTTATCATGAATACCCCTTGAGGTCTTCTACCTAATACCAGTGTTTCCGAGTTCTTGTGATCAAACGTAAGTGAGATATAAACCCCTAAAATGAGCCCGAACCCCTGGGAGCCACTTGGTGGTACCCCTACAGCCCAAATTTGAGACCGGAAAATAATAGCCCTATTGGTTTCCCTACACTGCCTTGGTACCCGTTTGATGCACACTTCAAAGATAAGGGAGATACTGGACCCCTTTCTACCCCTATATCATTGTGAAATGCCAAAGTTCGGGTGAGCTAACTTGACCCTTTTAGGGGTCATAGGGGCCCTCAAACGCTTATTATGAATACCTCTTGATGTCCTCTACCTAATCCTAGTGTTTCCTAGTTCTTGTGATCAAACACAAGCGAGATATAAATCCCTGAAATGAGCCCGAACTCCTGAGAGCCACTTGGTGGTACCCCTACAGCCCGGAAAATAATAGCCCAATGATTCCCTACACTGCTTTGGTATCCGTTTGATGCAAACTTCAAAGATAAGGGAGATAATGGACCCCTTTTTACCCTTATATCATTGTGAAATGCTAAAAAAATCCCAAATTCGGGTGAACTGAATAGTCTCTTGTATATATTATCTCAGCAATGTTTACTCGAAGGTTCACGTCAAAACATGGCTGACACAAAATAATTCCAAATTCACCTTTGGATTTCTGTTGTTTTGGTTTTGTGTTGCGACAGAGGTTAATTTTTTAATGAGAATAAAATCACAATATAAAATGCCCGATCGTCTCATTTTTGTAATAATAGGAGGACTTTTTCAATTTTCGATGCAGGTTATTTCCGGGAAAAAGTAAACAGACTCGGGGATTAATTTTTACAAATACCAATATTGAATTGAATTTCATTAGTCACAAACGCATATAATTCTTATCCAGGCGAGCTTTACTGCCTCCGAAGTTGTCAATGCTCATAAAAATTATTGATGCATAAATCTTCTTGATATTAATCAAAATATGCCGATAATAAAGTAAAATATAATTTTCTGTTCGAGTACTCTCAGTACCTTGATGATTTTCCTTATTGGCTGCTAGCTTCTACGGGCTTAGTGGCTGCTGTTGTTGGCTGCTAGCATCAGCCTGGTCGAACAAAAACATATATTTTTATTAATTTCAAACATCTATAGTTTTTGGAATTGATAAATGTCAAAATATGTCATAAAAGGATTACATTTTGGGATTACATTTTTTATACATATGCAGTTTATGTATGCGTTTGTATGAATAAAGTACTACAATTTTAGTTGTTTGTTTCATATATTATCATGCAATTTTCAATACTATTCAGTGGAGGCGATTAAGAATTTAAGCAAATGCAAGATCATGTTGGCGCATTCTTTTATCCAATTCAAAAATACAGAAATGTTCCTGTCGAAGATTGCTGGCGAGAGCCCCCTGCATCATGATTTAAATCCTGAAAGATCCAAAGGTCCATCATAGGTTTAAACGGGGAAAAATCCATAACAGTAATAACATAACACTAATGCCACCAAAAGGTTTCTTGATGTCTGTGAGAAGTTGTAGATGACTAACAATCAGTGATAAAGACCTATTTCCAACCATTGATATCTCATCAATAATGATTATTTAAGGTTAATTTAAGATCTGTTGTGATTTTGATTTTCTGGATCAGTTTGAACAATAAATCTGATATATCTTATAACCCTCGTGTTTTTTTGCGACGTCTTATTTTAATTCCATTTCTCAAAGTTACAAGTGTAAAGCTATCGCGGAGATCAGACTCTGAGTCAAGATCTGAGTCCTTTCTTTCATCTTCATCATCTAAGTTGTGTTAAGCTCACCTGAGCTGAAAGCTCAAGTAAGCGTTTCAGATCACTTTTTGTTCGGCGTCCGTCTGTCTATCCATCCGTCTGTAATTTTTTTTACATTTTCGACTTCTTTTCCAGAACAACTGGGACAATTTCAACCAAACTTGGCACAAAGCATTATTGACTAAAGTAGATATAGTTTGTTAAAATGAAGGGCCACGCCCTTTTTTTCAAAGGGAAATAATTAGGAATTATTGAAAATTTGTTGCTATTTTTCAAATATCATCTTTTCAAAAACCATTTGGCCAGAAAAGCTGAAACTTGTGTGAAAGCATCCTCAGGTAGTGTAGATTCAAGTTGCTCAAAACATAATTCCCGGCGGTAGGGTGGGGCCACAATGGGAGTTAAACTCTAACATAGGAATATATAGAGAAAAAAGTTAAATTTAGAAATCTTCTTCTCAAAATCCATTGGGCCAGAAAATCTTAAACTTGTGTAAAAGCATCTTCAGGTAGTATAGATTAAGTTTGTTCAAATCATGATTCCCGGGAGTCGGGTTGGGCCACAATGGGGGATCGAATTTTTATATAGGAATATATAGAGAACAATTTAAAAATCTTCTTCTCAAAAACCATTTGGCCAATAAAGCTGTTACTTATGTGGAAGCATCCTCAGGTAGTGTAAATTTACAGTTGTTTAAATCATGATACCCGGGGGTAAGGTGAGGCCACTATGGAGGTCGAATTTTTACATAGAAATATATAGAGAAAAATCTTTTAAAATCTTCTCCAGATCCAATCAGCAAATAAAACTGACTTTAGTCAAAGCAACTTCATATATTATAAATTCAAGTTAGTCAATAGCATGATCGTCGGGGGTAGGTTTGGTCCACACTGGAAAGGGGGGGGGGGCCAAATTTTTACATAAGAACATAGAGAGAAAAATCTTTCAAAATCTTCTCAAAACCAATCAACCAGAAAAGCTGTAACTTTAGTGAAAGCAACCTCAGATATTATAAATTCAAGTTTGTCAAAATCATGATCTTCGCAGGTATGGTGGGGCCTCAAGGGGGGGTCAAATTTTTACAAAGGTAAATATAGAGAAAATAATATTAAAATCTTAAAATCCATTTCCCTTGAAAAGCTGTTACTGTAAAGAAGCAACCTCAGATAGTGTAGATTCAAGTTTGTCTTGATATTCGGGGTTAGGGCGACACCACATTAAGGGGTCGAGTTTTACATAAAAACTTTTTTTTAATTATTTTCAAAAACTCAAATGCTATGATGAATGGTATTCCATGTAATTATATGCAAGCATCTTGACATATTGTTGATTTTTAATTGTATCGACTGTGGCCCCTGGACAATTCTTTGGGCCCCTAAATTTTCTTTTTGAAATTTTACTCTTTTTCTTTTTGTCTTACATCTTCATTTTGTCGCCTTAACTTTCTAGCAGTTGTTTCTCTTTCATTTTGTCTTTTTCAAATATCTATTTCAATTTCTCCTTCTTTCATTAGCACATCAGCATTCTGTCTTTTTAACTTTTTAGCAGCTTTATCAATTTTTATTTATTTCTCTTGCACTTCTGCATTTCGTCGTTCTATCATTCTAACAACTTTAATGATATTCCTTTCTTTCTCTTGCACTTTAATATTTTGTCTTTTTAACTGTATTTTAGCTGTAATCATTTTTCTTTCTCTTTCTTGTACTTCAGTATCTGTCTTTTTATCTTTCTAGCAGCTTTATCCTTTTTCCTTTTTTTTATTCTTGCACTTCAGCATTTCGTCGTTTTAACTGTCTTCCAGCTGTTTTCATTGTCCTTACTTTATCTTGCACTTTAGCATTCTGTCTTTTTACTTTCTAGCAGCTTTATTCATTTCATTTTCCTTTCTCTTTCTTGCATTCAGCATTTTGTCTTTTTACTTCTCTAGCAGTTAATTCTTTTTTTCTTTTTTTTACTTTAATATTTTGTTCTTATTTTCCTTGCAATTGGCATCTCAGTTTCTTTGAATTTCAGTTCTCATTCTGTCGCTTTCGTTTTATTGGGAAGTGCATCTGTGTGTCTTTCTATTGTCTTGAATTGTGCATTATTTCTCGTTTTTATATCTTTTCTCTCATATAACTTTTTCGTCATTAGCCATAGATGATAGAGGTTCATCCATTCTATAGAATGTTTTGTGCAATGGATCTCTTTCTTGAAAACTATGATGCAGTGTCCTAATTAAGAATGATAAAATTTCAAATTTTTATCCTTGATAAAATCAATATGCATGCTGGTGTACATTTTGTACAAGTAAGTCACCAAATCATCAGTACCCTTGTTGAGCACAAGTACTGATTAACCATCACATGTTGACATGCCACAACTGTCATGTGAATTAAAATCAAAGAAGTTGTATTTATTAATTTGTTCTTTATAAATTACAGAACAAATTACAAATTACTCTTATCAGGATTAGCAAATATCTGGAAATCTGGAACGCCTCTTCTTGGCTTGATGGAATGATTTAACTTGGCTGTTCTGTTCTTCAGAAACAACTAATCCCCAAATGATATCAAGCTTGTTAATGACATGACGATTTTTCCAAAAGTTAAGGTACTTGGCAATTCATCAAAGTTAAGGGGTTTAATATGAAACATTTGCTTTTGCTGCAAACTTTTGACCAACATTGTACAAACCTGGTCTCCTGCTATTACAGTGGTATCTATGAATTCATTTATGAATGAGAATCTTCATAGCTTTTAATAAGCATAGTAAGAGCATTGCAAGTACACTGACTCCCTCTAGAGAATGCTGAAAATCTTGCATCTCCTTGATGAAATGATCCATAAACTAATTTTGAAGTGCATACCTAGTTGTCTTTATATATGTTAACTTTTTCATTTCCAACTGAAACCACACTCATTCAATGTTTCAATGGCAGAGGCTTTGTTTCTAAGATTTATATCTACATTATTTTGCAAAGTCATTTAAACAGATTTTTTAACAGATCTATTTCACAGAGCGCATTGAGCAAATTTGTATCACATCTTTTAATATTCAGTTTTCCTATTGCTTTATTATTTATTTATTTTTGTACCTTGACGACAGGGTCCTCAAGGTCATCATTGATTTTACTGTTTTTAACGAGACCAGTCTCCTCAGGCTTTTTAATGTCAGAAATTGTTTTACTGTTTTAATGAGGCCAGTCTCCTCAGCCTAGG
This sequence comes from Magallana hongkongensis, assembly GCA_016163765.1. Classification (NCBI taxonomy): domain Eukaryota; kingdom Metazoa; phylum Mollusca; class Bivalvia; order Ostreida; family Ostreidae; genus Magallana; species Magallana hongkongensis. The sequence goes on from WFKH01011801.1 coordinate 14,321,359, forward strand.
TCAGAAATTGTTTTACTGTTTTTCATGAGGCCAGTCTCCTCAGTCCTGTCAGTCTGTGACTTTTCCTGGCGCTACTCATCTTCCAGAACTTCCTTGTAGGTATCTACAAATTTTACAGAAAACTTAGATAAACTGCAGGCAATTGCAACTTCTCCGGCTTTTCCCACAAGTGGAAAAAAAGAACCTTAAATGTTTAACGTAGGCATCCATGACAACTTGCTTTTTGAAATAAATACAAAGCAGTGTATTACCTAACTGTTAAGATTTGAGTTAAGCTTCATTAAATTCAAAGATATACCCTCAAACACACCTCTGAAGAGACATACAAAGCTGTCTAGACAAAACTTTAATTGACATGAATAAAGTTATAACATTTATAGTAATATACTTGAGATGTTGTTTTTTTAGATCGGTCGGAAAGTTATGAAAAATAAAATCAATTATCAAGTTGAACCTGTTTAATAACATTTACCGGTACACTGTAAAAGCTGTCCTAGGTTTAACATTTAAACATCATAACCAAGACAGATCATTTTAAGACTGTCCGACAATTATTATACCATAAACAACAAAAAGGAAAAAATAAGTCGTTCGGAAACCAAGGAGTTTACATACAATCAATTTTCATTGATTCCCACCCAAGACAGTGTTGCAAAAGTAATAAGTAAATTTAAATTTTCATTAAATTATTTTTAAGCATATTACACAATGTTTTAGAGCTGTTCAAGTTTTTAAACACCTGCCCCTTATAAAAATCGGTTCTTTTTTATAAAGCCATGTTGGTGTACCCATGAACAAATAAAATCAGGTCATGGTTATGATGCAACAGACCCATACAAAATCAAGTCTTTGAAAGTTTAACACTGGATGCCCACACATTAATTGACGTAAAAATTGCAGGGTATGCATTATTTACACAAATTATATAAAGGAGAATACTTCAAGGAAAATTATTAAGGTTAAACTTCCTGCAAATTTATTTTTTTGTTTTATGAACTACACTCAGTGGTTTAATTTGCGCTGACAAAATGTTACAGTAATTATTCACTATTGGCTCGACTTCTAAGCATAATAGGAGCACACTTCCTGGATGAATTTAGGATTTGGACTTCCCTGTAAATATGCACACCTTAATATTTTGTCCCAATTAACAACAAGAGGCCAACAGGCCTTAACGCAGTGTTTGCCCTTTAATTCAAAGTAAAAGGCTACAATCCAATTCTAACAGGCCGGGGGTCAAGGGGGGCCGCCTAGGCCCCCTTGTGGGTCGAGGTCGAAGCCCTCGTCGGGGACCCTGGGGAAACGAAGTCCCCCGGCCGAAATTGATTTCATGTCATTTTAGAACCCTTTATAGAGCTCTCAGGGTAGATACAATTTACAATTTAGGCATCTTCCAACTGATTAAAAAGTCTTATAAATTTGTTATACATTTTAAAATAATACATGATAGCACTTTTCAATATTTGTTTTTATTGTGAGGGGGTTTTTTTTGCATCAATAGTACTGTCAAAATTTAATATGTTAAACTGCTATAGGTAATTAGAATTACCACATGCAGCTCCAGGTAATCTATTGCCATAAAAAACTTATTTATCCAACAATTGACTAAATGACAAGCATAACAATATGAAATTTAAAAAGATGATGTTATATGTAGTAGGTTTGTATGATATTAGAATATTCTGGACTATTCTAAAGTGGTCAGTTATTCTGTCCAGAACATTCTTGGGTGTCCAGGTAATTC
>WFKH01011801.1:14336814-14378230 GCA_016163765.1 Magallana hongkongensis
TTTACAAATTTCCAACGGCCTGATAATATACCAAATAAAATTATCATAATTTATTATCATTTTTAAAATGATTAAAAATCTAAAAATACACATATATATGCCAAATTTTTTTTATATCATCAATTCAAGTGTATTTCATAAGATTATATAGGAAATTGCATACTCTAGTATCTTGCACAAATGCCTGGTAAGGTAGCCTAATTTTTTTGCAAGAAAGCTTGTCAAAGTAATAGTAAATCAGTAACAAATTCCTGGAAAAGTTATATAAAATTGAGGAACGTGTCGTCTGACCTTAAACCCATCCACCCCCCTCTGAAATAGGAAATGATGATATATTTTGATAACTTTTGAGATCCCCATCCCTAAACCATATTTATTCTTACTCAAGAAATGATTTAAAATTTGCTACTGTACACATGTAAGAATTTAAGAAGACTCTGAATCTTTAGAACCAGGTTTGATTGGGAAGGGGGGGAGGAGTTGGAAAATAAGCATTTAATTTTAATCATTTATTGTTATCAATTTTAACTGCTAAATGTCACAGGGTCAACTCAATAGTTTAAGTCTTACAAAGGAAAAAAAAATAACTTTTGCAATTAAAATGACAGAAACTGTACAAATGCGATAGGATAGGTAACGATGATAAGCTAATTTAAATATCAAATGCTTGCAAAGGGAGATCACTTATTTAGAAAGTGAAAGTAAAACTTATACCGGTGTCTCATAATATTGTGCTACATGTATTATGCTTACCTGTATTGGTCAACATCATTATGATAATCCAATTAGAAAACAATATAAATCCCTTTATTTGATCATCACAAAAGAAACGTTTATGCATTTAATTAATCCTTTTCTGCATATGGAAAACACATACCGGTATGTACACCACGTGAAACCCATCTAACCAAAGAGCTGGGTAAAACTTGTACCCGCTAATATGACCTGTAGACTTGTGTTGTTTACGTAACTTCAGACAAAGATCAGTTTTTTGTAATTTGCATGTATTTTCATCACTTAATTCTTTAAAACCCCTTCCACGATTTTATTAGGTAAATAACTTTACATGTAAAGCACACATTTCAGCTATAAGGTGGTACAGGGCACCTGCATATTGTGATGCACTCCCTATTGAAATAAACAATAAAGTATAAATATAAATTTTCCCCTAAAATAATGTTACTTAACAGTGAAGCGCAATGGGTTAGAGCGTTAACTAAGTGTCTTTAAGTAGAGAGTTCAAATCCTGCTGGGGCTTTTCTATTTTTACTGAAGTTTCCAAAAATTTTAAAAACTGAATTTTTAAAATTTTTCCCAAATACCTGTATTGTAAAATTTTAAAATTCTAAACCGTCACGGTGAAAGAATTTTGATTATAACACACTTTTATCCACATAAATATTGACATGTGTCTTAATTATACCACCTTGAATCAGTAATTTTATCTTCTATCCTGGCAGTTCTGCATTGAAAATCATTGCGCAATATAATTATATCATTTATTTTGCACTGCATGTTTACAATCTTCTTTGTTGCAACTACCGGTACATATACAGGCTTTCGTTGTTATCAAAATATTATGATGTTTATTTATTCATGAGGAGTGTGTGTGGAGGGTGGGGGGGGGGGTTAAAAAATTTCAAGGGGGGGGAGAGGGTCTGGACCCCTTACTCCCTCCCCTTCTCTAAATACGTGCACACGCTGATGTTGGCACACAAAAGCAAATCTAAAGCCGGCAACCGCTGAGGGGAGGGGGCATAATTTCATTTTGTTTGTAAGAATTATATAGAACATACTTTCTATGACATGAAATGTTAAAGGGGAAGGAAACTAAAAATATGTTGTACAATAAATCAATTAATTATTATCTACTATACTCATTAATCGTATTTATTTTCACTAAAAACCCCGGACCAATGAATAAATCAAGAAAATCGATCGCTTAATTAAAATTTCCCACCGCTATGGGAGCTGCCATTGAACGTTAATCTATGACGTCACACCATCTATTCCGCTTTGTTTTACCAACATAGCATCAGTATTAGCAAATCACTGAAACACTATCGATTTGAAACCGTTCTTTTACCTTTGACTTTCCACTAAATTACAAACTAACGTCAAACGGAGCATGTTTGTTAAATTCTAAAAGCGGAGGTTAGTGTCGGAGGAATCTCCGCGTAGTTGTGGAAATTGTCAACAGATGCCAAGTATCGTAGAAAATGTCTGCCGTCGTTATTTCGACATGGTAATTACGACTTTAGAGAATGTATTTTAAACATCCCGATTACAATTATAACATATTTATTCAGTTAGCGAAGAACTTGACTTGGAATAATAAAAATTTACTCGAAGTCATTTTTCAACTTTGAATGATATAGCAGATTAACAGCTGCCATTTATTTATAATAAAAATGCATATATTTATGCAAACATGTATTTATTCTTTAGATTGTCGCGTGAACCTAAACATTATCAATTTTGTTCAGTCGATTGCTTGGATAACAGAAAGGCATAAACCAGCGTTTTATTCAGAGCATTGTGTACATTGTATCCAAACCGGAATAGATGGTGTGACGTCAAAATAATTAATTTTTTTTTGGTTTTTAATACAAAAGAGCTCTTCATCATGTCAGCCTTCAGTAAATACGATTTCTGTAACTTCAAACGTGCATTAAAGCTTAATTATGTAGTTTATTTTCAAAACAGCATGACCACATGTGATAATTTAAACCACTTTATTAATATAAATGAAATATGTTTTTGACTTTCCTTCCCCTTTAAGATTATTGAGTAACTTAAAATTCACATGCAAACAGTTCAACTCCAAATTGTACATAAAGGGCCGATCATGTTTATTATGGGATGGGATCTCATCTTTTATGAAAATTATAATTTTTAAAAATTACCGGAAATTCCATGTGGCCTTCATTTTTACTAAAACTGATACAAAACAGTGGTATTTAGGGGGTAAATACTTGGTGCGGGTATTACTGTCTAATGATTGCATCTAGTTTGAGTTAAAAATAACGGCTGGATCTCAAAAACTTGCAGCATGAATAGAGGCATGCGACAAGGATGTTGTCCAATTTCGGCATTGTTGTATCTATTTGTTGCAGAAATAGTATCTTTAATGTTAAAAATAACAAGGAAATAAAAGGTATAAAAATTTCTCATATGAAAAGAAATATAAAAATATTCAAAATGCAGACGTCACATTGGCCTTAAGTGATGTATCCTCTTTAAATACTGCAGTCAAAACAGTATTCTTCTGAGTAGCCTAAAAGATTTTACTAGCGTAGATGGCTTAAATACAAATAACGACGCTGTCCGATGTTTAGGCATACACGTTAGACATCATTGAACTGGTATCATACAATTCAAAATATGGGGAAAAAAATTCGAATCTTGGGGGAAAAAATAGAGAAAATTAACTCTTTTTAGAAAAGCATATTTAACTTCGTACAAACGGAAACAAACGAGATAGAATAAAACGGGATAATGTAATTGGAAAGCAACTCAAAGGCGGCGTAGGTATAATATTGAATCAAATTTCAAGACCCTAAAAGCTGCGTGGATTAGAATCCTGACAGAAGAAAAGTGCGTCATAAAAGAAATAGTTGACAGTTACTTTTATAATTTGAATGTAGACACCAAATACATTTTAACATTATCAGAGACAAACTAATCTAAATTTAAAATTATTTTCACCTTCCGACTTCTAATAAAGTCTTTTGTAGCTTAAATGAATGTAAAAGAATTATTGACGAGACAAATATATCTGATACTATTTTTGCTCAACAACCAAATTGGAATAATAATGTTAAATACAATAATAAAACACTTTATTATACCTCATATAAATATTCATGAGTTAAACAGAATTGCATTGGCTGATATAGTCACGTAACCCTCGTGTTCGCCCTGCAACAAAACATCGTGTCTCACCTATTCGGATATTTCTTGTTTTACTTTCGGTTCGAGTTATAGGAAAAGACCAGAGAGTTCCGAGTGACGCAGACGATAACAATCTAAAGTCAATAAAGATTGTGAGGTTTCACCCGCCAAACAGTAAATATTTTCCTGCATTATTAAATGAAAAAGACGCGGGAAACACGAAAAGATCAATGAAAGTGCCGTAAAATGGTTTTTTTCGGGACTTTTGAACCGAGAGTGAAATGTCGGCAAATTTTGAAGACTTGCCAATCGACGATTTGAACAAGTCGTTGAAGTCATTTTACGTTGGTGCAAGGAAAAGATCGGGGGATCTTTTCAAGAAAAGTGCACTACAGAACATTCGTTATGGGTTAAAACGTTTGTTTTTTTTTCAAGAGAAAAGAAACATCGACATTGTGAAAGATTCTGAATTCAATGACAGCAACGAAATATTCAGAGCCGTGTCAACCGATTTGAAGAGGAAAGGACTGGGGGAACTGACCACCACCCTCCCATTTCAGAGCAGGATCTGCAGAAATTGTACAGCAAGGACACTACCGGTTTTTGATGTAAACACTCCGTTTGGTCTACAGAGAAAGGTGTGGTTTGAAATTACGCTTTACCTGTGCAGAAGAGGGAGAGAAAATTTGAGATCAATGACCAAAGACACATTTTAGGTAGCAAAAGATGATGTTGGGAGATTGTATGTATATCAGTTTGTTGATGAGCTGGATAAAAATCACCGGGCTGATGCTGCTGGAAGTGTTACTGAAGGTCGGATGTATGAGTTACCAGGTACTGTTTTTATGTCATATATATATATATATGTGTGTGTGTGTGTGTGTGTTAAAATATTTTTTTCATTACCATTACTACTACATAACTATTATCATGATTATGAAAAATTTATTGATTGTTTTCCTCACTTTTTTTTCCAGGAAACATGATTTAAAGTTGTGACATTTTTTTTTTTGGATTCTGTGTATTTAAATAATAAGTCTAACTACGTAGGTCAATCTAATTATAAAGTGAAAGTAGACACGTTTTGTACATTAGGTGCAATTGAGTAATCATCGCATTGTTTTTCATTGGAACTTTACGTTTGCATTCTACTATGATCTATTTTACTTATAATCTACCTGTTTGATATTCGTCTGTAAGATTTGAACTTCTATTTTACCTGTATCTGTGTAAACACGCATGCTGCAGACAGACTGTTGATGTTTCCATTTTTAATGGCGGCGCATTGCATTATGGTTAATTTCCGGTTTATTTTCTTTGATCCGCCTAAATATATCCCTACTCTGTGAATTGTATTGAAATACAAGAAAGATGAGTTTTAAGGTAATTATTTTAGAAATATAATTTCAAATAAATTAAACTTATATTATATTAGTATGTTTTATACATTTAAAGTACTTTTAAATAGAAAGATCTATTTTTCCTTGCTTCTCAACGGAATTTTCTCCATTGGTTTGCACAGATTCAGTTTGAAACCAACGGTCCGTTTATCCGTTGGTTAACGGGTGTATATAAACCCGTCAGCGTCCGTTGACGGAGACTTCAGCATTTTTTTTTTTTTGATCTTGTAAAGACGTAGGTATAGTTTTGAATAGGATAAATAATTTATTTAAGAACTTTTAAAAAATTTTCTTCTCTTCTAAATTATTTAACAAGTAGGTGAATCTATCGTAATATTTGATATTTTTGAATTGATCTTTAGTATATTTTTGGGGTAGTCTGCAGCTGTTGTTGATCTAATGTTTATTTGTTATTTATTTTGAATTGTTGATAGTTAAATTAAGAACGTTTGTAATTTCTACTTGAATAAAACATCATCTCAAGTTTAATAAATCTTTCTTTATTCTATCCGCTGAAGTCCGTTTCTTTTACAGGTTTTTATAAATTCGAGTGTACAATTTTTCCGTTTTATAAAGTCAGGATAGTTATCCCGTTACATTTTCTTGGTGTCAGAAGTGGGATCCAATGTTTTTCATACGTGGATCCAGAGATTCGTAACCTACGAGATTAGCTGGAAACATCCAAGTACTGCAATGTATAATACACGGCATAAAGCTGCACAGAGATAAGCAGATGGGCAAAATAGTAGGATTTACTAGATCAGAGAATGAAAAGGACACTTGGGAAACTGATTCTCAACAGTCTGCTGCCCAAGAAGTCCACACTGAAACAAGTGATGGGGATATTTCTTCTGACAATGAGGAACATGATTTCCTCTGCAATGAGGCAATAGAGAGGCACATCGATGCCACGCATAGAGAGATTCCACCAAATAGCATTGTTAGATCTCCACAATGTATTTCTCCAATATCTAAAGATACAAGTCAGGCTAAAAATAGGAGAAACAGACCACAAACTAAAGCAAACAAGGGACATGATACTTTACATAGTCCAGTCACTCTCCAAGCAGAGGGAGAATGGTCAGACAAGGAATATGATGAACCCCCAAAACAAAACAATGCTTACCTATTAGAAAACTTTAGCCAAATTATTAACAGTGCCCTGAACAAAATGACAGAAGCTATGAGTAGCATGTTTAAGACTACCATACAAGAAGCCAATCAGAAACAAATAAGTAAGGAAAATACAAATTGTACTCAGAAAGTTCAAAGGGGTAGATCTACAGGTAAGTCAAATAAACGAGTATCTAGAAGATCACCCTCAGTTACAACGAGTCTGATGACTCTCAGACTGATGACAAAGAATCAGCACATAGTTCTAGTGCCTCTGTACGAACGCCCAATATTTTTCACAAGAAAACAGGGAATCTTTCTGTTAAACTCCCTGCATTCAGAGGGGATACAGATGAGAAATGGAAGGCGTATTTCAATAGATTTGAAGCTGTAGCACATCATAATAACTGGACAGATAAAGACAAACTAGGCCCATTATTACCTAGGTTACAGGGTCTAGCGGTGAATTTGTATTTGAAGAACTCAAACCAGAAATTCTTACAAATTACAGACAACTCACACGAGAGTTAGGAAACAGATTTGGAATCATAGAAACAAACAGAGCATTTCAGACAAAATTCAGGGGTAGAGATCAAAAGAATAGTGAACCAGTTCAAAGTTATGCCGCAGAGCTGAAAAGCCTATACAATAAGGCTTACCCCAAAAGAGACAACCTTACAAAACAACAGGATCTAGTCTCTAGATTCCTGCTTGGATTGTCAAGTGAAAAAGCAAGAATACATGTAGAAATAAATAGGGATTCTCAGACCATTGAGGAAGCTACAGAGTATATCATAGAGTATGAGGACGCCACAAGGTATCCAAGAGCAGAGGATGAACCCCGTTACATTAACCGTAAAAGACCTACTAGACAGGTCAATGACAAGAGTCAAATTTCGAACACTCTTAAAGATAACAGTAAACACACTAATGGGAGTAAACCTAGAACAAATTGGAAAGACAGGCAGGACAAACTGAAGGAGAAATCTACAAAGTCTCCTGAGCAAAGCTCCTCAAATCAGCACATTGACAAGTCCCCTTACATAACTGGGGATGAATTGATAAGTGCTATAAATGAAGCTTTAACTTCTCGTCAACCCAGCTACAGGGATTCAGGACAAAAGAATAAGAGTCACATAACTTGCTACCTTGTGGTAAGCAAGGACACTGTGCTAACAGTTGCATAAATGAGAACCCTCTGAAAGACAACCAAAGGGGCAATCCTCTAAACCCTAGGGCATCTGAATTCAAAACAACTTTAAACTAGAAGGGGTCAGTTCTAACGGCCGAGTGACGACCCAATTGAACTTTGATAATGGCCTTTCTCAAGATTTAGTTTCATGTAAATTTGTTAAAAAAGACTCCAGACCTAATTTGAGTAGTGATATGGGGGACCATATTGTTGAAGATCATGATATTATTTTCATTCCTAATAAAACCTGCAAAAGTTTGAAGGCAAACCCTTCCAAAAACTATGTTGTTTATGCTACAGGTGAGATGCCTGTGAAAGCTTTGGAAAAACAACCAGAAATAGTGCTCGGAGTAGAGCCGGTTTGGGGTGGTACCGGAACCGAGAGTCTTGGTAACAGTCGGGTAGACTGCGGAGCGGTGCTTGGATTTGAAGGTTTTGGACACAGCCGGGTAGGCTGTGGGGTGGTACCAGATTCTGAGAATCTTGGATGTAGCCGGGTAGGCTGTGAGGTGGTACCAGTTATTGTAAACCCTAAAGACAGTCGGGTAGACTGTGGGGTAGAACTTAGTTCTAATGAATCTAAAGACAGTCGGGTAGACTGCACATCAATTTGAACTAATAGTTCAAGTGTGAAGCTTGACAATGTTGCAGGTAGACCTCTTGAATGTGGTCAGGAAATGTCAATTATTGGTGAAGATTATCATGAGTTTGAACCATCTCAGCACCAGGGTCCTTCCTCTGAGGACGTTTAAAGACAAATCAATGGGTGTCCTGGATTATACATCAGTGGCTCAATTCAGGGTGTGACAAAGAAAGTTTTTGAAAAGATTCCAAGAGATTCTAGGCCAAAATTAAAATGTTCCAATTCCTTGATAGGTGTCAATGGAGAACCATTAAAGGAGTTTGGGAAGGCAATATTCGAAGTTCAGTTTATCAGGAGAAAATTCAAGAAGAATTTGTTGTGGCCGATATAGAAGATGACACACTTTTAGGAATAGATATTTTGTTGAAAAGGGAAAATGCACCAGTCAGTTTGAATTTACATGAAAGTTTGATGACTTTCAAAGGGATGAACATTAGAATTAATCAAATTACAGAAAGGATTAGGAGGGTTACAGCAGCAGATACTATTGTAGTTCCTGAATATTCTGAAAAATTGATAGGTGTTTTCATTGATAGATATGACAATGATAAAAATTTGTCTCATTACATATTTTGTATTGAGCCTTTAGAGGATTTCAACAACAGATTCTCTCTGCTCATGGCATCTTGCCTTACAGACTTGTCAAATAAAGTTTCAACTAAAGTCAGGGTCATGAACCCCTTTAAGACAGATGTGAGTATTCAACAAGATGAAGTTTAAGGAGAGGCTGAACTCATTGATCCAAAAAATATAGATGTCATTCTGTCTTCAGAGAGTCCTTCTGAAAACAATCAACAAACAAGGAGAATACAGCTTGACAAGTGCTCTCAAAAGGAAGATAACTCTGATGATTCAAGACACAATTTTAAGTATCGCAGAAAGATGACTGCACTAATATGTCAATTGTCCGTGATCATTTATCAGATTTGTATTGTAGGGCAATTGTAGACAAGAATTCAGATGAGGAAAAGGAAATCTCAATTCTTCTTCACAAATATCAAGACACATTCTCAAAAAATGATACCGACCTCGATATAACAAATCTAGTACATCAGGAGAGTTCAGGCAATAGGACTCAGGAGAGATCTAAGGAAAGGTCAACGGGAAATTCCAGGGAGAGATCTCAGGAGAGGTCAAGGGGAAAACTGCAAGAGAGGTCTCTGGAGAGACTAAGATGGAAATCACAAGAGAAATCCCAAGATAAGCTGATAGAGCATCCAGAAGATGGTAGCTGCAGAGAGAGTAGCAGGAGTACACCACTGGCTCGTGGACCTGAAGAGTCACGGAGGAGATCGCAGGAGAGGTCACGAGGGAATGACACCTCACCAACAAGATTACGACATAGTGAATCATATGTTCCATCTCCAGAGGACGATGCAGAACATCCACCATGAACTTCAATGTCAGACTGACTGAGGAGCATGAGGGACCAGACAGTGGACAGAAACAGGTCTCCACCACCAGACAGAAGGAATTTCAACAAGAAGAGACCTGGCAATTTTTACAATGGACCAGTAAAGAGATTTGATAGGAGACACTGAACTTTTAAGAGTGGATTTATTTAAGGTGTTATGAACTGTACATTTGGGTAAATTATTTTTAGGTATGGGTCTGGGGGTGGACGTTAGAATATATTTATGATATGGATGCCTTTGAGGATATATATGTTCATTGATTATACATGCAATTACTGATGTGGCAGTATGTATATCTATAACTGCATGTGTATGTTCCAGTGACTTAAACTTGTAAATTGTATATTTATGCTAATTAAGTCATGTTTTTATATTTATGTATTGTTGATACCCTTCAATTGTTGTGTTTATTCATGGGGACATGAATCTTTTCAAAACGGGGGGTAATGTAAAGTTATGACATTTTTTTTTTTGATTCTGTGTATTTAAATAATAAGTCTAACTACGTTCGTCAATCTAATTATAAAGTGAAAGTAGACACGTTTTGTACATTAGGTGCAATTGAGTAATCATCGCATTGTTTTTCATTGGAAACTTTACGTATGCATTCTACTATGGTCTATTTTTCTTATAATCTACCTGTTTGATGTTCGTCTGTAAGATTTGAACTGCTATTTTACCTGTATCTGTGTAAACACGAATGCTGCAGACAGACTGTTGATGTTTCTATTTTTAATGGCGGCGCATTGCATTATGGTTAATTTCCGGTTTATTTTCTTTGATCCGCCTAAATATATCCCTTCTCTGTGAATTTTATTGAAATACAAGAAAAATGAGTTTTAAGGTAACTATTTTAGAAATATAATTTCAAATGAATTAAACTTATATTATATTAGTATGTTTTATACATTTAAAGTACTTTTTAATAGAAAGATCTATTTTCCGTTGCTTCTCAACGGAATTTTCTCCGTTGGTTTTGCACAGATTCAGTTAGAAACCAACGGTCCGTTTATCCGTTGGTTAACTGGTGTATATGAACCCGTCAGCGTCCGTTGACGGGGACTTCAGCATTTTTTATTTTTTTTATTTTTATTTTTTTTTATCTTGTAAAGACGTAGGTTTAGTTTTGAATAGGATAAATAATTTATTAAAGAACTTTAAACAATTTTTCTTCTCTTCTAAATTATTTAACAAGTAGGTGAATCTATCGTAATATTTGATATTTTTGAATTGATCTTTAGTATATTTTTGGGGTAGTCTGCAGCTGTTGTTGATCTAATATTTATTTGTTATTTATTTTGAATTGTTGATAGTTAAATTAAGAACGTTTGTAATTTCTACTTGAATAAAACATCATCTCAAGCTTAATAAATCTTTCTTTATTCTATCCGCTGAAGTCCGTTTCTTTTACAGGTTTTTATAAATTCGAGTATACAATTTTTCCGTTTTATAAAGTCAGGATAGTTCAAGATTTATAGTTATCCCGTTACACCTGAACTACCCTGTGCTTTCTTTCGAAAAGTATGTATCAAAGTTGAACCCAAACAAGGATGATTTGTGGCAGCGACCTAGGGATTCCTTCTCACTTGACGACGATGTGTGGTATGCAAATGCACCTGTGGGGAAAATTTCATTGTCTAGCTTTATGTCCGATATTTCAAATTTAGGGAAACTCTCTAAAGTATATAAGAATCATTAGGTGCGTGCTACAAGTATCACTGTATTGGATGTTGCGGGCATCAGTGGTCGTCACAATATGAAAGTTTCTGGACATAAATCGGAGACCTCACTCAAGTCTTACTCCATTTTCATCAGCGATGGGAAGAAGAGGGAAATATCAGAAACCCTTAGTAACGCCCTTGGACAGCAACCATCGACAAATGAAAATGAAGCTGGTACGGAAAATCTCAGCGATTTGGCTAGTGTGTTTGCAGACGACTTTGAACTTGACCTGCTTGATGATAAGTATCAATCAAATGAGCTAGAAAAGGTGTTGTGTGAGCTTAATCAAAACAAATCAGTTATGCAGAATCAGATGGACATGTCTGCAGTTGGAATGGGAATGTTCAACTTCAGACCAAATTTTTCGGGAAATTGTCGTGTTCAAATTATCATTAACTATCCAAAGTAAACGCTCAGTTAATGTTTACATGTTGAATTTCATTGTTTAACAATTTTCTGAGGTTAACTTAATCTTTAAGTTATTCTTAAAATTTAATTAGTTTGTTGTTAAAATTTAATTAATAACTATTATATTGTATATTTATTTTATCTGTGATACAGTCTGTTATAATATCAAGAATAGTTATCTCACTTTTTTGTCATGTTTTTGTGTTATTAATCTATGCTGAATAGAATAATATTGTTAAATTCTGAAAATTTAATTAGTTTGTTGTTAAAATGTAATAAATAACTACTATTATACATTTATTTTATCTGTGATACAGTCTGTTATTCAGAATGTGATATCTCACTTTTTTGTCACGTTTTTTGTGTTATTAATCTGTGTTGAATAAAATTGTATAATTTGAATGTCAATTCATAAATTGTGCTTGATTTGGTATAATAAACAATTTATCGCACGAATGTTCTGGAGACATGAAGATTTATTCACCCGTGAAAAATCATATTCCCCCTCGGGCGTTGCCGTCGGGGAATATGATTTTTAATGGGTGAATAAATCTTCATGTCTCCCTTACCATCATGCTATAAATGTATATTGTTTTAAAAACTGTATTCATAACGGTATATTATATGTCAAGGAGGTTGGCACCTCAAATACAAGTAATGCCAATCAGCTGAAAACCATTTTCCTATAAAGATGGGGACTTAAAATGTTAATTTATTTTATATGTGACCCATGTCACACGCCATTTTTTAAATATGGTGCCATAAACAGAAATGATAATTTTCTTCAAAATGTTGCTAAAATTTGACATGGAAATTGATTTTTTGAAGAAATCAAACAAATATTGAGTTTGAACTATTATCTAATTATAATTTTAATACAGTATGAAGTTGAACACAATCATGTAGTATTCAAGTCAATGTTTTAAAAAACCTTGCCTTACTGGCAGCTTCATAACCAATGCATAATTAAAACGAGCATATGTTAAGATTGTTAACAAAATGTAGGAGTAACCAAATTAAATCGCATATAAAAATGATAGTAATGCAATCTTCCCAAAACTTTGCATACAAATAGACATAAATATAATGTTTCATGTAAAAGTAAAAAATGTTGGGGTCACATTTAAAAAAATAAAGTTCGCCCGAATTTCCTCTGATTTCACATAATTTTTGAGTTTCTATTAACTTTCAGTATCTGGATTTGATTGGCTAAATATGATAAGGTTTTCGGACAAACATGAAGATGTCACAATGCACAAACTATCTGAAAGTAAGGTCTGAACTGAAAATTAGGAAGCTAAAGTTACCGTACTCTTAAACCGTTGAGTTATGAAAAATGTTCATTTTCTTCTAGAAAACGTTCCGCCATAAAATATTGTCCCTTAATAAACTCTGTAAATATGTTATTTTCTTTTAACTATTTTATTTAACTTTATTTGGCATTGTAAAAAATAAATATACGAGTGGAATTAATATATGATGCAGAATTTTCAGACTAGAGGTGACCCAAAACGGCTACCTAAAACCAGAGGAGCGAACCTCTTTTAGAACCTTTTTGATATCAATGAACAATTCAAATGTAATGATTTGGGAATAATGGGAATAATTGTTCACTGCTATTAGACTTCTTAGGCCACACCAATTTGATTTCTTGGTCTTCGGACTTTAGGCAAACAAATATTGGGGTCAGCGAGCAATTTGATAATATTAAAATTAAAAAGCAGAAATTTGAAAATTTATGGTCGACATAAAAATAATAGAGGCGAGCGATTACATTTTATTTTAAAAAGTCATTTTTTTTCTTTAAAATTAAAAGTGCATGTTAAAAGCAGCATTACAATATACACTATAATAACCACTTTGAAATATCTTAGATTATACTTTTACACCCTATTAATCTATTAATTATATTAGTGATGCAAATTATGTATTATGGGCACATGTAACAATAAGAACCGCTTTTACCTTTGAACAAAAAATCAAATAAATTGATAAAAAGAATGCACACTGAATTGAGAAAATTTTTACAATTTTACTTCATCGTATACAACTTTCAACAGTTTATCTTCTGCACCTCTTGGGCAAATATATTTTTCCCCATGTTCTTGCATCTTTGCCGTTATTTTTACAAATCTGATAAATAGATCTAACAACAGAATATTGCTCAAATAAGCCAGAAATGTAAAGGTCTGTATCGTCTAAAAGACTGTCAACACTTCAGCATTGAACACACACTGGAGGTTAGTAGTGCTTTAAGGATGTAGAGAAATAACTCTTTTCCACTTCTGTTGTGCAGTTTATGGCCTCACAAACAACCATGCCTTGTGGCAACGCACTTTGAAAAAAAATTACGCATTTTGACGAATTTTTTCAAAGTGCGTTAAATTTCGGACCAAATTAACGCACTTTGAAAAGTTTTTCTAAATGCGTTAAATTTGGGACCAAGTTAACACACTTTGAAAAAGATTTTCAAAGTGCGTTAAGATCAACATTTTATATCTAAACATAACTCACGTATCCTTTTTTTCACATCATGTTTGCTTAGACGCACATGCAATTGAATCTAGTTGAAATATGTTATACTTTATATATATAATTATCGTTTCTGGCATAGCCCAATGTACCAGATAAGAATTAAATTTGTTGCATACACTAAAAAGGAAAAGGCAGTTGCTAAGCGATGCAGTTTATGTCATATAATTGGCTAATTCAAATCTCCCGAGTTGTTCTTTATGTGTAAATTGTCAAACTACGTGAGCTTATGAGGAAAGAAAAAAAAATTCTAATCAAAAACTGTTTATCAAGTTAACTGGGAATGCAGTGTGTTCTTTCTTAAATATCTCCCACTGAGCTAAACAAGGTTAAAACAATCATTTATGGTATATAAAAGTATCAATTATTTCGACCAAACCCTGAATATTTTTTTTCTAAGTGCGTTAATATCGACGACATCAACGCACTTTGAAAAAATAAATATTTTTTCCAAGTTCGTAGACTTGGTCCTAAAATTAACGCACTTTTAAAATTTTTTTCAAAGTGCGTAATTTTTCAAAGTGCGTTGTAACTGCCATGATCTTCAACATCCTTTGCTACCATGGGGTCTCCACATATGAAAACATGGTCTGCCTTTAAACGCAGCAACAGTTCCTCCTATAATAACTTTACATCATGAGAAAGAAGTTTCACAAATTTACTTTAATATCAACTTAAAATTAGTTAAAAGAAGCAGGTACTGGAGGCCTCTTGCTAAACAAGACAGTGAAGCCATCAATTGCGTAATACAATACTGATAACTTACTTAATCACTAGTCAGTTTTTTATCACTGTGGACACATCTTAGTTTTGAGCACTCTCCACATACAATAACATCTCGAGCCTTTTGGGTCTTGAACATATCTCTGTTACGTCTGTCGTTGGCAGTAGCAGGATCATCCTGTACTTTAGCGGTGGGCCTATATGTATCACCTGTTACTTCTCCATACACCTGTTAAATTTAAAAGTTGCAGATTCAGTTTCTAAAAAATCCATGTACAAAGTACACGAAATTATTTCACTGCTTTATTAACATGAAAAATGTTAGGTTTTATACATGCTGTGGAGCTGATTAATGCAAGTTGCTGCCTGTGTAATAATAATTTATACAAACTTACAATTAAGTGTAGAATTTATCTCCGAAACGTCCATATCAGCAGCGTTGATGAATTGAACATTTTGTCCTTTACGCGACGAACTTCCACAATGGAATCAACAGGCAGGACAATGTTTTTCGATTCCACACACTTTTCAAAAAATTCGAAGATTTACCCCCCAAAAGTTGGTGGCTGTATTCGCTAGTATATCAATCATTTCCTGACCGCTAATTCTAACCAAAAGTACAGGCATTTATTTACTCTTGTACCTTCTCCCTATATATTTGCTTATTTGAATTTTTATATATAATGATTTTTATCTACATTCATCAATTATAACATAAATCGAGAATTACATTTTTTACATTTTTAATAATTTGGAAATTGTACAAATTACTCAAAAATATCAAATAAAAATGCAACATAACCTCCCCGCCTTTGAATAAAATGGGCTCCAAAAATCGGTTGTTTAGAATATAGATAAACCCATGGGTTGTATGGTAAAGAAAACCCTGTCTGTATCTCTTTCCGTTTCATTTCATGAATTCATAAATACGCACTATTTCCCTTTCATCTCCGACTACCGCCATATTAGTTGTCGATTTCTATTGTTACGCTCATCGCTACACACCTCCCATATAAGTCCGAGAGCACTATTCATGCTTCACCGCATTTAGGTATTTCATTCACCCGAACACGTTATATTGGACGGAAAGATTTGTAGAAACGCGTTTTGAATGACATACCTGCACTGGTAAGGAATATCCAATGAAAGACGAAACAAAACAGACTAAAATCCAGGCACACATATTTAAAAAGTCCTCGATCATTGTAGAACGTTTCACCGTGTCGTACTGTTATATCATCGCACATGCGCAAACCACACGTTAGTGCAGTGACAGCATGGACTTAGAAAACGGAGTGTTTTTGTAGAAACTTATAAAAACGATATTACGCTGCTACTTTCTATGTTTTGATTTAGGTTACAATTGATAAATGTAGATAAAAAAAATTATTATATATAAAAATTCAAATAAGCAAATATATTGGGAAATGTAAAAGGAGGATATAAAAATTTTAAGATAGTAAAAGTAGCGCTCGAAGTTTCCGATCCCAAGCCTAATGTTTAAAATCCCCTCATAATAAATAGACTAGTGTATTTTTAGAAGGGTCTCGAATCTTAAACTTAAGATGATTATCTGATAATTTTAACCTTAAGGTAGGGTCTTTGATGTTTCCGAGCCCGATGATTAAAATTCTCTTATAATGAATAGTATGCTTATCAGTATGGCCCGGATCTCTCAAACTAGAGATTGTGCCATTACCATTTTTTTACAGTGGTTGACCACTCAGAATTTCAACTTCCGAATATTAATGATACATTTAAAATTGCCATTAATAAAATTAATTTTTGAATTGCGATGTGTTTCAAAGATAGTTTGACGTTTTCTGTGTCTTTATAACAACAATATCTGTCTTACATCTATCTAACTGCATGTCTGTCTGCCAGCTTGTCCTTCTATCTAAAACCGACATTTTTCCATGTATACATCATTTTGTCAATTTATAAGTATGTATATTTTATATATTCTTTCACTATATCTTTCTATCCTTTCTATCCTTTATCTAAGCCAAAATTCAAGTTCAAAATTCTAAGGTCCGAAATTCCCAGAAAAATAATGGAATCGGAATGTCCTGGTTAAATGCACATTTACACTTTGTGTCCTACATACCTACAAAGTTTTACGAAATTCCGGGCAGCATTTTAAGAGAAGTTGGGCTTACGTGGGGCATAAATAAAGTGAATATAGTAATGAACAGTTTGTAAGCGCAACTCTTCTTAAACTGCTGGACAGAATTTAAAGAAACTTGGTAGGTACATGTATTTAGGACACAATGTAAAAATGTGCATATTACCAGGAAACTACGATTCCAATTTTTATCTGGAAATTTTAAACTGGTCAGCACAATCACCAGATTTAAACATTATAGAGAACATTTGGTTGCATTTGAAAAGAGTATTAAAAACCCTTGTCAGTGTCATACACTCGCAACAAGATCTTATGGCGGAATTCGGAGCGTGTGGGAAAACGTTCCATTAAACTATATGTTGAACTTTATAATTCCATACCAGGATGAGTAAAGGAAGTATTCAAGATTAAAGGAAATCTGACTAAATATTAAGGTAAGATTTTAATTTTACAAATGTATCAACAAAAAACAACTTCGCCAAGTAGATTTGCGATTTTGGCGGCCATTTTGAAAATGGCGATTAAATATGTCCAATGACTGTACATTACAATCGATTTTCTTAAAAAAAAAAAGAAGGAACTCATACCTAGGCAATGTAAATATACTTCAATATACATTATTTACGAATCATTTTGATTTTGCCGACAAAATGGATTCTAACGCCAGTTCAGAACCCATGGATGACCAAGTAAGGTGAATTTCATTTTGTTTGTCTGTTAGTTTGCTTGCGGTTTATTTGCAAAGGATGACTGCACTTAGCGCTGGGTTTTGGGTATTTTTCGGTCGCTTCTGTTGCGTTTATTTCTTAACCTATTATCACTTTTGTTTATTTTATTAAAGAGTCTTGTCAATTTCTAACATAAATTAAGATTTCAGACTCTGATACAATAAACTCATTCTATGTTTTTCTCCGTATAACTTTCGAAAAAAGAGAATTTTCGCTTAATTGCCCTTGATCGAACATAAGATTGATATTAATATGCATGAGACGTGGTACTGGCATTACCAGAATGGTACTAAAATTAGACTAGCATGAATAACAATGCCATGTATAAAAATTATGTGATCACTCTTTCACCATAGCCCTTTCTATTCTATATGGAAAAAGTATACTATTTACTATTTCAGTTTCAACAATAAGACTTCGCCCATGTAAGTACAAAAGACTTTAAATCAATGCTTGACAACTTAACCACGTGTTTGAAAACATTGTCCTAGTTAGCACATAACATGCTACCTTACACGTCACGTGATAGAATTTTGTATTCACAAAGTTAGTAGGTGAGAAATCACGTGGTGAATTATAATATTCAACATGTATCAACCCTTGGTTACAACAGAGAAAGCGAAAGTAAGAAGAAGCAGTTTTTTCTCATTTAAACCATGAGCGCATGTTTGTCTATTTATCTCCTTTTAACACAACTCAGATAATGCAAATATACAATTACTGTTAAACGGAGAACAATAGACAAACATGCGCTGACTATGTATAAGGTCAGTATAAAATGGGCGTCCTCATTATCGTATGGAGATTCAAGAAATCGTGTTGACCCCTGCCTATGAAAACAAATTCGTACTTGGTAACAACATACTTTTATTTAATGCAATTACGTAAAGTTGCAGTTTGGATGTTGACCATTTCTGCAATTGAAAGAAAAATGCTTTTTTTTTTAAAGTTTACTAGATGATAACCCGCGCGAGCGCGGGAATTAACACTTAACAAATGAATGACATAATGCAATAAGGTTGAATCAAATTTTTTTACGTATATATTGTGTCCGAATTATTTCTTTATAGTTTTCTTAACCTATTCTTTAAAATTGAAACAAAAAAAAACACTGCATAGCTGGATATTTAGAAAAGAGATGAAAAATTTAAACTGAATTGGATGATATAGACATGAACATGGCCTTAATTCTGAGTGGAAAATGATTACATTGATTTTTTTTTAAACCAGTGAGTGGGTATTTAGAACGTCATATGTCTAAATTTTGTTATTTAGGTCAAATTTCACTAATATTTTTATCCCTGTCCCCCCCCCCCCTCAAATTTAACTTCCCCGTTTGATAACACAATGTATAAAGTTCACTACCAATCTGTCGTGGTATTAAAATTTATGAAAAAAAAAAACGCTAGTGTATGCATATTTATTTGCATTTTTTTAAACCAAAGTTGTCATTTTCAAAGTATCTCGCTCTACACTTTCCGCCATAGTGTAAATTAGTCAAACCGCGTTCCTGGGCACCCCGTTCTGGAAAAAAAATTATTTCGATCAAAACTAAAATCGCATCAAATTTTTCCATTTCATTTATTAACTTTTTTGTATTAACCAAAAATGTCCCATTCAAGGTATGAATATCTACCCGCGATGCATGATGAACCCGTCCTACACTTTTCGCCTAGACGTTAATTAGTCAAACCGCCTTCTTGGTTACCCCGTTCTGGAAAGTTCTATTCCATTCTTTCGCTAGAGGTCGCGCTTCGCTAGCTTCTATCTGGCATGCCGCTTCTATCTATCAAAACTAAAATCGCTCACTCAAGAAACGAATTGCCTTATTTCATTTATTCAACATTTGTCAAATCTTAACTTCTATGTGTAATCCAGTTAAGTTCCTAATAAATATATTCACTGTTTACGTAATCATTCAATATTATTTCATTGCAAGCATATATTTTGATGCAAACTATCCCTGTCTTGGATCCGCCAAAGAGTGTCCACCACCTTACTCTCAGTTTTGCTATTTCGGGCTTGTTTATCGAAAATGAAAGTAGGTTTTTGATTAATTTCACAAAAATAACCTATCAGTTAAAATTCAATTATACCTGACGGACATCATCACGCATGTGTTGAAATACCAAAGGTGTAAGCAGGTACTCTGGTGCAGGCATTTTGTAGTTTATTTGCAAAATGCCTTAATTTATAAGAATAGATTTTCTCGCAAATATCGCATGTCCTTAAGTGCAGTCATCCTTTATCTGTAAACGCCTATAGTTTGAGATAACATACTTCATAACAATATTTAATCTAACATATGTTTTATTGACTGTTTAATTGTCAGAATTTCACAAACCATTAAATAGTTGTGAGATTCCGTCATTTTTTTTTAAATGAAAGAGGTATAGCGCACTTAATACACGATTTGGCCTCAAATATAGCACTTTTGCAAACATCAGACATTTTCAATATTATACAATATTTAGTTTAAATATATTCAAAGAAACGCAAATTACACAATTACCTTGCTCTAAGAGTCTTAATTCTCTTACACGACATCATTAAAATATTCATGTTTTGTTAGGGATGCAGTAAAACACGCTTATAACGAAGTGCCAGGGACGGGCTATTTTGCTTCGTTATAAGCGTAATTCGTTATATCCGTCAATTTTACAACATGAAATAAAGTCACAGGGAATGAAAATCACTTCGCTATAAGCGTCAATTCATTATAAGCGTGTTCGCTATAACCGTGTTTTACTGTATATAGGAAAGTAGTTAGTATACGATAAAAAAAAATTGGATATTTGACTACTTGAACCACTGTAAACCAAAGACATCCGATTGAAATTATGTTCTTCAGGTATTGTAGTACACGTGGTTTACATTGAATTAGTTTTGGTTTCGTACTGAAAATTGGACAAATATTTCAATTAGTGCCTTTTCTAATACAATCATTCTATAGCCATACATATTGAAAATGCATCCTCTAATATTGTTAGATGCGTGGCCTAGTGATAACGCAGAGGTCTTTTTGATTTTGTGGTCGCTGGATCGAATCCACCAAGTAGTAAATATATATTTTTTTTCACTTAAATTGAAACATGAAAAGAATAGAGAGGTTAAGTTCCATGTATCTATTCTTCTCTGGGGGTTTTTTTAAATTATCTTGTTTAATTCAGTCTGAATATGAGCACACCCAATATATATAGATCTCTTCATTAACACTATAATTGTACTCTATTTACACTTAGATCCATTGCATTTTGCTTGAACTTATTACGGTTCAGAATATCAACTGCTATTATACACAGAGTTTCCCGTATTTATGACAAATCAGTTGTTACAGACACCATTATAAAATCAGTACAGTGTATCTAGGTTTTGAAAAGCTTGGTACCTGAAGCTATTTTTAGTAACAGGTACTTTCCGTTCAAAAACGGGTGTAGGCGAAATAATGGGAAAAGGCACTATACCTCTTTAATATTTTAGTAGTAGGGGAACCTGCAAGCTGGTGAGGAGACAGCAAAGACAACAGAAGTGATTGATGACATTCGTCGAGAGTACGAGCTATTAAAAAAGCTCGAGGAGATGTACCGTAATTTTTAAAGTGGATCTTTTAAGATGGAAAATTGGGGAAAGATGTTGAGTGTTCAAATGATATCAAAATAGAAGTTAAAGAAAGAGGAGAAACAAAAAACATTTCAAAAGTTGAGAGGCTGGCCAAGAAAAAGCTTTAAAAATTCCAGATGGTGACAAACAACACAAACCAAAATGGGGCTCTTGGGGGAATTTTGAAAAAAAAGATTTACAAGTATTGAGCAGCGACAAAATGAGGAATTCTTTCAAACAGTCAGGCATTCAGAAAAATACCAAAACGAAGGAAAAGTAAATACGGATAAGCAGATAGAACAAGAGGCCCACAGGCCTTGACGGTCACCTGAGTACCATTACCCTTAGATTGACATGTCAGAGTCTCAAGCAAATGCCAGAAAAATAGGAAAAGGTTGTTTTGTCATTAACACCTGCAAAGGTTCACCCTTTAATATATGTAGCCTGATTAATGTGAACTGCTTGACAAAATAACCATATTTTATTAACGTTCAGAATTACTTGATTATGACTTTCTAAATTTAGATTAGGGTCAGCAGTTACTCTAGTTGTTCCAAAAGACATAATCAGCCTTTTGCTTAAGAGATCTATCACATTTGTTAGTCAAAATCGCAAAAGCTTGGCTGGATGCTTTTCCTGGATTCCAACGTTGTGAAATAGTATCCGTACGTCTCCCTGTAACTTAGTCTGGTTCCCGCCCCCGCCACTGCGTTTTCACTTCGTTTTGGGGTCAGGTAAAAGCCGGCGCCATTTTAAAATGGCGACCTCCTGGACTGGAAAGAGGTAGAGATTTACTACCGAAGAAAAAATCGGGAATACCTTCTTATAACTATGAAAATCAATTCAACCAACCCATACCGAGTGTAGATGAGAATCAGTTGTATCGAAAAATGTAGTTTTTTAAGTATTATAGAGTCCTTTTATTTATATATCTCAGTTTTTTTGCAATGTTTACATACCCCCCGAATTAAATATTGGTATCTAATTATTTAAACAAGGGTGGCTTAACTTTCCAAAGGAGTTGACAGGTTTACCTAAGCTATGGACTACTAGAAATCACCGATAAATCGGCAGAATAGATAAAATAGAGTGTGGGTTTGCATAGGTACGCTCTCGAAAAGGAGACGGGAAAGATGGGGAAGGGACTATTTATGCTACCTCCGCAGGTTTCTCATTTATGAATATATGGAATGTTAAAACATTTATATAATAAGGATAGCAAATAATTAATGAAAAATTGCAAAGAATGTCCAGATCCACATTACAAACATTTAATTTTAATTTTGAATTTGTAGATATTTTTTGATAATGAAGATACAGGTATGGTGAAAGATGCAACATGTCAGCGCTCTATGGGACTATACGAGTGTCATCATATTGCTGCTGCACTTTTGTATGGGTATGTTTACTTAAAAAAATAATCACCTTTATTTTTCTTTCTTTTCACATGTTTGTTTAATTATGAAAATGGATTTCAGGTTGATACAATAAAATCTGAGTATATGTTCTAATTTTAAAATTTGTTGTAATGTTAAAAAAGGATTGAAATTTATTTACAAACCATTGAATATACA
Source organism: Magallana hongkongensis (assembly GCA_016163765.1). Taxonomy (NCBI): domain Eukaryota; kingdom Metazoa; phylum Mollusca; class Bivalvia; order Ostreida; family Ostreidae; genus Magallana; species Magallana hongkongensis. The sequence goes on from WFKH01011801.1 coordinate 14,359,884, forward strand.
TATACATCATGTGTACCATTCATGTTAATCATATCTATCTTGATAGAGAAAAGTTAATATTTCATTTACAAAATAGCGAGCAAAACGGACATTAAATGTAGTTGGCTGAAGCATCCAAAGTCAGCGCCACCAAAATCTACGGCTACTATATCTGACCTGTATTCACCATAGCAACAGGAGTATATATATATATATATATATATATATATATATATAAACACAACAAAGTTAATAAATATATGTATATAAATATATATTTTTTAATGCCCAAATTGTTTAGAGCACTGAAAAAAAGTAACTGACGAAGACAGATTGTTTTTGTATCATCAGCTGGGACAGTTGGGGCGCTTCACAGGTTGCTGTTCTGTGCCATGGAGATTACTTTTATTTATTTTTTTCAGTTTTCCAATTCTACATTATTGTTGATGTTGCGGTTGTATTTGGTCTGGGTTTTTTTGTGGTTTTTTAAAATTCTGTTTATTTAGATACTATCAAACTTTGAAGTAACTTGGTTTTTATAGTCATTTAATATCTGATTATTATTCTAAAATTCAGGTGTCTCAACTAAAAAATTGAAAAAAAGTCTTCCATATGTAAAATAGTATTTACCACTGCTTTTATCAATTCTAATACATATAACAAAATACATTGTAGCTCTACATTGGATTCTTTCTGAGGAGCCAAAGTCTGAGGAGAGTTCAGTACCTTTCACTGAGGATTTACTGATGAGTGAGGGGTACAATAATGCTGAAGACCGTAGAACATGGCTTCGAAAACTTTTTATTCTCTCTCCAGAGAAGATTATGGAAGCAGCATTCATGTTGACTGTTCAGAGAGAAAACTCTTTGTGGGCAGCTGTAAGGAAGCTTACTGCGTCTAACTTCGTACAGATTATTGGAGCGATTAAACGAAAGAGGTATTCAACACCCCAACACACAAAGATATTTTCAAATGTTAACAAAATATTCTGGGTTGGTTTTTTTTTTTTGATCCAGTGTAATTTTGTTATATTATTACTGTACACAAGTATTATCTGGTACCATGCATGTTATTATATTTCTATAGCATTGTAGCATTATATAATTTTACATTGAAATTTTAATGTATAATTTAGTGTGACTGAATGTGAAACTGTAAATTTTAGATTTGGTTGTTCTTTTGTAGATTGTCCGAGTCCCTTAAGAAACGAATCTTAAGTGCCTATAATTTGGAAAGAAGAGCTCCAATTCAGTGGGCGTTGAGGATACCTTTTAAAATTCACATATTTTGAGAGTATGTTCAGTCCCTTTTGTTTAAACGTTTCATTATTAGGCTCATTTATAACTGTGTATTGCAAACTCAAGCAATAGATGTTTTAAGAAAAACGATATGAAACTGAACTTCACTTCACTTATTATATCCCACGCAACGAAGGTGCGAGGAGTATAATGTTTTTGACTGGTCAGTCGGTCAGTCAGTCCTGTGTTTTTGTAAGCGCAACTCCTCTTAAACCGCTGCACGGAATTTCTTGAAACTTTGTAGGCAATTAGGACACAATGTGCAGATGTGCATATTACCAGTAAATTCTGATTCCATTATTTTTCTGGGAGTTTCGACCCTTTTGAACTTAGAATTGTGGTCCTATGTTGCATATAGTAAGGAACAGTTTGTACGCGCAACTCCATTTCAACCGCTGCATGGAATTTAGTAAAACTTTGTAGGCATTTAGGACACAACGTGTAGATGTGCATATTACCAGAAAATTCCGATTTCCGTTATTTTTTCTGGGAGTTTTTGGCCCTTTTGAACTTATAATGCTTTTAGTTGTTAAGCACAAAGGAATAGGCATAGTTTGCGTGTTACGCCTTTTATTAAATTATTTTGTGCATTTAATGCATACCTTGTCATTCATTATGTGTATCATTGTCAAGTAATAGGGAAGCGTGGGGTATATGTGCTTGCCCACTTTTCTGTCATTTTCAGATTGCTTCCATAAGGTTAACATTATTAATTTATTCGAACAAAAATTTTCAGAGAAAGAGAGGAAGGTCGTTTTATCAATTTACATGTAAAGATAATTATACACTTGTTAAAATGGACAGCTATCTAAACTCTTTTCGACCCTACGCCTCTGAAAAAAACACCTCCCAGTTCGGTAAAACCTGGATCCTCCCACATTTGCATTGTATTCTATTGTTAAAAAATCAAGAAATGGTGCTGACGAGAATAGAAAAATTACATACTTGAAAGATCAATTTTGTACCGATATTCTTTTGAATTTGATATATGAGAACTCCAGCCTGAGGACATAATAGAAGACAACACATCGTTTTGACTAAAAAGAGGGGTTTTGCGCAATTAAGTTTACCTTGACAGTGTAAAATCGAAGTGGCATCTTTCTGTTTTTATACAGAAGACCATTTGTCAAATGCACAAAAAATGTGTCCAAGTAAAAAAAAATATAGCCAGTAATAAAATAGCTAAATAAATAATAAAAAGAAGAAAAAGAACACAAGCAATAAAATGTTTATTGGTTACGTACGCAAGCCATAGTAATGTATGTCATATTTTTGTTTATAAGAATCAATTTTTAATTTTAGATATAGACGATTTCTGCGTCATTCCTATTTAGATAGGTAACAGATAATTATTTAGATTATTAGATTATTTCAGATAATGCAAACAATAAATACAGCACCATATTGTTTTAACACAAACGCAGATTAATAATTTTTGTACCTTCATTTTTTTCTTAACAATTAGGCAAATAAAAGTGTGAGTTTTATATATCGGCTGTTTTTAAGGCACAGTCATCCTTGTAAAAGTAATTATGAAATATGAATTATTAATAACACAAATTATTTTAAGAGTATGATACACTGATGCACGTGAAGTGATTCTTAAACATATATATATATAACATCTAAGTATATCTATATATATAACATCTAAGTATATCAGACGTAAATAATGCTTACTAAAAAAAAACTTCTCGATGCTTCAACACGAGGCAAACGGGGGTGGGTCGGGTTTTTATTTACAAACATCTGTGCCTTGGCTACAACATTTCTCAGAAAACATTTGGTTTATCGAACAAAATATATATAACATCTAATTTGTATCGGACTTAATATCTTGAAAACAAACTTCCGGAGGGTTGAGCACGAGTCGCACCTGGTGGGTCGGGTTTCTATTTACAATTGGTGAGAACACTGTACTGCTAAAAAAGCATTAGAAATATAGACAACATTAATATTTTCTTTTTACATAAATTTACAGTCCCAAACGACGGGGTAAATATAAAATTTGTTATCTTTGTAAAGCAATGAAGATCACTGCTAAATATGACAGGTGATGTACGTAGTATTATAATTATATACAGGTAGAATCTTGACTGTTCAATACAATCGACATATAAATTTGTAAGTGCTTGTTCCCGCAGATGTTTCTTGTAAACGTGTTTCGGTGTCGGTGCGAAGGCATTTCCCACTGCCAGGTTCTCCAGAATCCCAGTTGAAGTAGGTAATAACCTGTCCGTCATCGTCGACAAACTTAGAGCCTGACTTAGTTCCTTGTAGATATATCGGTCCAGTGCTGAAGGTATCTACAAAATAGTTATTTTCTATATGTGGTAAGTTTTAATTTGTTAGACGAATTTTTGTTAATACTTAATAAACATTAGCAAAACATATAGATTCGGCCATAGGAAAAATCGTAAAAATTCAGCTTGCGCATGAGCTAGCCTTGTTTCTGCGCAGGATTATGAGTGGGTCAGGAAACCAGGCGGCTAACACACTTTTATCGAGATTGGTATTCCATGCCATGATCACATATTAAAGTTCAACGGAGTTGAGATTGTAGAGATGTCGTTAAACAGCATAAATCGCGATGTTTTGTTTTCCGAAATAGCTGAACCTTACTTTTAGAAGGCGAGGCTAGTGTACTTCCAAATGAAATTCTAACGCATGTAAGGCAAAACATGATTGAATTAATATGTCACTGTATAAAAGTTGAATCACAAGAAAAAAAACCCACATCAAAATATGAAATTAACAACAGGCCCACAGGCCTTGATGGTCACCTTAGTACCATAGCCGTTATATGGACCCATGTTTGCATTTTAAACTTCATTTTGAAGTATAAACCCTAATCCCAAAATGCTCTGACTGTTACCCCTAATTTATCATTTGCTGTTTGCAAACATCAATTCATTAAAGGGGGGAAGAGTCAGAGGATTCTCGGATTATTTATACCCTAGCTTCAGGGGCCAACAATTGTAAATTTTGGTAAAAAGATACCTGCTTGCCTTTAATGGTCATTCTTTTATAAACTTACAATTTCATGTATAATACAAACAACATGCATACAATTTATTGCTATAGGCATACAATGCACAGGAAATTAAGGTTTCCAAGATGAAGTTTAAAATGTAAAACTGTTAACGGATAACACGTGATCAATGGCAATAGGCTACACGATAGACTCAAGTGATCTAAAATAATACATGTTCACTTAATGGCAATATTTGTCACCTCTCCCCCAATAAAAAGCCTCAACCCCTGACCCATGGGTAGTGAATTTCAGAATTTAAGAAGAAGACATTATGGGCATCATAACCATGCATTTATCGTAGTTTATCTCACATGACTGTGAAAGTACATGTACATAAGAAAATATTATACAATGTTGTACATGTTCACCATGTGGCCATATTGGCCTTACCCAGGGGCCTAAACTCCTGAATTTCACAAATTACAATGAGGGCTTCATGGACATCATAACCATGCATTTAGTTTTTCTCAAAAATATATGGGAGTAGAGAAGGAGATTTTCTAAGATTTAATACATTATCTCTATTAGCCATATTGGCTCCGCCCTAGGGCCTGAACCCCTGACTGAAGGGCCATGAATTTCACAATTTACGATGAGGGCTTCATGGACATCATAACCATGCATTTAGTTTTTCTCAAATATATATGGGAGTAGAGAAGAAGATTTTCTAAGATTAAATACACTGCCACTATATGGCCATATTGGCTAGGGCCTGACCCCTTGAATTTTACAATTGAGGTAGAGGGACTCATGGATATTAAAACCCTGCTTTCAGTTTAACACCCCCCCCCCCAAGGCGCATTACTTTTTGCCATATCGGACGACGCATAAGTTGTTGGGGGTGAGCCCTGTTGTTTGGCGGCTCCCCCAATTGTTGTAAATATTGATCTGACGATTGTGGCTAACTGCCAGACAATAAACCAATATTTTGATATGTTGTGTTTTTATTCAGACCATTAATTGTCAACAGGTGCATATCCAGACAAAGCTAAAAACATTTGATAAAGAGGGTTAATGATATCATCATATCAGTTCACCGTTGTTATAACAATCTATGATATTTCATGTACATATGATTGAATAGGTGTAGAGTCATCAATTCTACAATATCCTGTTGAAAAATATAATTATCACCAAATATTAAATAATTATTGAACAACATTTTTTCTACTTTAAAATATATAATACAATATATGAAATTAATTAGGTTAATTAACTAACATTCATACTAAATAAGTTTTATATTTATACCCCCGCTCCGAATGAGAGGGGGGCATACTGTTTTACCCTTGTGTTTCTCTCTGTGTGTCTGTCCGTAACAATCTTTCGTAAAAGATTTCTCAGCAACTTTCAATCGCAGCTGCTTGAAATTTTAACACACTCTTTTTTTATGCATGCCATATAATGGGATTCCTTTTTGTACCAATCAGACGTCGACATCCTGTTAAATGACGACGTTGTTTTTAGCCCAAATTTTCGAACAAACTTAAAAGAAAATGATTAATTTTCAGGGATTTATAATTTCTTCTGTAATCAAACAAATGTTATACATGTACTAAATTTGGCATTTGAAATTTTGGCCGTCTGCGGGGGCATTCGTGGCGTTACGACACATCTTGTTTAAGATTTAATACATTTTCACTACATGGCCTGGCCCTAGGGCCTGAACCACAGATCTAGGGGCCATGAATTTAACAATTTAGGTAGAAGGTTTTATGGTCATCATAATCATGCATTCTATTTATCTTCCACTACTTTGGAAGTAGAGAAGATTTTCTTCTACAAGATTCAATACACTTTCACTATGCGCGGACTTCCTTTGTCCCATAACGGCGTACGCCGAAATGCGCCGGTCATATGACCGGCTTTAACTGCGAATTGGCAAATGAAGTGAACCGGCGTAAAACAAAAATGTAGGAACATATTATTGTCACAGCTGTTGGTGTAACCATGGTAACATATGTAACAATTCCAAAAGACCCTTTTCTTTATCGGCTTTGCTAGAATTCCTACATAGATAGAAATAAAATATAAAGAACTGTTAAATATTTAGCAACGCAATTTCACCAAAAGTACCAGGAAATACACATTTTTTTTTTAGTGGTTTCTGCGCAAAATTCCAAAAATTTGTTAAATTAATACATTCAATCAATGAGCATTCTGATTTATTGACAGTTATGTACATTTTTAATCTCATTACATCACCAAACCGTGGGATTTCGCCATACTTAAAAAAGCGGCATATTCCACGCGGGTCTTTCCAGACCGGCGAACGCCAGCGAACCTTCTCTGGTCAAATGAAGCAACAAGCCGGGTTACCAAAAGGTCAACCGGTGCGTTCGGCGTACGCCGGTTGGACAAATGAAGTCCTACCTATATGGCCAAATGGCCCCGCCCTAGGGTCTGAACCCCCAACCATGGTGCTATGAATTTAACAATTTTAGGTAGATGGCTTCATGGACATCATAATCATGAATTTAGTTTTTCTCAGATATATATGGGAGTAGAGTAGATGATTTTCTATGATTTAAAACATTTCACTTCATGTCCATATTGGCCCTGCCGTAGGGCCTGAACCCCTGACCCAGGGCCCTGAATTTCACAATTTTAGAAGAGGGCACCATGGGCATTAAATCAGGCATTTATTTTTTTTTTCAAATATATATGGGAGTAGAGTAGGTTAAATACATTTTCACTCTATGTCCATATTGGCCCCACCCTGGGGCTTTGACCTCCTACACAGTGACCATAAATTTCCCAATTTTGGTAGAGGGCATCATAATCATGCATTTTGTTTGTCTCAAATATATAGAGAAGTAGAGTAGAAGAGTTTCTAAGATTTAATACATTTTCACTATATGTCCATATTGGCCCCGTCCTAGGGCCTAAACCCCTGACCCAGGGGCCATGAATTTCACAATTTTGGTGGAGGCATACCTACTCATCATGTGCTAAGTGTCTCTGCTGAATGTCCAGCAGTAGAGAAGAAAAATTGCACCAATTTTTAACAGTTTTACCCAAAAAATTATGGCCCTTCGAGGGTGGGGGTCATGAATTTCACAATTTATTGTCCCTTCCCCTATAGATCTAGACACCAAATTGGTCAAGATAACCCTAGTTGTTTCAGAGAAGAAACTGAAAATGTTCAAATGTTAACGCACGACGACGGACGAAAGCAGATCGCATCTGGTCACCTAAGTGACTCTGTTGACCTTAAAATAAAAGGTTTCAAAAACCAGACGGGGCCTACAGGTCTTGACGTTAACCTGAGTACCATAGCCGTTAGATTGACCTGTCAGAGTGTCTCATTTGTGCATTTTAAGCTTCATTTTGAAGTTCATAAAGGGGGAAGAGCAAGAGTCTGAAGAATCTTGTGTTATATATATCCTAGGTCCAGGTGCTAAAAATTGTAAACTTATGGTAAAAAGAGACCTGCAGGCTTTTAATGGTCAATCTTTTATAATATGCAGTTTTATTTTTAATGCACACCACCTGCATACAGTTTATTTCTACAAGCATACAATGCACAGGAAATTAAAGTAGATTTTCTAAAATAAAGTAAAATAATTTAAAGTAGATCTTCTAAAATAAAGTAAAATAAAGGGGCATTAAATTATTCGAGTGACTCAGGTGTCATTAAAAAAATTTACATGTTCACTATACGGCCCCATTTCCCCCACCCCCCCCCCCCCCCCCCCCCCCCCGAAAAAAAAATCAACCCCTGGAAAAGATTTAAGATTATATATATATAATATATTTTCATTATTTGGCCATATTAGCCTTGCCCTAGGGCATGAACCCCGATACAGAGGCCATGAATTCCACAGTTTTGGTGGAGGGATCATGAACATCAGATTCATCAAATTAGTTTATCTTCCCCTGCTGTGTAAAGAGAGAAGAAGATATTCAAGATCTAATACATTTTCACTATATGGCCGTATTGGCCCAACCCAAGGCCTGAACCCCCGACACAGTGACCAGTGAATTTCACAATTTTGGTAGAAAGCTTTATATATACATCATAACCACGCATTTAGTTTTTCTCATATATTGAAGTAGAGAAGAAGATATTTAATAAGATTTAATACATTTTCACTATATGTTTATATTGGTACCGCCCTAGGACCCGAAACCCCGACCCAGAGGCCATTACTTTCACAATTCATGGACAGCATAATCATGCATTAGTGGGGTTTTTTTTCGAAAATGTGAGAGAAGATTTTTTTTAAAAACGTTTGTTATCTGACACCGCTAAAGAGGCCCCGTAGTGGTATGGTCTTAAATTTTATAACTTGTATTCCTCTTATCCTAGAGATGCTTAAAACTAAAAATGTTAATAATTAACCTTGTAGTTTTCAAAAAGAAGTTAAAAATGTAAAATTGTTAACGCACGATGGACGACGGACGAAGGGAAATTTCAATAGGTGACCTAAAAATGTTCATTTGTGTTCATTATAAACTAGCAAGTGGAGAATATATCGTTGAAACAGAACTTAAACTAAGTTACCCTGATGCGTAATCATTAATTTTCCATTCATTATCTTGGCAACAGTTGCACATTCAATTAAAATTTGATATATGGATGCCTCATAGCAGGTCAAGTTTGAATTTGGTCCAGATTCGAAGATTTTTTAAAAGAGTTATGGTTCTTGAACTTTAAAAAAAAATAAGAAATCTTTTGTGCAAACAGATGTAATACTAAATATGGCATTTGAAACAATAGCTGCCTGTGGAGGCATTCATGGCGAGACTACACATCTGGTTCATTAAAATTAACCTGGGCAAACAAAACACTTTGGAAAAAAAAACCTTAAGCTGTAGTAAAAATTTAATATGATTACAATTTATAAAATAAAAAGAACAAACAACATAAAAACAGGAAAATAACAAACCAACTTTTAAAAAAACACGATTTTAATTGTATCATTGTATTTCACAACATTTAAACCAATTTCTTACCAATAACTGAAACTGCAAAATTGTAAATTTCATCTGAATCTATCAACAAGAGACGACTGTTCGGATGCTCCGACTGACATTTTGCAATGGCGTCCACAGCAATCAGCTCTATGGTATTTAGATGATAACACAGTTCAAGTGATACATTCCAAATGTAACCATCAGGACCAAGAGCATTGCATATATCTGAAAGATAATAATGACAGAATACACGAAAGAAGCATACTCTTTGGCTTTGGAAAAAAAAATAGTAATAAAATTTCATGGGAGTTGACTTTAATCAATCAACACATCATGGTAATTCATCACCGCTGACAAAATATAGTACTTGAAAATAATTAATAAATTCGATGTAATTAATTAGAAGCATTGTTTTCAAGGAAATATATTTATGAAGACCTTAAAAAAATATTCCCTTTTATGGTACGAACAATTTAGATAGTTTTTTGTAGTCAAATATAGTTCAATAAGCTGCCCCCCTACACTAAAAACAATGAAGTCAAATATAGTTTAATATGCTGGTTTCCTGGCACTAAAAACATTGAAAAAATACTGGTTCACTTTCATTGATTTACGAAAGCGCCCCTTCTAAAGCAGTGGGGTTTGGAATAAAGGGGCATACTATCCACTCTAAATATAGAACCGGTACTGACGTAGACTCTATCAAATCCTTTATACACAAAACCAGTGTTATCTGTTTGTTAAAAGATTGCTTGTGTACAAAAGAATTTTAATCTTTTACGTGCAATAAATTAATTATCCATCATACGGAAATCTTCTGATTACTGATCCACAATGCATGATAAAGTTTAATGACGTTAATTTTATTTTAGACACACAACAACATCCGTCTATAGCTCAAAATTCTTGTCGGAAAAGCCAGAGAAAGTTATAGTTAAAAAAAATTACGAAAGAATTCAAATAAAAATAAACAACTTTCGAAAAATAAGTAACATACGAACAAAAACTGAAGCTAGCAGCCCCTAACAGCAGCCAACAACAGCCACTAAGCCCGTAGAAGCTAGCAGCCAGTAAGGAAAATCATCAAAGTACTGAGAGTACTCGAACAGAAAATTATAATTTACTTTATCATCGGCATATTTTAATATCAAGATGATTAATGCATCAATAATTTGTACGAGCATTGACAACTTCGGAGGCAGTCAAGCTCGCCTGGATAAGAGTTATAAATGCGTCGTTATTAAACAGAAATCAAAACAAAATTAACATTTGTCTATACGGGTTATAAGTTATGAAAATAATGTTATCTTAAGTGTAGTCTTATTAATAAAAATGGAAAAACTAAATGCATCGCATAAAGTTATATGAAAATGTATGATAATATATAAGACATGATAAATTTAAGTAAATTAAAAGGCGTACAACAATATTCGCCGTATATTCTAACCAAAACACATAAACGTTGTCAATTGAAAGCGAACGTTTGGAAAAAAAATCTTTTGATAAAAATACAATACTTAATATACATTTAATTAGCCCCCACCCCCACCCCCCACCCCTCCCCCTAAAAAACCCTAAACAAACTAACGATCTAACAATCACAACACAAGACACATACAAAAAAAAACCCGAGCCCATTCCAGTGTGGCAAGTTTGTTTACATCAAAGTTAAACATGTGCGTGTTTAAAAATTTATCCTCGGGTCTTTTCACTTCCCCGGAAACAACATCAATCGAAAATTAAAAAGACATCGTATTATTACGAAAATGAGACGATAAGACATCTAACATTGTGATTTTATTCTCATAAAAAAATTAGCACCTGTCGCAGTCAAAAACGGCAAAAAATCCTCACGTGGAATTGGGATTATTTTGTCTCAGCCATGTTTTGACGTGAAACTTCGAGGAAATACAATAATGACAATGAAAAGGGTCGGTTTAGCTCACCCGAACTTTGTCATATTTTAGCATTTCACAATGATATAGGGGTGAAAGGTGGGCCATTATCTCTTTTATCTTTGTAGTGTGCATCAAAGGATACCAGGGCAGTGTAGGGGACCTTTAGGGCAATTTTTCCCGGTCTCAAATTTGGGCTGTAGGGGTACCACCAGGTGGTTCCCAGGGGTTGGGGCTCATTTCAGGGTTTATATCACCCTTGATTTTGATGACAAGAACTTAGAAACACTGGGGTTAAGGAGAGGACCTTCCAAGGTGTTCATAACAAGTGTTAGAAGGCGGGTATGACCCCTAAAAGGGTCGGTTTAGCTCACCCGAACTTTGTCATATTTTAGCATTTAGCACCTTTAACCCCTATATCTTGAAATGCTTCAGGTTTAAAAACCTACATGAGCCATTGTTTATATTGTTTTACGATTAATGCTCATATGAGTACAAACTCTTGGCTCTTGTTTTTTGTATATAAAGGGAGCGGATCATTAGTTTTACATAATCAGAATTTTTTTTAAAACCGCTAAATCAAATCTTTCATTGGGAAAAAATCCGCTAATTCAAATCTACGCCAACTTGTTGAAAATTCTATTTCCGCCAAATATCGTACACGCTAAATGTAATACGTTTACAGTAATGGACCCCTTTTTAACCGTATATCATTGTGAAATGCTAAAAAATGCCAAAGTTCGGGTGAGCTAACTTGACCCTTTTAGGGGTCATAGGCGCCCTCTAACGCTTATTATGAATACCCCTTGAGGTCTTCTACCTAATACCAGTGTTTCCTAGTTCTTGTGATCAAACACAAGCGAGATATAAATCCCTGAAATGAGCCCGAACTCCTGAGAGCCACTTGGTGGTACCCCTACAGCCCGGAAAATAATAGCCCAATGATTCCCTACACTGCCTTGGTATCCGTTTGATGCAAACTTCAAAGATAAGGGAGATAATGGACCCCTTTTTACCCTTATATCATTGTGAAATGCTAAAAAATCCCAAATTCGGGTGAACTGAATAGCCTCTTGTATATATTATCTCAGCAATGTTTACTCGAAGGTTCACGTCAAAACATGGCTGACACAAAATAATTCCAAATTCACCTTCGGATTTCTGTTGTTTTGGTTTTGTGTTGCGACAGAGGCTAATTTTTTAATGAGAATAAAATCACAATATAAAATGCCCGATCGTCCCATTTTTGTGATAATAGAAGGACTTTTTCAATTTTTGATGCATGTTATTTCCGGGGAAAAGTAAACAGACTCGGGGATTAATTTTTACAAATACCAATATTGAATTGAATTTCATTAGTCACAAACGCATATAATTCTTATCCAGGCGAGCTTTACTGCCTCCGAAGTTGTCAATGCTCATAAAAATTATTGATGCATAAATCTTCTTGATATTAATTAAAATATGCCGATAATAAAGTAAAATATAATTTTCTGTTCGAGTACTCTCAGTACTTTGATGATTTTCCTTATTGGCTGCTAGCTTCTACGGGCTTAGTGGCTGCTGTTGTTGGCTGCTAGCATCAGCCTGGTCGAACAAAAACATATATTTTTATTAATTTCAAACATCTATAGTTTTTGGAATTGATAAATGTCAAAATATGTCATAAAAGGATTACATTTTAGGATTACATTTGTTATACATATGCAGTTTATGTATGCGTTTGTATGAATAAAATACTACAATTTTAGTTGTTTGTTTCATATATTATCATGCAATTTTCAATACTATTCAGTGGAGGCGATTAAGAATTTAAGTCAATGCAAGATCATGTTGGCGCATTCTTTTATCCAATTCAAAAATACAGAAATGTTCCTGTCGAAGATTGCTGGCGAGAGCCCCCTGCATCATGATTTAAATCATGAAAGATCCAAAGGTCCATCATAGGTTTAAACGGGGAAAAATCCCCAACAGTAATAACATAACACTAATGCCACCAAAAGGTTTCTTGATGTCTGTGAGAAGTTGTAGACGACTAACAATCAGTGATAAAGACCTATTTCCAACCATTGATATCTCATCAATAATGATTATTTAAGGTTAATTTAAGATCTGTTGTGATTTTGATTTTCTGGATCAGTTTGAACAATAAATCTGATATATCTTATAACCCTCGTGTTTTTTTGCGACGTCTTATTTTAATTCCATTTCTCAAAGTTACAAGTGTAAAGCTATCGCGGAGATCAGACTCTGAGTCAAGATCTGAGTCCTTTCTTTCATCTTCATCATCTAAGTTGTGTTAAGCTCACCTGAGCTGAAAGCTCAAGTGAGCGTTTCAGATCACTTTTTGTTCGGCGTCTGTCTGTCTATCCATCCGTCTGTAATTTTTTTTACATTTTCGACTTCTTTTCCAGAACAACTGGGACAATTTCAACCAAACTTGGCACAAAGCATTATTGACTAAAGTAGATATAGTTTGTTAAAATGAAGGGCCACGCCCTTTTTTTCAAGGGGAAATAATTAGGAATTATTGAAAATTTGTTGCTATTTTTCAAATATTATCTTTTCAAAAACCATTTGGCCAGAAAAGCTGAAACTTGTGTGAAAGCATCCTCAGGTAGTGTAGATTCAAGTTGCTCAAAACATAATTCCCGGCGGTAGGGTGGGGCCACAATGAGAGTTAAACTCTAACATAGGAATATATAGAGAAAAAAGTTAAATTTAGAAATCTTCTTCTCAAAATCCATTGGGCCAGAAAATCTTAAACTTGTGTAAAAGCATCTTCAGGTAGTATAGATTAAGTTTGTTCAAATCATGATTCCCGGGAGTAGGGTTGGGCCACAATGGGGGATCGAATTTTTATATAGGAATATATAGAGAACAATTTAAAAATCTTCTTCTCAAAAACCATTTGGCCAATAAAGCTGTTACTTATGTGGAAGCATCCTCAGGTAGTGTAAATTTACAGTTGTTTAAATCATGATACCCGGGGGTAAGGTGAGGCCACTATGGAGGTCGAATTTTTACATAGAAATATATAGAGAAAAATCTTTTAAAATCTTCTCCAGATCCAATCAGCAAATAAAACTGACTTTAGTCAAAGCAACTTCATATATTATAAATTCAAGTTAGTCAATAGCATGATCGTCGGGGGTAGGTTTGGTCCACACTGGAAAGGGGGGGGGGGCCAAATTTTTACATAAGAACATAGAGAGAAAAATCTTTCAAAATCTTCTCAAAACCAATCAACCAGAAAAGCTGTAACTTTAGTGAAAGCAACCTCAGATATTATAAATTCAAGTTTGTCAAAATCATGATCTTCGCAGGTATGGTGGGGCCTCAAGGGGGGGTCAAATTTTTACAAAGGTAAATATAGAGAAAATAATATTAAAATCTTAAAATCCATTTCCCTAGAAAAGCTGTTACTGTAAAGAAGCAACCTCAGATAGTGTAGATTCAAGTTTGTCTTGATCTTTGGGGGTAGGGCGACACCACATTAAGGGGTCGAGTTTTACATAAAAACTTTTTTTTTAATTATTTTCAAAAACCTAAATGCTATGATGAATGGTATTCCATGTAATTATATGCAAGCATCTTGACATATTGTTGATTTTCAATTGTTTCGACTGTGGCCCCTGGACAATTCTTTGGGCCCCTAAATTTTCTTTTTGAAATTTTACTTTTTCTTTTTGTCTTACATCTTCATTTTGTCGCCTTAACTTTCTAGCAGTTGTTTCTCTTTCATTTTGTCTTTTTCAAATATCTATTTCAATTTCTCCTTCTTTCATTAGCACATCAGCATTCTGTCTTTTTAACTTTTTAGCAGCTTTATCAATTTTTATTTATTTCTCTTGCACTTCTGCATTTCGTCGTTCTATCATTCTAACAACTTTAATGATGTTCCTTTCTTTCTCTTGCACTTTAATATTTTGTCTTTTTAACTGTATTTTAGCTGTAATCATTTTTCTTTCTCTTTCTTGTACTTCAGTATCTGTCTTTTTATCTTTCTAGCAGCTTTATCCTTTTTCCTTTTTTTCTCTTGCACTTCAGCATTTCGTCGTTTTAACTGTCTTCCAGCTGTTTTCATTGTCCTTACTTTATCTTGCACTTTAGCATTCTGTCTTTTTACTTTCTAGCAGCTTTATTCATTTCATTTTCCTTTCTCTTTCTTGCATTCAGCATTTTGTCTTTTTACTTCTCTAGCAGTTAATTCTTTTTTTCTTTTTTTTACTTTAATATTTTGTTCTTATTTTCCTTGCAATTGGCATCTCAGTTTCTTTGAATTTCAGTTCTCATTCTGGCGCTTTCGTTTTATTGGGAAGTGCATCTGTGTGTCTTTCTATTGTCTTGAATTGTGCATTATTTCTCGTTTTTATATCTTTTCTCTCATATAACTTTTTCATCATTAGCCATAGATGATAGAGGTTCATCCATTCTATAGAATGTTTTGTGCAATGGATCTCTTTCTTGAAAACTATGATGCAGTGTCCTAATTAAGAATGATAAAATTTCAAATTTTTATCCTTGATAAAATCAATATGCATGCTGATGTACATTTTGTACAAGTAAGTCACCAAATCATCAGTACCCTTGTTGAGCACAAGTACTGATTAACCATCATATGTTGACATGCCACAACTGTCATGTGAATTAAAATCAAAGAAGTTGTATTTATTAATTTGTTCTTTATAAATTACAGAACAAATTACAAATTACTCTTATCAGGATTAGCAAATATCTGGAAATCTGGAACGCCTCTTCTTGGCTTGATGGAATGATTTAACTTGGCTGTTCTGTTCTTCAGAAACAACTAATCCCCAAATGATATCAAGCTTGTTAATGACATGACGATTTTTCCAAAAGTTAAGGTACTTGGCAATTCATCAAAGTTAAGGGGTTTAATATGAAACATTTGCTTTTGCTGCAAACTTTTGACCAACATTGTACAAACCTGGTCTCCTGCTATTAAAGTGCTATCTATGAATTTATTTGTGAATGAGAATCTTCATAGCTTTTAATAAGCATAGTAAGAGCATTGCAAGTACACTGACTCCCTCTAGAGAATGCTGAAAATCTTGCATCTCCTTGATGAAATGATCCATAAACTAATTTTGAAGTGCATACCTAGTTGTCTTTATATATGTTAACTTTTTCATTTCCAACTGAAACCACACTCATGCAATGTTTCAATGACAGAAGCTTTGTTTCTAAGATTTATATCTACATTATTTTGCAAAGTCATTTAAACAGATTTTTTAACAGATCTATTTCACAGAGCGCATTGAGCAAATTTGTATCACATCTTTTAATATTCAGTTTTCCTATTGCTTTATTATTTATTTATTTTTGTACCTTGACGACAGGGTCCTCAAGGTCATCATTGATTTTACTGTTTTTAACGAGACCAGTCTCCTCAGGCTTTTTAATGTCAGAAATTGTTTTACTGTTTTTAATGAGGCCAGTCTCCTCAGCCTAGGTCAGAAATTGTTTTACTGTTTTTCATGAGGCCAGTCTCCTCAGTCCTGTCAGTCTGTGACTTTTCCTGGCGCTACTCATCTTCCAGAACTTCCTTCTAGGTATCTACAAATTTTACAGAAAACTTAGATAAACTGCAGGCAATTGCAACTTCTCCGGCTTTTCCCACAAGTGGAAAAAAAAGAACCTTAAATGTTTAACGTAGGCATCCATGACAACTTGCTTTTTGAAATAAATACAAAGCAGTGTATTACCTAACTGTTAAGATTTGAGTTAAGCTTCATTAAATTCAAAGATATACCCTCAAACACACCTCTGAAGAGACATACAAAGCTGTCTAGACAAAACTTTAATTGACATGAATAAAGTTATAACATTTATAGTAATATACTTGAGATGTTGTTTTTTTAGATCGGTCGGAAAGTTATGAAAAATAAAATCAATTATCAAGTTGAACCTGTTTAATAACATTTACCGGTACACTGTAAAAGCTGTCCTAGGTTTAACATTTAAACATCATAATCAAGACAGATCATTTTAAGACTGTGCGACAATTATTATACCATAAACAACAAAAAGGAAAAAATAAGTCGTTCGGAAACCAAGGAGTTTACATACAATCAATTTTCATTGATTCCCACCCAAGACTGTGTTGCAAAAGTAATAAGTAAATTTAAATTTTCATTAAATTATTTTTAAGCATATTACACAATGTTTTAGAGCTGTTCAAGTTTTTAAACACCTGCCCCTTATAAAAATCGGTTCTTTTTTATAAAGCCATGTTGGTGTACCCATGAACAAATAAAATCAGGTCATGGTTATGATGCAACAGACCCATACAAAATCAAGTCTTTGAAAGTTTAACACTGGATGCCCACACATTAATTGACGTAAAAATTGCAGGGTATGCATTATTTACACAAATTATATAAAGGAGAATACTTCAAGGAAAATTATTAAGGTTAAACTTCCTGCAAATTTATTTTTTTGTTTTATGAACTACACTCAGTGGTTTAATTTGCGCTGACAAAATGTTACAGTAATAATTCACCATTGGCTCGACTTCTAAGCATAATAGGAGCACACTTCCTGGATGAATTTAGGATTTGGACTTCCCTGTAAATATGCACACCTTAATATTTTGTCCCAATTAACAACAAGAGGCCAACAGGCCTTAACGCAGTGTTTGCCCTTTAATTCAAAGTAAAAGGCTACAATCCAATTCTAACAGGCCGGGGGTCAAGGGGGGGCGCCTAGGCCCCCTTGTGGGTCGAGGTCGAAGCCCTCGTCGGGGACCCTGGGGAAACGAAGTACCCCGGCCGAAATTGATTTCATGTCATTTTAGAACCCTTTATAGAGCTCTCATGGTAGATACAATTTACAATTTAGGCATCTTCCAACTGATTAAAAAGTCTTATAAATTTGTTATACATTTTAAAATAATACATGATAGCACTTTTCAATATTTGTTTTTATTGTGAGGGGTTTTTTTTGCATCAATAGTACTGTCAAAATTTAATATGTTAAACTGCTATAGGTAATTAGAATTACCACATGCAGCTCCAGGTAATCTATTGCCATAAAAAACTTATTTATCCAACAATTGACTAAATGACAAGCATAACAATATGAAATTTAAAAAGATGATGTTATATGTAGTAGGTTTGTATGATATTAGAATATTCTGGACTATTCTAAAGTGGTCAGTTATTCTGTCCAGAACATTCTTGGGTGTCCAGGTAATTC